>SJYQ01002130.1:178279-296895 GCA_006410935.1 Redunca redunca
TAAACTACACAATATATTTTTAAAATAATGAAGTATTAAGAGATTTTTAAAATCTATTATTTCAGCTTAAATAGTTAACAAAATTGATTAGAACAAGTATCATTTTTGAGAGAGATCATTTTGTTTTATGGATTTATTCAAAGGTTTATGTTGGAAAACATTAATATATTTGAAAGCATTTTGTGAATTAAATGAAATCATACATATAAATATTTAATAACTATGGAAATATGAAATATAATAGCACTATTGTCATGAGTTATAGTGGAAAGGATATATAAACATCATAGAATTCATAGCATTTCTATGGTATATATTTGTCTTACAGAAAACAATAAAGAAAAGTGAGCACTGTACTTCTTAATCTTTAGGTGAATATACATTCCAGTGGCATGAATAGTCCTATGTGAAGACTCAGTAACCCATTTATCCTTTATATTAACAACCACTTCAGTGGTTAAATGAGTATCTCTCAACCAAAACTTACCCTTCAACATTATTGACTAGAAGCTTAGTTAGTACCCACAACAAGCCTGTCGTTAATGAACTTAGTCTCCAGCAAAAGGAAAAGGAGGCATCAGGTCTCAACTCTGGATGTACGGTTCCATTATTCAAAACACATTAGTGCACTCTATTTTCTCACTTAGAGAAGCTTTTGTGTCACGAGCATGTGGCTGTTTAAATGCCCCAGCGGGGCATCCAGAAGCTGTGAAAAAAGGAAAAATTATTTGGAACAATTTGCATTCATTCAAGGGCAACGTTCAGCATTTTACAGCTGGTTTATTGCTATTCTTGTGCTGTTTTAAGCTGTCTTTCATGTCAAAAGTCCTTTCCTGCTTACAGATCATCAGGAAGCTTTCTGCTGCGTGCTGTTTGCCCAAGTTCCTCCAGGGCTCTGGGCCTTTGATCACGGATACCATTTGCAATCTAGTTAAAAATAGGAGGCCGCTGAGATAAGCCTGGGTCCTGGCAGTGAGGACTCGCGCTTTCCTTTTTCTTTTTCAACTTTGTTCTCTTGTTTTTTAATATGGAAACACATAATCCCTCACAGAAGAATCGTGTTCAGGAGTTAGAGCACGCTTAGAGGTGTAAGAGCTTTAAAGGTGAAGAGAGTTTATTAAAGACGTTCACGTCATGAACTGAGGCTCACCATTTCAGTAAAAGTTTAAAGAGAAGTAAGTATGTTATTTCCTTTGGGGGTAACCCGAGCAATACTTGCTTCTCTTATATTGAAGACATAACGTTGCCCAATTTTCTAGTTTCTCCTCCCAAATGTGACTTTGAAACTGGGGCAGGGGGGAAGAGAAACTAGGGGAATATTCTTTTAGTGGGTGGGGGGGAACTTATGACCAAGATTATTGTTAACAAATCTAACCTAAAAGAGTTAGGATATAATTGAAATTACAATTTGATGATGACCATGATAAGGATCAAGCCAGAAGAAAAATGACTCATATGTTAATTTTCTAGGTTACTTATCATTTATCAGTATTTTCTTAAGTTTGTCTGCTTATTGAAAAGCAAAAACATGAGGATTTATTATACATTTTTTTTTTGTTTAGATTTCCTAAGAATTTCGATGAGCATAACTTTATTAATTTATGATGTGGGGAGATGGTGTCTTGTTCGTTATTGTTTGCTTAAGCAGTAAATCAAATATGCCACAAGCCATGAAATTAGAGACTTATTTGGAAATGAAACATAATCTAGATGGTAAAAATACAATAACTTTTTGTATTATTTGAATGCTAGAATATCAATCTGATACTCAGTGTGAAATATTTAGTATGAAATGAAATGTACTAGAAGGGATCTTGGGAGTTTAATGAATTTCTCTGCCAGCAGGCAGGACCATTTATTTGTTCATTTACCCAAATAGTGATCTGTGCAAAGCCAAATCCTGTAATGTAAAGCAGAATATGAGGGTACTGTCAAAGAGGCTGAAAAGATGTTTGTTTTAATGCCACATCCATTCTTGGCAGTTTGGGAGCCTGTTTACATATTGCAAGGACAAGCAGTAGTGAGCCAAAGGAAAAACTGGAAATAAATTTGGAGAGTTGGGGTGGGGAGTGAGATTTGAGGCAGAGAAATCAGTTTATATGAATTTTAGAACAAAAGAGATTTTGGAGTGTTGTTGAGGCTGCAAGTGACACAATTATGCCAGTTGGAGTACCATGTGATGGGAAGTGCAGTGGGCTGTGTGGGGCTGGGCTGTGAGTGGAGGTTGGGGTGGTTTACAGAGCTGGACCAGGTCTTGCGAGACCATGTGGAATATGTACAGTGAATTATATTAATATTTTTTTCTTTAATCACAGTATAATAGCATTCGCTGCTGGGTTTGCTGTATTAATTCATAGATTTAAAATTCTTATTTGCCTAATTTTCAAAATAAAGCAGAAAACTTTCTAAGTTGTTTTGGTGTTTGTGCACGAATATCACCGAGTGGGATAGCTTACACTGTGGGTCCCTGCTAACTCGCTTCAGTAGTGTCTAACTCCTTGCGACCCCTTGGATGGTTCTGTCTATGGGATTCTCCAGGCAAGAATATTGAAGTGGGTTGCCATTCCCTCCTCCAATGGATCTCCCCAACCCAAGGAGCCAGCCCACATCTCTTATGTGTCCTGAACTGGCAAATGGGTTTTTTACCATTAGTGCCACCTGGGAAGCCCCAGCTCACACTCCAGCAGACACAATGTGTATGTGTGTATATTAGTTGCTCAGTCGTGTCCAACTCTCCGAGACCCCATGGACTATAGCCCACCAGGCTCCTCTGTCCATGGCATTCTCCAAGCAAGAATACCGGAAAGAAAGTGAAAGTGAAATCGCTCAATAGTGTCCGACTCTTTGTGACACCACGGATGGTAGCCTACCAGGCTCCGAGGTCCATGGGATTTTCTAGGCCAGAATACTGGAGTGGGCTGCCATTTCCTTCTCCAGGGGATCTTCCCGACCCAGGGATCGAACCCGGGTTTCCTACATTGCAGGCAGACGCTTTTCCATCTGTGGCACCAGGGATGCCCCCAGCAGACACAATACTCTGGTTTAATTAGACAAAGCTTTACAGATCGTTTTACATATAACAAGTGTTCCAGTCTATATCTTTAAAATGAGACAGTCATTTCTGAGAGGGACTCCTTCTTCTGGAAAGTCCAGCTCACAGGTTTTTTAAGCTTGGTGTTATGATTACTGTGGTTTTGAGTACCTTGACCTGCAGAATATACTCCCTTGTCACTTTGTAGTATCCTAAGATGGACATTTTATCTCTGTCTAGAAGTGGTAATGGAGTTAGGCATACCAGGTGAAAGGATCGGATTTCACTGAAAAGGTGAAATATACATTTGCACTAAATCTGGAAAGTCAGCTTGCTCCTAAATTTTAAAGGACTCTGGGAGGAATCAGTGAAAATTTTGCAGCACCATTTTACAATATATTCTGGTAAAGTCATTTGGTCCCTAAGCCTCAGATAGCTAATTGGATTTCTCCTAATGAGTGACTACACCAATCTCACATGGTTTGGAAATTTATTAATGTCAAGATTGGTATTGTTCAGTCAATAACACTGAGGTACTAAATTCAACTGTCTTTTATTGAGTGGGATTTGTCTAAATTTGTTAGTTTTATGGCTTCTGAAATGAAAATTATTAAAAATGGGTATTAAGAATCAACTTTCATAAAAAATACCTATGTTGCTCAAATATGTTTTTCATCTACAAGTCTATCAAATAGCTTTTATGTAAATTCGAACATTCTTTGAGCTTTTGGGGACAAGTATAATAGCACCGTATCACGTATTTGCTATGTACCAGAGGTGGCCAATGAGTGGTGATTTTGTTAGCTAAAGGAGTTTCTCTTAATAACAAGAAAGCTGTGAGAACAGCAGGAAGAGAGATGAGGAAGGTAAGGCTTGACACCATTGTGTGATTAAGCAAGGGAGAGAAATATTTTGTGAATATATTTCTGTCTCTCACTTGCCTCTCCGCCTTTTTCTTGTTCCCCAGTTTTGCTTGCTTTTTTCTCTTGTTCTCCTTTGGTATAAAGATATATTTATTGCTTATTTTAGAGCTCAATGTGTTATACATATGTAATTTTCCTTAATGGAACAGCTTATTTTTTCTAATGGCTGATCTATGAAGGAAAATTTATTTTAAAGAGGCTCTTTGTATAGATGTGTCAGGATTCTGTGATATCTTATGTGGCACTTTGCCAAGAAAGAGGGAGCTATATACTAAGTAACACTACAGGGCTTCCCAGGTGGTGCTAGTTGTAAAGAATCCTGCCAATGCAGGAGACATGAGACATGGGTTCTATCCCTGGGTCAGGGAAGATCCCCTGGAGGAGGGCATGACAAGCCACTCCAGTAGTCTTGCCTGGGGAATCCTGTGTACAGAGGAACCTGGCCTGGCAATGGTCCATAGGGTTGCAAAGAGTCAGATACAACTCAAGTGACTTAGCATGCACGCACAGCATATCCATATACTAAAACAGATTCTATTACGGGATTAATTCTTCTGCAAAAAAAGAGATAAAGGGATCCTAAGAGTGTCCACTGCTTTAAACCCCACAGTTGTAGAAGAATAATAATGTCTTTTGCTTTAATTATTTTATAGGTTGTCATGGCTCAGGCAGTAAAGAACCTGCTTGCAATGCAGGAGACCCGGTTCAATTCCTGGGTCATGAAGATTTCCTCACCTGGAGGAGGAAATGACAACCCACTGCGGTATTCTTGCCTGGAGAATTCCATGGACAGGGGAAACTGGGAGGCTATAGTCCATGGGGCTGCAAAGAATCAGACAGGACTAAAGCAACTTAGAATGCACCGTGCACATTGAAGGAAGAATAATATCTATGCAGGATTTTCCCAAGGGGAAAAACAGGTACCTAAAACCTCCTGTATCAGAGCAATTTCCTTTGAAATAACTATGTGAGAGGTACTAAGAAACAGAAACCTTGGTCCAGTAAATTTAGAAGACTTTTGCAATTATACACCACAAGATATCATTAGAGATTTCCCGTGAGTAAAACTGCTATAAACATTCAACATATGAAATTCTTAGATATTAGGTATCCACAGATACTGGAGAATTAACATACGAGAGAAACCCTTTAAATGTGAAAAGTATGAGCCTAAGGTGAAGCTCAGATATTGGAAATCATCCCAGTTGACCCAGAGAAGAAACCCTACATCTGTGATGACTTGTGCTAAGGACTTCAAAAATGCAAGGATTCTGGTACACTAATTAGAAACTTAGTTGTTTTACCACTTGGGGAAATGCTCTGAGATGTTAATATATCTGAAGAGAACATGTGTCCATCAGGCTTTGCAGGTGGTGCTAGTGGTAAAGAACCTGCCTCTCAATGCAGGAGACTTAAGAGATGTGGGTTCTATCCCTGGGTTGGGAAGATCCCCTGGAGCTGGAAATGGCAAATGGCAACCCACTTTAGTATTCTTGCCTGGAGACTCAAATGGACAGAGGAGCCTGGTGAGCCACAGTCCATGGTGTTGAGCAGAGTTGGCACAACTGAAGCGACTTAGCGTGACAAGGCATGTATCCATCAGAAGGGTATGGGTCAGTAATAGTTTGGTGGACTTGGGAGAGTTTAGGTTGGCTGTGTCTATCAGAGGCATGGCATAGAGCATGAGGAAAATGCCTCCCTGGTGGTTTAGTGGTAAAGAATCTACCCTCCTAAGCAGGAGACTTGGGTTCCATCCCTGGGTTGCGATGATCCCCTGGAGAAGGAAATGGCAACACACCCCAGTATTGCCTGGAGAATCTCATGGACAGAGAAGCCTGGTGAGGCTATAGTCCATAGGGTTGCAAAAGACACAACTGAGCAACTAACCAACAAGAACAACAGAGAATATCATACTTATGGGAAGAGATACTTGTTACCACTAATATGGAAATCATCTAACTACTTTCATTTAATCTGGTTCTATGATCATCTTCAGATTATAATTTGACTTCTAAGTACTTGCTAGTTTGAAAGAAAAACTTCAGAAAATGTGAATATCTAGTCTTTTTGGTAGTTTTATTTTTTTTTCTCTTAGCAACTACAGTGAAAAGCATCAATTGTACACAGTTTCTTGTGAATTATATTAGTCCAAGGTGTTAATGTGTAGTTCAGACAGTTTTTGTCACTGGTGTGATCACTGCATACAACATTTTGAGATAGATCCAGGATTTTGATGATTACAGTCTGAAGCTTCATCTGGGACTAAATGACTGATTTGTGCAAGCTGGAATATGTTGCCTCTTCCTCTGAGTAGAGTTGGAGATAGTGATGACAAGGGAATTTGGTGGGAAGAGGCCAATCGGTTATTTGTGGCCACTGTAACACCACTAGGTAATAATCAGAGATGATAGGAAGTATTCCTCCTGGATGTATCTACACAAGGGTCACCCCTTTAAGGACACATATACCGAGAACTCAACTGACTTCCCTTTAGTGGCTCAAGTCTTTGAACTTTCTATCCAATTTTCACAAAGCATTTGTTTCCAGACTTGACCGTCAGTGAAGCTTAGAGGTTTACCCGTGTTTTCTGAACCTTATTCATTTCAATAGGCCTTTATTTCCTGAGCTCATTTTTCCTCTGTATATTTCAGTCCTTCCCTGCCTCCTCACTTTGTTTGAATAAATAGCAACTTTCAGGTCAAATAGAAAAGAAGATGGAGTATATCTGGCAAAAATATGAATGATACAAGGACAGGACCAGTTTTGGAAGTCTTACTCCCTTCTGGAATTCTTGTTACTCATGAGCATAACTTATTTATGCCTGCATGTTCATACACCTTTTCCTTTCATATCCTTTCCTTTTTAGTACACATCTGTTCAGGATTTTCACTCTTTTTAACTGGGGGCTTCTTCCTAATCTTACTTCATAAACAACAATAAAAGATTTGCACTTAAAAACAAAAAGAAAGAAAAAACTTCTTCCAGATTTTCTGACAAAGATGTGTGTGTGGTGAGGGTATTGACCTTATACTTTTGAAAATAATACATTGGTTTATGTTGATTAGATCTCTTCAAGAAAATTAGAGATACCAAGGGAACATTTCATGCAAAGATGGGCTCAGTAAAGGACAGAAATGGTATGGACCTAACAGAAGCAGAAGATATTAAGAAGAGGTGGCAAGAATACACAGAAGAACTGTACAAAAAAGATCTTCATGACTAAGATAATCACGATGGTATGATCACTCACCTAGAGCCAGACATCCTGGAAGGTGAAGTCAAGTGGGCCTTAGAAAGCATCACTACGAACAAAGCTAGTGGAGGTGACAGAATTCCAGTTGAGCTATTGCAAATCCTGAAAGATGATGCTGTGAAAGTGCTGCACTTAATATGCCAGCAAATTTGGAAAACTCAGCAGTGGCCACAGGACTGGAAAAGGGCAGTTTTCATTCCAATCCCAAAGAAAGGCAATGCCAAAGAATGCTCAAACTACCACACAATTGCACTTATCCCACACACTAGTAAAGTAATGCTCAAAATTCTCCAAGCCAGGCTTCAACAGAACATGAACCGTGAATTTCCAGATGTTCAAGTTTTAGAAAGGGCAGAGGAACCAGAGATCAAATTGCCACCATCCGTTGGATTATTGAAAAAGCAATAGAGTTCCAAAAAAACATCTATTTCTGCTTTATTGAGTATGCCAAAGCCTTTGACTGGGTGGATCACCACAAACTGTGGAAAATTCTGAAAGAGATGGGAATACCAGACCACCTGACCTGCCTCTTGAGAACCCTGTATGCAGGTCAGGAAGCAACAGTTAGAACTGGACTTGGAACAACAGACTGGTTCCAAATAGGAAAAGGAGTCCGTCAAGGCTGTCTATTGTCACCCTGCTTATTTAACTTGTATGCAGAGTACATCATGAGAAATGCTGGACTGGATGAAGCACAAGCTGTAATCAAGATTGCTTGGGGAAATGTCAGTAACCTCAGATATGCAGAAGACACTACCCTTATGGCAGAGAGCGAACAAGAAATAAAGAGCCTCTTGATGAAAATGAAAAAGGAGAGTGAAAAAGTTGGCTTGAAGCTCAACATTCAGAAAACTAAGGTCACGGCATCTGGTCCCATCACTTCATGGCAAATAGATGAGGAAACAGTGGAAACAGTGGCAGACTTTATTTTTTGGGGCTCCAAAATCACTGCAGATGGTGATTGCAGCCATGAAATTAAAAGACGCTTACTCCTTGGAAGGAAAGTTATGACCAACCTAGACAGCATATTCAAAAGCAGAGACCTTACTTTGCCAACAAAGGTCCATCTAGTCAAGACTATGGTTTTTCCAGTGGTCATGTATGGATGTGAGAGCTGGACTATAAGGAAAGCTGAGCACTGAAGAATTGATTCTTTTGAATTGTGGTGTTGGAGAAGAGTCTTGAGAGTCCCTTGGACTGCAAGGAGATCCAACCAGTCCATCCTAAAGACCAGTCCTGGGTGTTCATTGGAAGGACTGATGTTGAAGCTGAAACTCCAATACTTTGTGGCCACCTGATGTGAAGAGCTGACTAATTTGAAAAGACCCTGATGCTGGGAAAGATTGAAGGTGGGAGGAGAAGGGGATGGCAGAGGATGAGATGGTTGGATGGCATCACTGACTCAATGGACATGAGTTTGAATAAACTCCTGGAGTTGGTGATGGACAGGGAGGCCTGGCATGCTGCAGTTCATAGGGTCGCAAAATCAGACACAACTGAGTGACTGAACTGAACTGAACTGATGTTGATTAACAGGGAGAGGTGAAATGGGAATAGAGGAAGTAGTAATAGTTTGCTTACAAGAGATTTGGATTAGATGTACGGATTCAGCTTGAGCAGGATGAGGGAGCCATGAGTATTGATGTGGGTAGAGAGCTACTGACCGTGCGCAGGAACGTGAAAGGAAGCTGGCCAAGGAAACATCTCAGCTTGAGCCACCAGGAGAAATAAGACCTCATTACAAATCTTGGTGACTGCTTCAGAATGTTCACTTGAGTGTGCACTGCGTCAGTGTACACAGATTTAAATCTCTCCACCCAGGTCCTCCGTTTTAATTAAAAGTACATCCAACTCTTTGGCCACTTGGTGTGAAGAGCTTGGTCATTGGAAAAGACCCTGATGATGGGAAATATAGAAGGCAGGAGAAGGGGACGACAGAGGATAAGATGGTTGGATGGCATCGCTGACTCAATGGACATGAGTCTGAGCAAGTTCCAGGAGATAGGGAAGGACAGAGAAGCCTGGCGTGCTGCCATCCATGGGGTTGCATAGAGTCGTACACGACTGAGCAACTGAACAATGACGGCAACATCCAACTCATCCAGTGTAGAGTTACAGTTGCCTGGTCCACAGGCCTGTAAACTCCTCAGTAATCTAAAGGTCTCCACTTTGGGGGGAGCTTGGGGGATAGTTAAGAAGGCTTAACATTTTTTCTATTAAAAATTATACACTTCAATGGCATGTACAAATTTAGTTAGCTGAATGCAGTTTAAACAATCCCAATTATTAAAAGGTGCACTTTTAATAATATAAAGTAGTAAGATTAGCTGGTATTTGCTGTCATATGTCACTAATTCATCAAGTAAATACTTGTTTGTTCTAAGTTCTGATCAAGACCCCCCAAATATGGGATTCCATGACACATTCTATCATGAACTTGGCAATGTCCCTTCTCTGTTCTCATTTTGCCTGGCCAAGCCTATTTTAGGATCTCCTGACAGAGGTCTAACTCCTACATTATAAACTTTTAATTTTTGTTCTGATATCTTTGATTCATTCTGCTACTATTCTTCTCTGATATGTTCATAATTCCTTGATTCTTTTCTCCTTTCCTTTATCATCTTTCTTAGTGCCAGTATCCTTTGCCATCCACATAATCTACCCATCTTCACTGGTCCTATTCAGCCAGAATGTGCTGGTTCTGTACTTGTTTGCAATATATTTTTCATTGTAATATAAACTGTTACAGCAATTCAACAATACTCACATAATCTAACTTTTTAAAAAGACTTCCCTGGTGGCTCAGTGGTAAAGAATCTGCCTGCCAATGCAGGAGACATGGTTCAATCCTGGATCTGGGAAGATCCCACTTGCCATGGGGCAGCTAAACCCATTCACCACAACGATCAAGCCTGTGCTCTAAAGCCTGGGAACTACAACTACTGAGCGCACGCGCCACAACTCCTGAAGCCCCTGTGCTCTAGAGCCCATGCTCCGCAACAAGACAAGCCACAAAATAGAGAAGCCTGAATACCTCAACCAGAGATTAGCCCCTAAAGAAAGCCTGAGCACAGGAATGAATACCTAACACAGCCCCACCCCCGACCCCCAAAAAAGACTTGTGACACTATACTAATTTTTTTCTTTTTTTAACACGGGCAGGTCTGCCCTATGTAATGTCTCCTCATTCTTGCGAAGGATTTGAGTTTGTTTAGAGAGTTTCCAATGCCTAAGGACTACCAGAATCAAGGATTTTACATACTGGGATAATAGTAAATACCTTCTGTGTGACATCTGGCTTTTGAATAGGTACAAAATATATATCAGGCTATAAGTCTGGTATAATTTTCTTAAAGACATAGAAGAAAGATGACAAGGTTTTCATTGTCACAGATTTTGTGTGTCTTTGCTGATCAGTTAATTGTGTATTTCCTTTTTGCTACATAGTCTCTATTGGATTATTCTGATACAGCTTGAAAGTTGGAAAAAGCAACTTTCTCTATTTCTGGAAATTAAGAATCAGAAAGATTCTTTAGGCATCTTTATGATAGACTTCTTTTCTCTTTGTTCCTAAGCAAAGGAATGGGGATATTACTTTATTAATCATAATGTAAAATTATTTAACCATATAAAATGATATTATATGACCCAGCAATTCCACTGCTGGGTGTATACCTTCAATAACTGAAGGCAGAGACTCAAAGAAATATTTGTACATCATTGTTCTTTAGCAGCATTATTTATAGTGGCCAAGTTGGAAACAGCACAGATGTCTATTGATAGATGAAGAGACAAACAAATTGTGTTATATATATTTAATGGAATTATTATTCAGCCTTGAAAAGGAAGAAAATCCTGATATATGCTAAAATAAGAATGAATCTTGAGGACATTATACTAAGTGAAATAAACTGGTCACAAAAGAAAATACCATGTAGGTCTACTTACATGAGGAACCCACAGTAGTCAGATCTGTAGTGACAGAAAGTAGAGTGGCTGTCAGGGACTGGAGGGGACGGAGAGAAGGAGTTTAATAGATACAGTTTCAGTTTTGCAAGATGAGAAGAGTTCTTTAGGTGGATGGTGGTAATGTTAGCACAACAATGTGAGTGCATTTAATGCCACCTAACTGTATATTTAATGGTTAAGATGATAAATTTCATGTTGTATGTATTTTACACTTATTAAAATTTTTTTAAGACTTCACTTCTAACATGTGAAACTAATTATAGGTTGCCTACTATGTGCCAGATTTTGAACTAGATACTTTACATACATTATTCCTGATAAATGTTATTATCCTCGTTTTGCAAGTGAAGAAACAGAAGTTCACAGAGTTAAAATAATTTCATGAGATTATGCAATAAACCAGCAGAAATGAAATCTGAAAACAAGCCCCTGTAGTCTTCATCACCCCGCACTACTGCTTCCTATGTGGAACTAACAGACTTGTGAACACACAGAGTTCTCTATTTTCATCTTGGTATATAATATATTATTCATTAGCTTAAATTAATTGTGTTAATTACCATAAATACAAATGTTGAGGCCAACCACTTAATCAGAATGGCAAAGTTAATCCACGTAATCACCTCGTAGTAGTTCGTGGCATGGACCAATTCTCATTGCTAAACAAATCTGAGAGGAAGAAAGAGTCCAGGTACAAACAGCTTTATTGGTTGTCTCAGGAAGCGGGGAATTAGTCTGATGGCTTAGGCTTCAGGCTTTGTAGTTACACCACTGGCATTTCAGAAATGGCGTGGTGAATTCATGTCATTGGCAAAACCAATACAGTAATGTAAAGTAAACTAATGTTAAAATAAAAATTAAAAAAATAATAATAAAATAAAATTTGCATTCCAAAAAGGCTGAAGACCAGTCCGTCATCTGACATTTTTTTCTCCCATGGTTTTGGGATCACTTTAAAATGGTATCTTGTTGAATCGCTAGAAGGCTTTTCTAAGTGATATATATATTTCTAAGTTATATATATATACACATATATGTCTCTGAATGAACTTAATGCATGTTCATTGTGTAACAAGAACCGTCCGTCTATAGGCAGAAGTTGGGTCACTGGTAAATGGAATGGACAGCTTTGCTGGAGCACACACTTTCCGGGTAGTGGGCACAGAGGCAGAGTAATTGCCTAGGTCTTGGTTGTTGTGTGTAGATATGTTCAGTGTGGGCCTAAGGGGAACCTCCATTTGGGGTTGGAGTTTATTATTAGGTGAGGAAATTACTGGACACCTCCAGCTGCCATTAATCAGCTGCAGAGTCAGACTGGAGCCAAGTGAGAAGCCCTTGGGTGGGTTCTGCCTGGTGCTATGGAAATACAAGAAGACAGAGACAAATGTTTCCCAGCCTAGCAGCACTAAACCCTGCCCTTTCACAGTCCTTAACATGCGTGTTCAAATTGATTTAGTTCATTTACCCCCTCAACCTAACCATCTATTTTCCTTGAAGACTGACAGTTTTATGTGTTGCTACCATGTTATTATGTGTTGCTGCTCTGCCGGTAGCTATAGTGTTTCCGAAACATTTACCTCCAGACATAAAGGATGAGTGAGGACGGGGGGAGTGTGGAGAAGGGGAGCTGAGGTTGCGTCATTTTAACTCCTCTTTTATGAGGTGCAAACATGCCTATCATGGCACCGGCTTTCTCTCTCCCACCCTCCCTCTCTTTATTCCTTTTCTGTGTCAATGATTTCCATGAAAAAGCCTTGAATAAAATTTCCCACTTGAGAAACACATCTGTCAGGTGATGTCAACGCCTGGCTTACTCCTCTTCCTGTTGGGTTGCAAACATGGCATTCTCTCATGGTCCTGGAATGCTGACATGGTCGAGTGGCGAAAGCCAAACACAGGTAGGGTCAAGCTGAAAAAATCGACGGGGGCTTTCTGTCCTCAGCTGAGCTTTGGGCGGGAATGGGAAGAATCTCCAAGCAATTTATTGTCTCTGCTGCCGTGTCAATTCAGAAAAGAGGGATAGTGGAGATAAAAAATGAGACAGCAAACGGCCCTCTGTCAGCTGCAGGGACTTCAGTCAAGACATTCCAAGTGCTTGTCTGGTTGGAGACATTTGCCTGGAGGATAAGCAGGAATTCAGATCTGACCCTCACCCTCAGCATTTTTGGAACTGGATGAAAGTGTCTTATCTGAACATGTAAGAATATTTCTGGCACTGAAGGCCAAAGACTAAAATTCAGAGTTAAAATAAATACTCGGAGAAGGAAAGGAAATAGTGAGGTTAAAGGTTTGATCAGATATGAGCCTCTAAGCTCACTGACTTCACCACAGCCTAGTTTTATTCCATCCGGTTTTCATGTGCTAATCTATGTAACAGTACTCAGAAAGACTCTCCTTTTTACTCTTCCTGCTTTTGTGTTGGAGGGTAGAAGATGACAATTCTGTCAATTTATGTACACCAATACAAATGAAATAAGCAAAATAAAATTAGATGAGCCAGTTTGAAGTACGTAACAAGAGACGAGCCTTTTCCACTCTTTACACCAGTATTTAGTTATCTATAGTATCGGATTCTATTGACTAGTCCAACTATTACCCAGTAATAGAAAAGGTTTAAAGTCATGCCCTTAGAATGAATTTGCCATTTTATGATGAAACAGAATCTTTGGGGAGGACATTTAGTGAGGGAGACATATAGTTTACATACACACACACATTAAAAAAAAATCATTACTCTAGCACAGATTAAGCTTAAGGATCAGGGTTTTAGCCACCTAGTGACTTTCCGGGTGGGCCCTTTTGGGGCAGCTGGGGGTCACAAAGAGGACATGTTCCAACCCCTGCCCTGCCCGCCCCCGCAGTGGGTGTAGAGGACAGGTGTGTGTGGGGATCTTTGTGCCATGAGCGTTTGGATGACCGTCCCTTGTGTCCCAACAGTTCTCAGAGCTTGCATGGTTGACTGTTCTTCATTGGAGGTCACCTCAGTGATACATGTTCTTCTGAAGCAGGACACCTGTAGGCCGTTAGGGAAATGAAGCATGTGATTACTTTAGCCAGACATTCAGTCTCCATTTGATGATTATGGGATGACTGAGGAAGCCTTACTGACATCCACAGGCCTTTCTTCACTCTTGTCCTCAAGGGTTGTTGTGGGTTGGGTGCTTGGAGCATTGATTCAGCCCTATCTTGCAAGGTCTAGGTGGGCAAATGAATTACACACACTTGCCATTTGCAGCAACTGAGCTTTCCTTGATGGGAAGCCATGCAGATAGCACTTGACGACACAAATCTGCTCGGTATGAAGACGAAACAGATCACAAAAGTACTGCAGGGGTTTGTTCTCCTAAGAGTAAACTCCCAGTTATTTAAAATCTCTTTTTAAAGGGCCTGAGAACATATGTGCACAAACTACTCATTCACTGAAAAAGTTACCTTTGTTGTTTTGGAAATGTGATACAGAAAATTTTAATAATACTCCTGGGGAATGGAAGATTTTAACACCGTTTGCTCCAAATGCAAAATTGGGATATATGTTGTAAAACGTTAGCTCTGTCTTTCTGGTAACCATAACACAGATGTTTGTAATCAACAATGTTCCAGAAAATTGGAATAAGTGATTGCCACAGTAATCGCTTAAATAGTTAATATTTTAGTCACTGTTAGTCATATTTTATGAGTCCATCTTTTCCCCTAACAAAGTAAACCAAAAATGAATCAGTAAAAACATCTCTACTTGAATCATACCAAGGAGTCTGAGGAGAATCTAGAAAGATAAAGAACTGATAAAACTTGTCATCTTGATCTGCCATTTTCTTCATTGTGGCAGAAAATTAGCAGTCTAGTATGGCTTTCTGGTGTATAAACTAAACTTGGGAATGATCAGCAATGTATAAAAAACAACCTATAATCAAAGCCTTGGACATTTTCTTTATTGGCTTTATCTTTTAAATAAGCATACCACTTCAATTGTAAACAAAGTCTCTTGGTGGCTATTTTTATTCAGATAAAATTATGTTTAAAATTGTTTAAAAATGCAAGTTGTCTTTTTTCTTTTTTTACATATTAAATCATGATGTGTGTGTGAGGGTGAGTTTGTCCTAGTTATAAACTATTCCTTCAAGAGATTTGGATCCATAAAAATGTTTGTCAAATGTTGGGCTTTCCAGGTGACTCAGTGATAAAAGAATCTACCTGCCAATGCAGGAGACGTGAATTCTATCCTTGGGTGGGGAGGGTCCCTTGGAGAAGGAAATGGCAACCCACTCCAGTATTCTTGCCTGGGAAATCCCGTGGACAGAGGAGCCTGGTGGGCTACAGTCCATGGAGTGTCAAAAGAGTCAGACATGACGTAGTCACTAAAGAACACCAAGAAGGGGCATTATGCTACCAAATAAAGATTTGTGCTTCATAAGGGGCAGATGGAGAATAATTGAAAAAGAAAGTTAAATTTTATTCTCAAGTATAAAGGATCATAGCACAATATGTTTATCTCTAATATTCTTTCCAATTTATAATGTTTACTGAAAGGGTCAATGTTGTCTTTTCTTGGTTTTTGGTTTCCTACAGGAAACTGATAGGTATAGAAGAGGACCAGCTCTATGTTGACCAAAGGAAAATCGCCCTGGGCTTCTATTAGAGCCAGTGAATTCAGAGAGCTAAATGTTGAGGGCGATGTGCTATACTCTGAAGTCCTAAGGGCCAAGGCTTTCTGTTGTAGAACATTATGGTTAAACTTGGTTATACTGTATAGCTTGTTGTTTAGTCACTAAGTCACGTCCAACTCTTTTGCAAGCCCATGGATTGTAGCCTGCCAGGCTCCTCTGTCCTTGGGATTTTGTAGGCAAGAATACTGGAATGGGTTGCCATTTACTTCTCCAGGGGGTCTTCCCCACCAAGGGATTGAACCCCTGTCTCCTGCTTAAAAGTTACTGTGCTGAATTTTGTATAATTCAACAAATATTTAAAGAACAACAACAGTATACTAGATGTTAGCAACAGAGAGAACTTAGGATATATAGATTTTTGTCTTTAAGATACTTATTGTATCATTTAGGAGACTGGAAAGTAATTAAAACACTTTATTGTGTGACAAGGTAAACAATGGAAGTGCTACAAAAACACCATGTCCATGATGCTTTACTACAGGTGTACAAATGGTGTTCAGCTCAGTTCAGTGGCTCAGTCATGTCAGACTCTTTGCGACCCCATGAATTGCAGCATGCCAGGCCTCCCTGTCCATCACCATCTCCTGGAGTTCACTTAAACTCACGTCCATCGAGTCGGTGATGCCATCCAGTCATCGCATCCTCTGTCGTCCCCTTTTCCTCCTGCCCCCAATCCCTCCCAGCATCAGAGTCTTTTCCAATGAGTCAACTCTTCCCATGAGGTGGCCAAAGTACTGGAGTTTTAGCTTTAGCATCAGTCCTTCCAATGAATACCCAGGGCTGGTCTCCTTTAGAATGGACTGGTTTGATCTCCTTGCAGTCCAAGGGACTCTCAAGAGTCTTCAACACCACAGTTCAAAAGCATCAGTTCTTTGGTGCTCAGCTTTCTTCACAGTCCAACTCTCACATCCATACATGACCTCAGGAAAAACCGTAGCCTTGACTAGACAGACCTTTGTTGGCAAAGTAATGTCTCTGCTTTTGAATATGCTATCTAGGTTGGTCATAACTTTCCTTCCAAGGAGTAAGCGTCTTTTAATTTCATGGCTGCAGTCACCATCTGCAGTGATTTTGGAGGCCCCCAAAATAAAGTCTGACACTGTTTCCCCATCTATTTCCCATGAAGTGATGGGACTGGATGCCATGATCTTCGTTTTCTGAATGTTGAGCTTTAAGCCAACTTTTTCACTCTCCACTTTCACTTTCATCAAGAGGCTTTTTAGTTCCTCTTCACTTTCTGCCAGAAGGGTGGTGTCATCTGCATATCTGAAGTTATTGATATTTCTCCCGGCAATCTTGATTCCAGCTTCTGCTTCTTCCAGCCCAGCGTTTCTTATGATGTATTCTGCATATAAGTTAAATAAGCAGGGTGACAATATACAGCCTTGACGTACTCCTTTTCCTATTTGGAACCAGTCTGTTGTTCCAAGTCCAGTTCTAACTGTTGCTTCCTGACCTGCATACAGATTTCTCAAGAGGCAGATCTCTCAAGAGATCCCATCTGTTTCAGAATTTTGCACAGTGTATTATGATCCACACATTCAATGGCTTTGGCATAGTCAATAAAGCAGAAATAGATGTTTTTCTGGAACTCTCTTGCTTTTTCCATGATCCAGTGGATGTTATCAATTTGATCTCTGGTTCCTCTGCCTTTTCTAAAACCAGCTTGAACATCAGGAAGTTCACGGTTTACATATTACTGAAGCCTGGCTTGGAGAATTTTGAGCATTACTTTACTAGTGTGTGGGATAAGTGCAATTGTGTGGTAGTTTGAGCATTCTTTAGCATTGCCTTTCTTTGGGATTGGAATGAAAACTGGCTTTTTCCAGTCCTGTGGCCACTGCTGAATTTTCCAAATTTGCTGGCATATTGAGTGCAGCACCTTCACAGCATCATCTTTCAGGATTTGCAATAGCTCAACTGGAATTCTGTCACCTCCGCTAGCTTTGTTCGTAGTGATGCTTTCTAAGGCCCACTTGACTTCACATTCCAGGATGTCTGGCTCTAGGTGAGTGATCATACCATTGTGATTATCTTGGTCATGAAGATCTTTTTTGTACAGTTCTTCTGTGTATTCTTGCCACCTCTTCTTAATATCTTCTGCTTCTGTCAGGCCCATACCATTTCTGTCCTTTATCGAGTCCATCTTTGCATGAAATGTTCCCTTGGTATCTTTAATTTTCTTGAAGAGATCTCTAGTCTTTCCCATTCTATTGTTTTCCTCTATTTCTTTGCATTGATTGCTGAGGAAGACTGTATCTCTTCTTGCTATTCTTTGGAACTCTGCATTCAGATGCTTATATCTTTGCTTTTCTCCTTTGCTTTTCACTTCTCTTCTTTTCAAAGCTATTTGTAAGGCCCCCTCAGACAGCCATTTTGCTTTTTTGCATTTCTTTTCCATGGGGATGGTCTTGATCCCTGTCTCCTGTACAATGTCACAAACCTCATTCCATAGTTCATCAGGCACTCTATCTATCAGAGCTAGTCCCTTAAAGCTATTTCTCACTTCCACTGTATAATCATAAGGGATTTGATTGAGGTCATACCTGAGTGATCTAGTGGTTTTCCCTACTTTCTTCAATTTAAGTCTGAATTTGGCAATAAGGAGCTCATGATCTGAGCCACATCAGCTCCTGGTCTTGTTTTTGCTGACTGTATAGAGCTTCTCCATCTTTGCCTGCAAAGAATATAATCAATCTGACTTCTATGTTGACCATCTGGTGATGTCCATGTGTAGAGTCTTCTCTTGTGTTGTTGGAAGAGGGTGTTTGCTATGGCCAGTGAGTTCTCTTGGCAAAATTCTATTAGCCTTTGCCCTGCTTCATTCCATATTCCAAGGCCAAATGTTGTTAGAGGGGTTAAAAATGTATAGAGAATTTGTAAGAGAAGATTTGACCTACCAGGTTGCATTTGATTTGCACTTTTCTTTGTGGATGCTCATCAGATTTATACAATAACCTTAAAACTCTACATTGTTTTTCTTAATTATGTTCCTAACTAGAAGGAGATCAGTCCTGGGTGTTCATTGGAAGGATTGATACGAAAGCTGAAACTCCAATACTTTGGCCACCTCATGCAAAGAGTTGACTCATTGGAAAAGACCCCGATGCTGGGAGGGATTGGGGGCAGGGTGGGAGGGATTAGGGGCAGGAAGAGAAGGGAACGACAGAGGATGAGATGGCTGGATGGTATCACTGACTCCATGGACATGAGTTTGAGTGAACTCCGGGAGTTGGTGATGGACAGGGAGGCCTGGCGTGCTGTGATTCATGGAGTCACAAAGAGTCAGACACGACTGAGCGACTGAACTGACTGAACTAGATATACATTTTTTTCCTTTACACTTCTGATACTTTGCTATCCTGTGATTAGAGAAATTTGATGTAACTGCTAGTTTTATGAGAAGTACAAGATTTAAAGAATACACAGAAGTCCATTTTGTTGTTGTTGTGACTTTGGCAAACTTTATAGAACTTAGTCACATCTCTTTTAGAGAAAGCTTCAGAAATTTTGTGGATCATTTATTAAATTATTACCTGATACTCAACCTTTTTTTTTTTTTTTTTTTTAGGTACTCTACTTTGATGTAGTGATCATTACATAAATGAATGATTTCAAATCTGCTGAGTTTTGGGTAAGTCTAGATTATAACAGTGTGAATTATGACACGTTTTATCTTATATTTTAATTATTAAAACCAAACTGGATTAGCCTGTAGGAAATCTGGTCAATTTTCTTGATAAATTGACTTGGCCGTATAATGCATAGTTCAGCTACACAGCTGAACAGTCTGCTATGTTCGCTAAGGGAT
Source organism: Redunca redunca (assembly GCA_006410935.1). NCBI lineage: Eukaryota > Metazoa > Chordata > Mammalia > Artiodactyla > Bovidae > Redunca > Redunca redunca. The sequence goes on from SJYQ01002130.1 coordinate 197,931, forward strand.
GTATTGTAGCTTGTTTGCTTTACCTGTAGGTTTGCATAATGAAAATCTACCTTGCTAAGTTTCATTTATGTCTCAGATGTATTTTGTTATAAACATGGCACATAGTTTTTTGTTTCTAAAATTCACATGCCAGGTTTTGAAGAACCTCGTGAAACTTCATGGAATTTTTGTGTGTGTGTGTGTCATCCTTGTAATAAAGCCCTTATTTAGAAAAATCCCATTTTCTTTTGGTCATAGTTCAGATAAAAATTTCCTTGGTGGGTATTTAAAGTAAATGGTGAATTTTTCATTATGAAGAGGCTGGGTAGCATAGTGGCTAAGAATATGTGTATTGAAGTCGTATATGTTAGTTGTTTAGTTGTGTCCAACTCTTGCAACCCCATAGACTGTGGCCTGCCAAGCTCCTCTAATTTTCCAGGCTAGAATATTGGAGTGGGTTGCCATTTTCTTCTTCAGGGGATCTTCCTGACCTAGGGATTGAACCTAGGTCTCCTGAATTGCAGGCAGATTCCTTACCATCTGAGCTACAGGGAAATCCATAGGCTATAAGTATTCTTTTTCTGTTTTCATAACTACCTGTTGCTATAACATGAACATTAAGAGAGGGCTTCCCCCATGACTCAGTGAGTAAAGAATCTACCTGCAATGCAAGAGACATAGGAGACCTGGGTTTGATCTTTGGGTCAGGAAGATCCCCTGGAGGAGGAAATGACAACCCACTCCAGTATTCTTGCCTGGGAAATCCCACGGGCAGGAGGAGCTGGTGGGCTACAGTCCATGGGAGTCTCAAAGAGTGGGACATGCTAAGCACAAGCATGAGCAGATAACATGAACAAAACCAACATATACAAATGTATGTTTTCTTTCTTCCCTATCTATGATTGAGATAGAAAAACAGGGGAATGTAGAAATCATTCCACCGAAAGTTACTCAGTCATGTCTGACTCTTTGTGAGTCAGATTGTAGCCCACCAGGCTCCTCTGTCCATGAGATTTTCCAGGCAAGAATACTGGAGTGGATTGCCATTCCCATCTCCAGGGGATTTCCCAACGTAGGGGTCAAACCTGGGTCTCCTGCATTGCAGGCAGATTCTTTACTATCTGAGCCACCAGGGAAGCAATCACTTTAGCATGACTCTAATCCCCAGTAAGGTCACCATTTTGGTTTAACTTAGAAACAGAATACATACATACTAATAAGGACAAAGGATTAATTTGAGTCTTAACTGTGTTGAGGACACCTGAGTTTGTGACAACAGATAAAGTGACTATGAAACTGGATGGAGGCTGTTTGATGATTAGATTGGTTTTTAGAGCTAAAATAGGTGTGTGTTTGGTGGTGGTGGGGGGTGTTCAGTTAACCTTATAAAAATCCATCTCTTAGCTATGAACAGCCAAGGACTTTCTCTGAACTGGAAAAGCCCTGTATTGATAGAGTTCCAATGTGGAGAATATCTGTTCCACAGTCACTGAAATAAAATTTATTCATCAAGCTTCAGCAATGTGTAGTTTTTAAGGTTTTAGAAAGGAGGCAAAGGAGTGTTTCCAGATGTTTGAAAAATGTTGTTTTAGGCAGGATGTTTAGCAAATGAGTTTTTACTGTGGTTGTGCTTACTTTTGAGGAAGTTCAGAAATTTCAACTTAAATAGTAGATGGGAAGCCCATCTTGAAATTCAATTTCAGGTGAGTATTACCTTCTTTTTAATTTCCTCTCTTAAAGGGCTGGTGACATAGAAACATACTTCTAAACCAGCTGGTATGTTTCAGAGACAGTGTTGGACACAGAGCAAGCTAGTTGCTAAATATCGTCAACTTCTTACTTCTACTGTATTGTCATTATTCGTGGCAATTGTCATTATTCATAATTATCAGAAATAATGAATGGAAATGATGATGAAATTAATACTACATTTTTATTCCTTATTAGAATACTGGATAATTATCTAACAGAGGGAAATTTATGTAAATTAAATGTCTATTACACTTTCAAGATTTTATGTACAGATGCTTACTACTATGTAATCATTTCTGTGAACTGGAACAAGTTAAAATTACTGGATAAATGAAAAGTAAAGATTATATTAAATGCTGCTAAACTACTTTATGCACGTAGCAATATTATTGAGAGAAAGCTGAACCCCCAATTTTGGTGTGCTAAGTATCCCTTCAGGATTATGATACCATTAGAACATCATCTGGGAAATATTTTACTAAATTTCATCAGTATTTCAAAGTTTTCAAGTGGATTAATTTTATGAATTCATGATTGTTATATTTATCTAGTACAATTTTTAAATGCAGCTAATTTACTGAGTTGTAATGAAAATTTTTCAGTAATCTCTAATTCAGGCATTTTGGTACATCCTTTCTCTATTTTTCCCAATACTCTAAAATTGAGGAAACTACAGAAGATTACTACCCATTCATGCAGAAAAACCCAAGCTGGAAAATTAACAGCGCAGCTGGAAAGGCTAATGAACTTAGCATTTAAAATGCTTGGAGATGCTTGCAACCTATCCTTAGATCCCAGAGGTGGCTCTTTTGACATAATCAACCCAATAATGAACTTTCACATGGCTGAGATGTTTGTTCACAGCGCAACTTGCAGGTTTTCCTCATGATCATCTCTCATCAGTCATCGTTTGCTTCTGACAAACTGCATTTCTTATACTCTTTTTCAAAAGACAAGTTGCTAATTGACTGGCAAGGTAGCTTGGCCTGGGTTAGAAACTCTGTTATTGAATTCCTGTAGTGGGAGCGAAAACAAAAATACTGATGGATACCCATGTTATGCCTACAATTAACAGAGTAAACATCTTAATAGGCATAGAAGACACAAACAGATGTTCTAATTGCATGTCTGTGAGAACCTGATGTTTACTAGTTCCACTCTAGCTTGGCCTTTGAGACCTCAGGAAGTTTCCCTCCCAGTGGGGATTTCAGTGATTTATTGATTTCAGGACAAGGAATATTTCAGAAACTAGCAGGATTTTTCAGAGGTTAAATACAGCCTTACAAAGGTTACCATTAATTCATGCTTGAAGTGAATGCTTACTCTGCTTTAACTAGGCTAAGAACGGTCACATTTGCCACATTCCTGCTTAAGTGGGGAGAAACATGGATGGGGTAATGGAAGGGATTTCTTAAAAGAGAATATGGAAGTAAAACAGTATCAGCACATTACTTTCCCTCCTAAGCTGAACAAAAATGAAGGAGGTATGGATAATAGTGAACTCCTGAAAATTCCTGGTTGAAACACTGATCAGTTTTGATCAGAACAGTAAAGATATACACTGGTACTGGAGACACTCAGAATTGAGTAATGTAATAAGGCTCAGAAACTTGAAAGGTTTTAAATACTTAGGAAGTGCTCAATTTACTACTCACCTTCATCTTACAAATATTTTCTGATGTAATTATTTGGCCAGTGTTTACCACAGAGAGTCTAAAAAGTAATTGATGAGTATTCTTGTACTTTCTTTCTTCCTAGTCATATAATGGATATTGCTAAACTGATATATCTTCTTTGGTATAAATAACAATACTCAATACTTATCCAGAATCATGCCAGGTACTGTGTAAATGCTTTAAACAGATGATCTCATTAAAAGAATGGCATTACATCAGATGAAAAATATGAAATCATTGACAGACTGTTATTTTGTAATAATTATCTTCTTAATTTCTTTTTTAAACCATGTTCAATTATTAACTATTTGCCATTTAATTATGGCAAATAATTTAATTATGGAAACTGGTTAAATTTTTTCTTCTTTAGATTAAAAATATAGCAGAATTTTATAATGAAACATACCTTCTGCTTGAGACTTTGTGGATGTAGACCTGCACTGGCCACTTGTGACTGCTGGGCATGAAAAGTGTGGTTGGTCTGAATTGCTGAATACCTAGGATACAAAAAAGAATTTAAAATATTACCTTAATATTTCTAGATTGATTGCATGTGAAAATGGTAATTTTTTGATATATAAGTAACTGGAATTACTTATCTGTTGGGCCCTGTACAGTTTCTCAAGTCTTGGAATCAAACTGGATGCCACCAACTTCATTTCTTATTCCACACTGATTTATGCCATGTATTTGCTTGTTATCACAGCAACCATAAGAAAACCCATCTTCACAAAGATATGACATCATCAAAAAATGTAATGTGATCTGACATTGAAAGTGTGATGTACCTTGACCTAGAAGTTCTCATGATGTCTAGTATATGTTTTCCTATAAATTCCTCAAGCATTTAAAACATTCAGTGTCACCTCTGAATGTTAATTGTGGTTTCCTGGCAGTTTTGATACACAGTTTGGGAACCGTGACTATAATCCAATCAGAAATGTTAAGGCAGTCCAAATTCCAGTTGGAAAATAATTTCCAGACAGAGCATTTCAGAAAGGAGTGAGTTTATTAAGAAAAAAGAGCAGAGATAAAGTAGACAGGGTGAGTACAGCGGGCCAACCTCCTGACAGGCCAGGGAGAGTCGACAGGGATCATGAGTTCCTAGCCAATTTTTATAGCCTCAAGAAAAAGAAAGTTCCTGCTGGAAGGTTGACCTTAGGTGATTGGTTTTGGGGCACTATGGGGTGTTTACTGCAGTGAGCATCTTTGCCTCATTTGGAGTCAGGAAGCTTGTTAGTGATGATCAGGGGGCTTTTGGCAACAGTTAAAAAAGGGCTCCATTAGCTTCTAAGGTGACCTTGGTTCTGGGCTCTGCTTCTATGGCCTTAGGGCAGGACTCAACAAGAAACATGACAATTTGGGGCTTTGCACATATCTCACATCTTAGTAGGATTATAAATCCTATGATGTTACCAGAATACATAATCTAATTCATCTTTAAACCCATTTATCTATCCATTTACTTAGTTCTTAATCATTTGGGTTTTATTTAAAATGTGCAAAACATTTTGAGTGTTGGGTGCTGGTGATACAGCGGTAAGAACACAGGCAAAATCTTGGTCTCATGGAGTTTGCATCCTAGTAAATAGAAACAGGGAAACAGAATGAATAATTCCGAGGAAACAAATAAGGTCACTGTAGACAGTTATGGGTGCTTTGGAAGAAGTGATCCCATAGAGCACAGCTGGGACAGGACTGGGCAATGTTGCTTTTGACAGAGTGACAGAGAAGAACTCTGAATTGTCTAGCATGGGGGTAGCTGATATGGAACAGAATCTGAAAAGAGCATTCTGGGGAAGCAGCAGCAAAGACCTTGAGAGTGGAAATAACTCGGGTGCTTGCTGAACAGCAGGAAGGAAACATTTTTGGCAGAGTAAGGGGAAGGCTGATGTGAGAAGCTGGAAGGGTTGGCAGGAGCAAGATCATGTAACATGTTACATGCTACAGTCATTAGTTTCAATTTTTGTTTTCCAGAAGCCAGGCTTAAGGCACCTAGAAAAATGCTTTGTACAAAACAGGGGCCAAGTAAATGTTTGTGGCACTAATGTAAATAGACAAATACTAGATGCCTAAAATGGATACAAAGTCCAGCTTAAAAAATAAAATTAAGAAATCTGGGACACAAAGAACATTATTGCATCTTCCAGGCCACCCACTCCAGTGTTCTTGCCTGGAGAATCCCAGGGATGAGGGAGCCTGGTGGGCTGCCGTCTATGGGGTTGCACAGAGTCGGACACGACTGAAGCGACTTAACAGCAGCAGCAGGCCAAGAATATGCCTAAGTCAGGTTTTTTTGGCCTGCCCTACTTAAAAAAAAAAACAAAAACAACCATAGTTATTTTTCTAGTTTTAAATTCTTCCTGCTTTGAGGCTGGCGTTTCTTGTCTACCACAAATTACCTCCCTCTTTGACCTTCAATTTCTACTCAGGTTTAAGTTATCATTTCTGGTAATCCAAGCAGTATGCTTCTTGTGGTTTCTAGTTTCTATCGAATCAAAACTATTTTCCTTTCTATATCTCCTTCTTCTTACTCAGTTTTCTCAGTCTTTTTGATCAATTTGATCTTCTACTCTTCCAAGAGATAGACTTCTTTTATTACAGGAAAGATAAATGACCGATTATTTATTTTCTCATTTGAGATTAATCATGATTCATTCATATGAGGATGTGAGGTTTGAGAGGCTCCATCTGGGGACCAACCAAGACTGAGATCCTGTTGTTTGCAGAGTTACCTTGATTCCAGGGTAGCCTCCAAGTTCACTCTCAGACAGATCATTCCAGAGGTCATGAAATGGAAAGACAGAACACATGTTAGGCTGAATCACAAAGTTTCTTAAATAAATTGCAAGTGTACAGGGCTAGCAATGGAAAAGGCGCCGAGTAAACTGACACAGTTTGGAGTAGGGAGGAAGCAAATGGAAGGCCCATCCTCCCCAAGTCCTAGGTTATGTCATGTTCACACTCTCATGTGTGCTCACTCAGTTATGTCCAACTCTTTGCAACCCCACGGACTGTAGCCCACCAGACTCCTGTGTCCATGGGATTTCCCAGACAAGAATACTGGAGCGGGTTGCCATTTCCTACTCCAGCGGATCTTCCCAACTCATGGATCAAACCTGCGTCTCTTGTGTCCCCTGCATTGGCAAGTGGATTCTTTACCACTAAGCCACCTGACTGGGGGCCTCCCCATTGGTAGTGCAGTTACAGAAACCAGAATAGCCAGAATAGCCTCCAAAGATGTTCGTGCTCTAATACCCAGAAGCTGCCAATATACTGTCTTACCCAGCAAAAAGGATTTTGCAGATGTGACTGTGTTAAGGAACCTGAGGTTCCTTGATTTAGGAATCCTCGGTCAGTAACAGTCCATTTCTGAAGGGTAAGACTAAAATGTATTAGCTGAACTGAATTCATTGAGTCCTTGTTTTTATTTAGAAGTTCTTTTCTTCTTCTTAATTTATATTTGAAGAGTGAAAAAGCATTTTTAATATAACAGAAACATATTAACAAAGTATTACATTCTAATGCAACAAATGGTTTGTTAGGCTCTCTTTGATTATATAGGAACTATTAGACAAGTCAGTATTTTCAAAAAGTTAGTCCCTAACTAGAAGTTTTCTTAAAGAATTGATCAGTGGCCACTGTAACAAAATTGTTTTCTGTGGGCTGGAAAAGTTCAGTTAAATGGGTCAATTTTATAGGGAGAAAACAGTTTTTAAGCAAATTTTATGATAATTGAACTGGATAAGTACTAATTCGATTCATATTTACTATGATCAGCTAAGTGGACACTATGTGTTAGTCTGTTACAATGAAAGCCTAATATTGAGTTTTTGGTTCATGTTTTCACTGGGTTGTAATTTTCTTGGAGCTCAGTCCTCAGAGAATTAAATAAAGGCCACTTTAGTAATTAGTCCATGAAGGTGTTAAAATTGCCTTATGGCCCATTAGTTATACTTTGATGTATAGCATTTATTAAGTAGACCAAGGTTAAGGCAGCAGGGAAGAACATAATGAAGACTTTATTGCTACTAAGAATTATAAACGACGACGACAATTTGTTATAAGGTTATTAAGTGCAGCAGTAACACAAAACCTCAAAATTATTTAAAATGTCATTTAGCACTTTTTATTCTGTGATGATATGGGAAACAGGAAGGAACAGGTTGACTTTTAACTCATGGTAAAATCAGTGATGCAGCATGCACAAATGCCCATCCCCACTCCAAATAAGCAACACCCGTAACCAATACAGTACAATATCTCTACATCATTATGATGTTAGAGACTAGATAAAGGATTTTTGGTATGTGGGAGCCTTAGATTTAGGTCTCAAATTTGAAATTCTACAATCTAGATTTTATAGTTAGCTCTTTCATTTTAAAAATAGTCAGAGAGCTCAATTTTGCCTAGAGCAATTGTAAACTGTATTGAGTTGAACTTCACATAAGGGACTGCAGGTCTGGCTCCTACCGTGGAACAGTGAAGACAGTTGCCAGCCATTCGCATGGCTTCCTACTCTCACTTTAATGTGGGGAGAGGATGTGGGGAGGTGGAATGGAAAAAAAAGAGCAACCAACTCATAGAGCTTTTGCACCCTAGTCCTGGCTTCTAGTTCACACTGTATGGACAAATGTATCACTCCTACTCTTCCTAATACTTACAACTTCAAACTCTTTTCCTGAGTGAAGCTCCAAGATTATTTTTTTCCTGTTCCAAAAATATCTTCAATAACTCTTTACCTTGTACTGAATTGATTTAAAAGATTAAATCGACTCCTGGCATTTAAGGCTTCTGTAAGAAGATTTTTTCTCCCCTAATTTCTAATCATCATGCCCTTGAGGTGTGCTCTCCAGTCTTCTAGGTATGTGAGGGGAGTGAGTTGGTAGAAATATCCTCAACACAAATGTGCTGGAATCACCACTGACATGACCTGTGTGGGGTTACATGGAAATGAATTTCCATCTAAGTTTTTAGTAAACTTTTACATGATGTTATTAATATCAGTTCTGTAGTGTGCTGTCTCAGTTCACCAGTGATGCTTACTTCACACATATAAGGCAACATCCTCTATTTTGACTATCGTCACTGTCAGCATTGTGGGAAAGCTGTACTTACAGAGGAGATAATTCTTGACTCTGGTTTCTTCTTCATATATTGATTGGTCCCATGATGTCTTTAAAATCCATGTGTCTGAGAGTGTCCTAACTGTAGAAACAGCTAGAATCTGTCCTCTACTGCAGTGGTCTCCAATCTTTTTGACATCAGGGACTGGCTTTATGGAAGATAATTTTTCCACTGACCTGGGGAGGGAGATGGTTTTGGGATTATTCAAGTCCATTATGTTTATTATGCACTTTCTTTCCATTATTATTACATCAGCTCCATCTCAGATCATGAGGGATTAGACCCCAGAGGTTGGAGAGCCCTGCTCCAGAAGGAGAAGAGGGGGTTGGCTAGCACCACACCTGCAGAAGCTTTACTTTTTCTGAAAGAGCACCAAGTATTTAAAAGGGATATCTGGCTTGATAAACAAGCAACTTTCAGAGTGTAAACTCCTTATGTTCTAATATTGCCACTCTGTGCTGTGTGCCTTGAGCAATTTCTGGATCTCAGTTCTCATCTTTGAAAAAGTAAAATAAAAACCAAGATTAAAGAGATATTTGAATAAAAATATTTGGATACTGAACTGAAAACAACTTTGTCTATAGCTTTTTTTTTTGGGGGGGGGGGTTGCGGAGAACTCACATAAGTCAAATCCAGGGAATGAAAAGTAGCATGGGCTGAAGTAATTTGTATTTTGGCATGTATAAAGACAGATGTTGATGATTGAGCCCTCACTAAAAAAAAAGTTCTATAAAAAGGCTCTTTATGTAGATTCACAAATGCCTTGTAATCATTTAATTCTACTTCAACATCTTTTCTAGTTTGGAGGAAGTGGCATGGAAAATTTAGTAACAACCCCGAGTTAACAGTGGAGGTTATATAAGTGGATGTTTCTGCTTTGAAACTACAAATATTACTTCTGTCATTCTGAAAAGATATCAAACATGGTTTTTAAATGTTACCTGATGGGGACTGCCTGATAGACAATACTTTAATGCCAATACTTACACTTTTAATAAAGATAAATGACAAAAGACAAGCCTCTTTTGGAAGTATACATTACGTGTTTAGAAATGTGTTATTTTCCTTTTTTTAAAACTAGCTTATCTTCTAGTAGAAATGTTAAATATAAATATTATTTAGCATCAGCCAAGTGTTCTGTATGATGCCAGGTGCTGTGAAGGATACAGAGACATTTAAACCTTAACAAATCTAGTAAAAATGGCATCTAAGCCTCAGTTCCCCAGAAAAGAAAGCCTGTGGTAAAGCTTAACATGTGAATGTTTTCTTGGAGAAGTATAATTCCGGGCGAAGTGAGGAGGAGGGAAAATGGCGGATGTGAGTCAGAGAAGGGGGGAAACTAAATAAATACCAATGTTAATTTACCATGTTGGTCAGAGCTTAACAAGGAAAGCCTGAACAAATAGGGTGTCTCTGGAGAAGCAACATGACATGCTGTACACTGAAACAGTTTCTGAGGAAGGTATAACAGAGAATTTGTCAGCTCCTCATCTTTCCCCTCCTTCCTTCTCCTTCTGTCTCTTGAATTTCCTGCACCTCCAGCTTCTGCTCTCCAGCCCTTCTCTGAAGTCCCCAAGTGAGCCAGAATCTCCGTGAGCACTGCTGGGCAGGACCCAGGTGTTGGGAACTGTTGAGTTCCAACTGTCCAGGTGCAAAGGGGACCATCCTGCTGGAAGAGGAGGAGATGCTGGGGCCAAGTGCCCAGGCTTTCAACTAAGAAGAAGCGAGAAAAGTGGGCAGAGGCAAGCGAGGGCAGGTGAAAATGGTTCTGTCTGGGGATGTGCATGAACTGGGCCTCCAGAAAATAATATTTTCAACTTGGTGGTGGTTTAAAAAAATTGCTTTAGGTGTTCAGAGAACTGAGAGATCTCTGGCTCTTTTGGAATTGTTTTTGAACCTTTATTTTAAGAAAGAAGAGGAAACAAACATTGAAAGTGTGCCTGCGCAATGCCAAGACGAATTTGTTTTAAAAGAAAGTGGGAATAAACACCGGATACACAATCTTTGAAGTGGAGAATACAGCATTTTCAAAAAGAAACTAAGGAACTTGGAAAGGAAGAGTGAAGGGTCATGTGTACCGGATACTAAAATGGATTTAATCACAAGCAAAGAAAGATTTGTACAAATGGTTAGCCAGACAAAATAATTTATGTTTTACAGTTCATATTTCTGGTGTCAAGAAAAGATCCTCTTTTATTACTTTGACAATCACTCTTATGACACATAAGAGAAAAAATACGGAGTCGACCAAAAATAAATTCCTTGTTTCAAGCATGATGGTGAACAGAAATAGCTAGCCTTTGTTAAGGTTTCTGACTTATTTATGGATTTCTCTACAGCATGGAAAACACTTTAGTTACTTTCCTATTGTTCTATTAAGGAGAGACAAGCACTAATAGATTTGTAAGAAGTGTAACTTCAAAGAGTTGTATCAGATGGCATTTGGAGAAAGAGATCTAGTGACCTCGGCAATGTTACAAGTAAATAATTAATTCAAATGATCCTAAATTACAAAAATAAGGGAAACCATAGGTCCACCTCTTTGTTTTAGGCTCATCTTTGTCTTCCCAGAAAATTTTGTATTCTAGTCTCTTAAGTAGCACTTCTTTCAGGGTAATAATGCATTGTTTGATGTTGAAATATGTAGCAAAGTCTGTATGAAAAAGCATTTTGTACAGATAAACAGGAAGTCATTCACCCTTTAAAGAAAACTTGTCAGACTAGTTGCTGATACCAAAAGGCATAGGGAGGCTGTGATTTTTGTTAGTTCTGCTTCCATGGATGTGGCCTTGCAGGTGCAGGAAAGGTTGAGGTGAGCGGGATCACAGGAGGCAGCCTGGAGTTTTCTGTCTTGGTGATAACATAGCAGTCTCTCTGCAGTGAGTTTTGAATAGTAATTATTGATCTAATTATCTGTGGCTTCTGCCTCTCAGGAAATTCTGCTCTTTTGGACTTTGTATAAATCCCCTAAGGATCGGCTTTACCAAATTGGAAACTGAAGGTCAAAGGTTCTTAAACTACTTCTCTGCCTGCATAATATTTACACGAGCAACACACCCTGGGGTGGCGGGGTGGGTGGCATGGTTTCCTTGGAGTGGCTGCTGAGAATCTTGGAACCGCACACTTTACTTGACAAAATGCCTTGAGAGAGTGGTGCGTTCCTTCCAACCCCTTCCTATTGAGCGAATTTGTTGTAAAAAATCAAAGCAACTCTTCAAGATTGTGCAGCATGATCTTGGCCAGTTCTGAATATGAGAAATCTAAATGTCTCAGAAGTTTTCGAATATAAAAACCTCCTCATTTACCTACTGTTTTTTTCAGACAGGTATGATATTATTTTCATACTATGCTAGTATCACCTTTTTCAGTCTCATATGAGAAACTAAATGCTGTAATTATAAAAGGAACCTCACATGTGTCATGCTTTAGAGACTTTCTAGAACACTAGAACTAGACCAGAGCAGTTTTCACAGTGGCTACAGATCTAGAACAAATACTCTGGTGCTCTGAAAGCCCAGGCAGCACCCTAGAAACCCAGACTCCAGGTTGCAGGTCCCAGTTTTGGACATTATGAAACTTCCTCCTAAACAATAGAAAAATTGATTCTGTGGTCAGAAAGCCTGTGCTGAGAAATAAGGCAGGCTAAAAATTGGAATTTATGCAGTTTGGAGAAGGCACAGAGATAATGTCAACTTTAATTCCTGTTTTTCTCCAAACACAGAGAAAAGGCCAGAGGTCACGGGTGGAAATTAAAGAAAAATGAAAAACAGATGTTAGGAAGCTCAGTATAGAAATGGAAACACAAGTAGCACTGAATATTATTAAAGAAATAAAAAGACTACTGCTTAAAAAAAAAAACACACCAGAAAGCAAGGATCTTATGAAAGTCTATTTTCATAATGATATGTTTAAAATAGTTTGACTTTTTAATATTTTACCAAGTGATTTAATTTCATGTATTCTCTTCCTTACCTTTAGAGACATGATTTGTGAGCAAAAGACAATCTTGAAATCCACCCATTTTCAGCTCCATTTGAAAAGATGATGCCTGAAAAAATCTCTTCTTAGCAACTGGAAACATAGGCATTCCTCTCCAACCCCACCTCCAAAATCAAACTTCAGCAAAAAAAATTTTCTTTGTTTCAACTGGTAGTGGTTGTTACCTTTAAAAAACACATTTATTCTCAAATGATCTTTCTATTAGGACACTTAAGTTTCTTTGACATTAATAAGAACCATGCAGATTTACTATAGTGAGAAATAGGTACTTAGGCAGAAATTCATGTTTTGACTTTTATATATTATCTTCAGTTAAAATAAATGAACGTACTATAAGATCAGTGGAAATACATAAATGTGAGTATGATGTCTTGAAATCTTATAAACAAACACACAATAGACATCAAGAGTCTGTCCTGCCATTTTTTCCTTTGTTATCTTTAGAAAGTCAGATAAGAGAAATAAGAATGAAAAAGAGCTACTGTAAATTGATTGACAAACAATTTCCAGGACTTCCCTGATGGTACAGTGGATGGGGCTCTGTCTGCTAATGCTGGGGACGTGGGTTCACTCCTTGGTCCATGAAGATCCCATATGCTGCAGAGCAGCTAAGCCTATGTGCTGCAACTACTGAGCCCAGATGCCTAGAGCCTGTGCTCCGCAACAAGAGAAACCACTGCAATGAGAAGCCTGTGCACCACAACCAAGAGTAGCCCCGCTTGCTGCAACTAGAGAATGCATGCACACAGCCACGAAGACCCAGCGCATCCAACATTTTTTTTAAAGCAATTTTCAAAATTTAAAAGCACATAAAAAATGAAAAGGAATTATTAAAAAGACATATTCCTCAGCCTATCTTTTCACCCTAAAACCGCCATGGATGATTTTCTTATGCCTCTATGCATTTCTTTAGTATTATCCAATTGACTTAAATGTTGACAAAGGGGGCTTGGCACGGATCTGCAATAGGTATGTAATTAAGAGGACGTAATTAAGGATCACTGTTGGATGCATTTACACTAGAGATGTGATTACGAAGAAAGAAGAATGTGCAAGAGCCAAAGCATGAATGCCCAAGGTGGGAAGGTAGACTTGGAAATCCAGAAACTGAGTTCCTTTGAGGGACTTCCACAGTCATCCCAGGCATGCACTCAAGGGCAGTGAGGGAGGTGGAATAAGGAAGAACCTGGGAGCCACCATGTCCAGGCTTTATCAGCCTAGAGCAAAGCATCTTCCCTTGTCCTCTTTTGCTCTCATTCTAGCCCGCCAAGTGTAGTCTGTAGCATACCATTTTTATGTGCATTCTTATTTTCTTATGAATAGACACATTAACATGACGGGTTTAACCACAGTTCATCTTATTTATGAGCCTCCGGTTGAATGTTAATAGCCTAAAGTCAAATATCAAACACAGGAATTTAGAGAGAAAGATTTTGCAAGTCCTACTTACTAACTATCCAGTAGGACCATGGTCCAGCCAGTCCTGTTTCTTTAGTTGTTTTAATTTTATCAACAGTGAACTCTTACCATACTTATGAAATGCCAGGTACTGTCCTAAGTACTTTAGATATGTTAACTCATTTAATTCTAATGATAACCACATGAGACAGCTATTATTATTATGTCTCCATTTTAAATTTGAGAAGGTTAGGCACAGAGAAGTTAAGTAATTTGCCCAAGGTCACACAGCTGGTGAGTGGCAGAGCTGGGTATGGACTCTGAAATCTATGCTCTTAACCACCATACTACTGCATGAGGTTTTCCACAGTTGCAAGATAAATCATTTTATGCTCATCTTTTATTGTCAAAAGAGGTCAAAATTATTGGATTGGGAGTATGCTTGAGCTGTTTATGTTGTGCAAATAGTGATGGGGAGTTTCCCCCATCTATGCGTCTGTTGCATGTGTTGTTTACATGGCTTGCACTGTGCCACACATCACTAGACATACTACCTAATCTCACCATGTAAGTTCGTTGTTACCCCGTCTGTAGTGTGAATAGCGCATAGCCTTAACATTAGCAAGATAAACTGATTCTTAATAAAACAAGACAAGATTAAGTTTGAAGACTAATTAAAAAGAAGGAAGCTGATCTCATGTCCATTAAAGTTCTAGTGTGGTCTGTTTGGAAAACATCCAAAAAGTTAATATATGTGTTTCACTGAAAAGTTATAAAAATTTAGGACTGGTGGGAAATTAGGTAAGGGTAAGGGTGAAAAGAAAGGAAGAGACACCAAATATGTAATCGAGGAGACTACAGAAAAATTGGTTTGCTTCACATTATACAGAACCTTCCTATAGAGGAAAAGGTTAACCTTGGATCCATCTTTCCTGCGTATCAGTAATCTTTATTATTAAGACACAACAACTTTATTTCATAATCATTTTCTTCCGGCCAACCAGCTGTGGTTACTCAAGGCAGATTAACTAGAACCTGATGGATTTCAGCCCCTGTTCAGCAATGCCAGCCAAATGCTATAATTACACAGGATGCAGGCTGAGATAATGTCGACCTTGTACTTAAGAGATAGACCTAGATAAGTTAGACTGTCAGATTTGCAGGTCAGGCTTTTCAATCACTGGTATTGTATCTGTGAGGACAAAAGGACAGAAAGAAAAGAAAAAAACAAAAACCAAACTTGTCATTATTTTAGTTGTCCTAAACAAAAGTATCCAGCAAGGACTAAGCCTTCAAATGATAGGAGTAGATTCACTGGTTTAGAGCCTAGAGAACTGGGGGAGGGTGTGCCTCTCTGGGGTGCCCGGAACCTGTCCTTTCTGAGCCCTTATTTTCTGTGGGTAGCATGTGTGTGAGAGCCTTTCCATTTGGCAGTTTGCATGGCCCACTGCTGATGTTATGAAATTTACATTAAGTTGGAAAAACAGTCCTTGTCATATTTTATCCTTTTGGAGGAAATGGATTTCCTTAATAAGAGCACTGCTTTATTTCCCTCGTGAATTCCGATAGAGAACACATTCCTGGATGGCGTTCTACCAAAGAGAGAGGCTGGGAGGGAACAGCTTATTATTCTAAAAATTTTAATGACCCAGAAGCAAAATATTTTTGGTTTTTATATCATGGGCATAAGTGCTTAAATTCAAATATCAAGTGCCAAGGCTGCTGAGATATAACTGTTGGAAATCAACCAAAGATGAGGGATCCAGGGGGTATTTGTTAATGATTAATGAATAATTCCCTAAGTCATTTGGTTATTATTAACTAGTTCAAAATGCCTCATGTCTAGATCCTTGTAACCATGTTAAACTATGCAAAAGTTTCCTTGCTTTAATAAACTTTAAGTTAAATGTGGAATATTTCACATATATCAAATGTTCTGCCGTGTTTTCCTTTTGCATTAGTGCTTTAGGAAGCTCTTCATATTGAGATGCTTGTACCTTTGCCCAGGGACATTCTTTCCAAGGGATATGTTTGTCCCCATCCACTTTCTCCTGGTGAACTCCCAATCATCTTTCAAAGCTTGCATGAGACTCCCCCTCATCTTTGCCATTTTCATTACCGTGTTCCTTTTCCTTTCTTCTAGTAATTAATTGCTCCTTCTCCTTTGGGTTAATTGTATAATTTTCCTGCCTCTATTACCCAATGTATCACTTATGAATAGGACATTTCTTTCAGCTAGACTTTCTTCTTCAAGGACATAGAGGCTTATTTGTCTTTGATCACTAGCACAAAAGCATCAGGAGTACAGTTCAGTTCAGTCGCTCAGTCGTGTCCGATTCTTTGCGACCCCATGAATTGCAGCACGCCAGGCCTCCCTGTCCATCACCATCTCTCGGAGTTCACTCAGACTCACATCCATTGAGTCGGTGATGCCATCCAGCTGTCTCATCCTCTGTCGTCCCCTCTTCCTCCTGCCCCCAATCCCTCCCAGCATCAGACTTTTTTCCAATGAGTCAACTCTTCGCATCAGGTGTACAAAGTACTGGAGTTTCAGCTTTAGCATCAGTCTTTCCAAAGAACACCCAGGGCTGATCTCCTTTAGAATGGGCTGGTTGGATCTCCTTGCAGTCCAAGGGACTCTCAAGAGTCTTCTCCAACGCCACAGTTCAAAAGCATCAATTCTTTGGTGCTGAGCTTTCTTTATAGTCCAACTCTCACATCCATACATGACCACAGGAAAAACCTTAGCCTTGACTAGACGGACCTTTGCTGGCAAAGTAATGTCTCTGCTTTTGAATATGCTATCTAGATTGGTCATAACTTTCCTTCCAAGGAGTAAGCGTCTTTTAATTTCATGGCTGCAGTCACCATCTGCAGTGATTTTGGAGCCCCCCAAAATAAAGTCTGACATTATTTCCACTGTTTCCCCATCTATTTTCCATGAAGTGATGGGACCAGATACCATGATCTTCGTTTTCTGAATGTTGAGCTTTAAGCCAACTTTCCACTCTCCTCTTTCACTTTCATCAAGAGGCTTTTTAGTTCCTCTTCACTTTCTGCCATAAGGGTGGCGTCATCTGCATATCTGAGGTTATTGATATTTCTCCCAGCAATCTTGATTCCAGCTTGTGTTTCTTCCAGCCCAGCGTTTCTCATGATGTACTCTGCTTATAAGTTAAATAAACAGGGTGACAATATACAGCCTTGACATACTCCTTTTCCTATTTGGAACCAGTCTGTTGTTCCATGTCCAGTTCTAACTGTTGCTTCCTGACCTGCATATAGGTTTCTCAAGAGGCAGGCCAGGTGGTCTGGTATTCCCATCTCTTTCAGAATTTTCCACAGTGTATTGTGATCCACACATTCAAAGGCTTTGGCATAGTCAAGAAAGCAGAAATAGATGTTTTTCTGGAACTCTCTTGCTTTTTCCATGATCCAGCAGATGTTGGCAATTTGCTCTCTGGTTCCTCTGCCTTTCTAAAACCAGCTTGAATATCTGGAAGTTCACAGTTAATGTATTGTTGAAGCCTGGCTTGGAGAATTTTGAGCATTACTTGATTAGTGTGTGAGATGAGTACAATTGTGTGGTAGTTTGAGCATTCTTTGACATTGCCTTTCTTAGGGATTGGAATGAAAACTGCCCTTTTCCAGTCCTGTGGCCACTGCTGAGTTTTCCAAATTTGCTGGCATATTGAGTGCAGCACTTTCACAGCATCATCTTTCAAGATTTGAAACAGCTCAACTGGAATTCCATCACCTCCACTAGCTTTGTTTGTAGTGATGCTTTCTAAGGCTCGCTTGACTTCACATTCCAGGATGTCTGGCTCTAGGTGAGTGATCACACCATCGTGATTATCTTAGTCATGAAGATCTTTTTTGTCCAGTTCTTCTGTGTATTCTTGCCACCTCTTCTTAATATCTTCTGCTTCTGTTAGATCGTAGACTTTTAATAATGTTCATTGACTATATGGGTGCATGAGTAAATAGTAAAACAAGTCATTCTAAAGAGAGAGGTTGGTAAATGTCCATTGACAGAGGATGGATAAAGAAGGTGTGGTACATACATGCAGTGGAATATTACTCAGCCATTAAAAAGAATGAAATAATGCCATCTGCAGCAACATGGATGGACCTAGAGAGTGTCATACTGAGTGATGTAAGTCAGACAGAGAAGGAGAAATATGGCATCCCTTATATGTGGAATCTAAAAAGAAATGACACAAATGAACTTATTTATAAAACAGAAAGAGACTCACAGACTTAGTGAATGAACTTATGGTTGCTGGGTGGAAGGACGGGGGAAGGGATAGTTAGGGAGCTGGAATGGACATGTACATGATGCAATATTTAAAAGGGATAACCAACAGGGACATACTGTATAGCACCTGAAACTCTGCCGAATGTTATGTGGCAGCCTGGATGGTAGTGGAGTTTGAGGGAGAATGTATACATGTAATATGGCTGTTCACCTGAAACTATCACAACATTGTTTGTTAGTTGTCTATACCCCAGTATAAAGTAAAAAGTTAGTTAAAAAATTATATGATGATAGGCTTAATCTTATTATATTATAATCACATTGCATGTAAATAGTATAAATACACTAATGACAAAGCAGAGATTGTCAGGTTGGATAAAAAAAACAAGATATATGCTATCAACAGGGACAGATTTTAACCATTTATCTGTGCTCTCCAGTATGATACTTACTAGTCACAGGTAGCTACTGACAAATACAGTGTTGCTAATGCAAACTGAAATGTGCTTTAAGTGTAAACATGCACACCTAACTTTGAAGATTTAGAATGAATAGAAATGTAGAATATCTCAATAATTAATTTTATGTTGATTATACTATGAAATTAATGTAATTTTATATATTGGGTTAAGTAAAATATGTTATTAAAATAAAGAAAGAGGTTAGTCTTTAGTACAGCTGCTGACTTTTGATACTTTCAAAGTGTCAATGAAACAAGACTGTTTTCTCATCTGTAAAGCCTGTCGTAGAATAAGAGGCACTGGAAAGAAGGTGTTGCTCTTAAGAGTATATAAGACTTTTCTTCCCTGGTCTTCATTTCCTCTTCCATAGAGAGGAGGAGCATTCCTCTCAGTTCGCCAGAAGAATTTGTAAAAGAAGCATTTCTAGCTTCTCTCCACTCCTTTACTCACTCCCCTCCACTGATGGTTGGAAATGGGGAGGAAACAGCAGGGCTGGCTGTTTTCTGGGTCCTCATGATATTTCTGCACTTTACCCTCTAGGAGCACTGCAGGGGAAGCTCGCACTGGGGGGTGGGGCTTGAGTACTTTTAATACAGGGTTATCTGTTAGGTCTGCAGAGGAATGGGACTTATCAGTAAAAAACTTTTCATCTTCATTGGTAACAAAGGTGTTGTTTGACCCCCATGTTTCTAACTCCTATGCCCGTGTTTCCTAAGGAGATATTTACTGTTTTTCCCCCAGATAACTCCAATACAACGTCTCTAGTTGTGCATTCCCAGAATATTATGGAATTATAAAATTTCAGTGAACTCATTATAAACACTCAGAACTTAATTTAAATTTAATATATTAAAACACTGAATCATGGCAGTAACATCAGATAATCTTATTTCCTCAAAAAATTGTTTCAGAATCATTAAAGCATGTATTTTTCACATAGTGACATCAGATTTATAGAGGCCTAAACCCTCATTCATTACAAGTATTGAATACAGCCCTCTTTCTGGTTGATTAGGCCATTTTGTTTCAACTTGACTACAGTGATGGGAAACTCACTAACCCTTGGACTTCCTGTTTGGTTGCTGGATAACTCCACAAATTACAGAGTACTTTCTTTTATTAAATAAATATTTGCTTCTTTGTAAATTTTACTAGTTCTACTCTCTGGTGGAATAAAAGCAAACTTATTTTACATTTTTTTCCATTGATACGTCTTTAGATCTTTAACATATTTCCTTGAAATCAAGGACCATATGTGTTTTATCTGTGTACCCGCTTCTCTGTTTAATATTAATAAAACAAACATCTTTCAAGCACCAGGCACTGTGCCTGGTGTTAGTCACAGAAAAGTGAATAAGACATGGTTCCTTTCCTCATAAAGCAAAAATATACATGTAAAGAAGTGCTTCCAAATCATTGTGTAAATTGTTGCAATGGAAACATACAAAATGCAAAGGGACGCAAGAAAGGGAATATCTAATACTGCACAGGAGAAGAGTCTGTGTAACATAGACATAGGAGAAAGGGGAATTTCTTAAAAGAGGAATTTTCCAAGTTTAAAAAAGGGAAGAACTTTCCAGTCAGTGACACCAGCACGTACAAAGGCACAGAGGAACGAGAGATTGTAGTGTGTGTAGTGAACCTGAGTTCAAGGTGACTGAACCACAATTGAGTGTGTGAAGAAGTGGATGGCCGAAATGAAGGTGCTCAGTATGAAAGGCGTTTTGTACCCTCAAGAGTATGGCTGTTTACCTACAGGTGAAGGAAAGTCACTGTAAGATTTCAAATAGGAAAATGACCATGTTAGATACTTTAGAAGGCTCACATAAGCTGTTGTATAATGGAAATGGTATGAAATTAAAAGCAGCTATTTAGAAGATTTTTGTTTGTTTCCTCTTTTAATTTTTGTAATGGTCCAGCTGACTGCTGAATAAGAATCAGTGAAATTGGAGAGAAAAATAAATGATGCGTAGCCTGTAGAATAAACAGGATTTGTGGCTGGATGAAGATGGGGTGGGGGAAGGAAGAGATTTAGAAAATCAGTCTGGCTTGGAATGGATTTGGTGTCTTTGGGGTGTTCAAGTGAAAAAAATCCAGAATACAACAGATATAATGGAACTTGGAAGTGTGTGCTGAGACTAATAAAGTCAGGAATTGGAATTCTTTTAGCAGATGAGTAGTGCTTAAACCATGGGACAAGACAATGCTATGATCAAGACCCCAGGGAACTGTAACACTTCAGGACTGCCAGCAATGCAGACAGGATTGCTCAGAGAGGTAAGAAGTAAACCAAGAGAAAATAGTTCTACATAAGCCAAGAGAGAAGAGATTTTTCTGGAAGTAGGGATAACCCACCGTTCTCAGAGGCTGCAGAAAGTTCATGTTAAACAAGGACTGATAAACTTCTGGTGGATTTCTTGATCAAATCATTATTGATAATCCTTAAGAGTGATTTGAGCAAGTTGAGCTGTTGAAAAAAACAGAGATGATGTTTTCCAAATAGTGGCTTCGTTATGTGTTATGTAAATAGCTATATAAAATATATAAATATTGAGCTTCATAGGGTCCTCTGTTTGTCTATTTGGTTTATTATTTTGCCTTGTCACCTTTTAAAACAATGTTAAGATCAACAGATTTTCATAAGATTAAAGCAGATTTTAATCTTCATGTTAAGAGGGGAATATTTGAATTATATACCTATAGTAGGGTTTATCTTGCAGATCTGTTTTCAACATCTCCTTTTATTGATCCTCGTGACTCACATGGTTAAGAATCCATCTGCAATGAAGGAGACCTGGGTTCTATCCCTGGGTCAGAAAGAGCCCCTGGTGAAGGGATTGGCTGCCCACTCCAGCCAATCTTGCCTGGAGAATTCCATGGATAGAGGAGCCTGGAGGGCTACAGTCCATGGGGTCGCAAAGAGTCTGATATGACTGAATGCCTAACACTTTATTGATTCTAGGGAACTGAGTGATATTTGCCACTGTCCCAGTCCAGCTAGAGTCAGTGTGGCCCACCAGAGTCACTGCCCGTGGGAGGAAGTGTGAAGACCATGAGCACCTCCATCCTGTTCTGTGGTTTGCATGAAAAGCCACCACTGGCCTCTGACCTGAAAGGTCTTCAAAATGTGAACCACTGAAATATCTTTCTTCAATATAAAAACCATAACATAAAGTATTAGAGTGAAATTTTCTAGCTGCCTATAAAATTCTTTGTAGAAAAATACAGGTAAATTAAAGTGGAAAAGTATGATACTGTCTATGAAGTTTAAAATTCAGTCTAGTAAACTAATGTTACTTTAAAAGCAAAAAATCAAAAAGAATGAAAGGATTTAAGGAATATCTTACTCTTCCCTTTCTAGAATTATTTGATGGGAGGATCCTATCAATGGCTTGATGATGGTAACAGAAATGTCTGCAAATTAACTGTGTTTGAAATAAATACTAATATTTGTTCAAATTGCTAAATAATGTTCCACTTTTCATGTTTATTTTGGGTTTTGTCAGTTGGGGAAAAAAAAAAAGAACAAGTTAAATTTCCAGGAAATTAGGTTTTATTAAAAGTACCATAATTTAATCATCTTATCATTGTGCAGACTGATATTCAAGAAATGGTATGCCATGTAAGATGTTTTCTGGCTATTCTACAACTCAGTTACAGCCATCTTTAAAGGCTAAGAGAGATTGGTCAGAAGTAATACTTAATTTCACTGCAACTTTGACTTGTACATATTTTCAGCCTGATTTGGTAGGAATTGGCTGGAGCTATTTCAATGCAAACAATCCTTATTTTTCTTTATTGACCCTATGATCTCTTCTTGAAAATAAATCTCTTCAATGACAGGCTCATTTAGAGTTGGGCTTGAATATTTCCCTATTGCCTTGCTCTTCAATTGGAAATCTGCCTGAATGGGCTTGGGGAATAGCAAACTTCTAACTGTATTATAAGGTCACTAATTTTTGGAAAGATATTCTGGTAACCATAGTTTTGATTTCCATTTCCAATGGCATTTGATTTGGCCATTATGTTATATATCTGTTATGCAAGGATATTATTTTATTTTGTAGAAAAACCCCAAGGCAGGGTTTTAGTAGAACAGGTGTTCATTTCTCAATTATGGAAATGAAATCGGGGAGTAAGCACTTATGGTGAACAGGATGGCACGTGTGGTGTTAGAAACCAAGACTCCTTGGTCTTGCCATTCCATTACCCTCAGCATTCTAGTTCATGCTTCTACCTCATACTTCAAGAGGGCTGTTTGTGCTCCTCCCCTCTTGTCAGTGTTCCAGCCAGCAAGAAGTAGGAAAGGCTGAAGAAAAGGTGGGCCCCTTTGTGCTAAGGATATTTCCAAGAAATTACACTCAATGGTCTCATGTTTAGGTTGCATTGACCAAAGGACCACACTTGGCTGCAATGGAGTCTGGGAAATGTAGTTTTTATTACAGGTGACCACATACCTAGCAAAACCCTGAGGGTTATGTACTTAAGCAAAAAATGGGAAATATATCTTGCAGAAAAACAGTAGTCTCTACCAGTTTTCCTCTTCCTGCTCAGCCTGTCACACGATACCCTCCATTAAATCTCAGTTGATGATTCTCCTACTTCACCAAAGCTTTTTTGGATATTAGCCATCTCTTTTCTTCAGCTGTTAGAAAAATGACTTCTATGCTTTTGTCTTTATATTTCTGTTCATGATGTTTTTCTCATCTACTAAATAGTATTCCTTATGGACCAGGGTCTTATGTATCCCCAGTCCAGAGCACGATTACACACCCTAAAGGTATTCCATAAAACCATGACTGAAAGTCAAGAGATACAGAAATTGGAGATAAAAATAAATATCAGGTGATATTATTTTTGCCAGAATAAGGTTCTTTAGAAATATAAAACCTATCATGTCTTTCTGGAAAATTGTTCTGCTACACTGAACAAGTCTCCTGGGTGATAGACTGTGGGGCTTTCCTCTGTTAGAGGCATTGAGGTTTTCCACTTGGTTGTGAGATCACAACAGGTCCTCTGCAGCCTGGAAGGTGAGACCTGAGGGACAGTGTCCCTGGATATAATCCTAGGGAGTGCTTGGGAATATCCGTTCACCATAGCAATGCTGGAACATCACCCTTATCCTTTCAATGTACCAGGGAAAGATGTGAGAATGAATGTGAATGAGCTGGTAAGCTGACTTGTACATTTAATAAACTGATAAATGGAGGAACCATTCATCTAAAGGTAATGATGTAGCTAAACAGAAATCACTTCTCTTGTCTTGCTGTTCTCTACTGATAAGCTGTTAATTAATGTTCATAAAGAGCTCTAAACTCCTGGAAAACTAAACTTAAAAAAAATTTTTTTGGTATATATATTTTTAGAAATACTTATTAACTGAGAGTTCCTAAATCAAGCTAGGATTGTTTTATGTACAAATTAAAAGCACATATTTATGGTAAACATTTTAATAAAGCCCATTAATTAGTGCTATAAGACAAAATACAGGATGCCCAGTTAAATTTGACATCAGATAAACAATGAGGTTTTTAGTATATGTATATCATATGTAACATCTGGGGCATATTTATAATAAAAATGTGTTGTTTTTCTGAAATTCAGATTTAACTGGGCTGTCTGTATTTTTATTTACTACATCTGGCAACCCTCCCTTTAGTGACTCCAGCCTCCTTCTGTCCATGCCACTTTGTCAGATGGCACTGTGGCTCCTCTCTGAAAAAGTAGAGTCTATTTCTCCACTCTGTTGAACTGCGGTTGACTGTGTAACTTGTACTGATCTGTAAAATGTGGAAGAAGAGACATTGTGCAAGTTGCATCACCCAGATCTAGACTTCATCCATGGGACTAAGCAATTGTCCAAGGACCATGTACTGAGTGCACAACCTGTTCTTACTCATTTTCGATTACCAAATATTTATAAATGCCTGAGTCTGTTTCTACATTTTGAATTAAGTTCCACCTTTTCAGCAATAGGAATTGAAGACGGGCTTCCTTGATGGCTCAGACAGTGAAGAATCCATCTGCAATGCAGGAGACCAGGGTTTCATCTCTAGGTCAGGAAGGGAATGGTGGACAGAGGAGCCTGCTGGACAACGTGGACATGACTGAGCAACTAACACTTTCACACATTTCAGCAATATTAATTGTCTTAAATGATACAGATTTATCATAAGATGCAATATCTTAACAGAGCCAATACCTCTTGAGTCCCAGACAAGGAGGGCTCTGTCCCATGACCCATGTTTTAGAAGACTCAAACACAAAGGTATTTTGTTTTGTTTTCATCTTGATGTCCGTAAAATCTTTTTTGAAGGTTGACTAATCACTTGAACAAAAGAGAATTATGGAAAGGATTCATGAGCCAAAACAATCCCCCAAGGAAGATAAGGGGCCAAAAGCCACAAGTATATGTATGGAAAGGAGAAACTCTGATTTGCCTGAAAATGACAGTATCTTCTTTAAAGTTCACTGCTCCAAATCACTCAAAATAGTATCCAAGCAGGGTTCCCCAATTAAATGTACTTATTCCTTCTCTCTCTCTCTCTTTTTTTTTTTGGAAAGTAGTTTTGAAAAGCATTAGAACTGCCTGGATAGCCTGAAGTGGGACTTGAGAAAGAAATCTGTCTTTACCTTGTGATACAGAGTCAAAAACTTTATGATCACTTTTCCAAAGTTTGACCTCCAGAATCTTGTTCTAAGATGTACCCTGGATTTGTTTCAATTAGATGTGGTAAGACACAGAGACATGGAAATGATTGTCATGAAGGAAGAAATTTATATTCACAGATCCCCAGAAACAGGAGGCATGGCATGCCATGAAAGGTCACACAGGAAAGCACCAGGGCTGGTCAGAAGGCAGAGGAACAAGCAGAAATGTGGGCAGGAGCCTTCATTGTGGTTTCCATGGGAAGCAATGGGCAAGACAGGGTAAGCAGGCTAAACAGGTTTCGGAACATTCAAACTACCGCACAATTGCACTCATCTCACTGATAGCAAAGCAGTGCTCAAAATTCTTCAAGCCAGGCTTCAACAGTACATGAACCATGAAATTCCAGAGGTTCAAGCTGGATTTAGAAATGGCAGAGGAACCAGAAATCAAATCGCCAACATCCACTGGATCATCAAGAAAGCAAAAAAGTTCAGAAAAACATCTTCTGCTTTATTAACTTCGTGTGGATCACAACAAACTGTGAAAAATTCTGAAAGAGATGGGAGTACTAGACCACCTTACCTACCTTCTGAGAAATCTGTATGCAGGTCAAGAAGCAACACTTAGAACTGGACATGGAACAACAGACTGGTTCCAAATCGGGAAAGGAATACATCAAGGCTATATATTGTCACCCTGCTCATTTAACTTACATGCAGAGTGCATCATGCAAAATACTGGGCTGGATGAAGCACAAGCTGGAATCAATAACCTCAGATATGCAGATGACACCACCCTTATGGCAGAAAGTGAAGAAGAACTAAAGAGCCTCTTGATGAATGGGAAAGAGGAGAGTTTAAAAGCTTGCTTAAAACTCAACATTCAAAAAATGATCATGGCATCCGGTCCCATCACTTCATGGCAATTAGATGTGGAAACAATGGAAACAGTGAATCTTTATTTTTGGGGGGCTCCAAAATCACTGCAGATGGTGATTGCAGCCATGAAATTAAAAGAGGCTTGCTCCTTGAAAGAAAGCTATGACCAACCTAGACAGCGTATTAAAAAGCAGAGACATTACTTTGCCAACAAAGGTCCATCTAGTCAAGGCTATGGTTTATCCAGTCGTTGTGTATGGACGTGAGTTGGACCATAAAAAAAGCTGAGCACCAAAGAATTGATGCTTTTGAACTGTGGTGTTGGAGAAGACTTTTGAGAGTCCCTTGGGCTGGAAGGACATCAAACCAGTCAATCCTAAAAGAAATGAGTCCTGAATGTTCATTGGAAGGACTGATGCTGAAGCTGAAAACTCCAATACTTTGGCAACCTGATGGGAAGAACTAACTCATTGGAAAAGACTCTGATGCTGGGAAAGACTGCAGGCAGGAGGAGAAGGAGGCAGCAGAGGATGAGATGGGTTGGATGGCATCACCAACTCAACGGACATGAGTTTGAGCAAGCTCTGGGAGTTGATGGCCAGGAAAGCCTGGCGTGCTGTAGTCCACAGAGTCGCAAAGAGTTGGGCATAACTGAGTGACTGAACTGAACTTACTGTGAATAATTTCAACAGGCTCTGGGGTGGAGTGATAGCCCCTAATTGCCTGGTACCTGGCCTTGAGGTGATGCTGGGGCACAGCGATAGTGGCTTAACCTGTAAGAGTTTGATAGAGGAGATAGTAGGAGAGTATGGACTCTGGATTGGTTGATTTGCGTACTTCGAGGGAGTCATTTGCTAGCTCTAGGAATTAGCTCATCCTGGAGGGCCAGTCTTTCCAGTGTCTGCAAGGGCCAAATTTCAAAGCATCATAAATTATACATTATGTATGCCATTTTACCCTCTCAACAAAATCTTACTCTTAAAGCCATATGTTTCACAATTTTTGAACCTGAAATGAGCATCAAAAGATTATTGGGGAGTTTAAAACTGAACAAATAATTAATCCTTTCTTGGGTGAGTTTAGCACTTTCTATGAAGCATGTCTCATCCTGAGTGGGTGGAAATTTTAAGAATGATTATGAATGAAAATTTCAATGGATAGTTTAAAAATAATATTCCAAAATAAAGTAACTTTAAACCAAGATTCAAATAACTCTAATAAAAAATTATTGCATGTTTATGACTTGCTTTATTGCTACTAATGTGCAAGTTGTATGTACAAAGATAGAACCCGTGCAAAAAATTCATGTGCAAATTGAATGTGATGTTGACTGCAAGTTCAATATGGTACAGATAATTTTGTTTTTGGTACGCTTATAACTTTTTATGACTCTAGTGCACATGTCATTGAAAAATATTCTTAGAGGTAATGTTATTCAACATTAAGGGACATTATCAGAAAAATTAAAGGTCATTATCAGATTCAACTTTTAGGACTGCTTTGAAGAGTAGAAGCTGGAATTATCTGAAGACTTATTCATTCAAGTATCTGGTCCCTAGGCAAGGAGGACTGGAAAACCAGGAATGCTTATACTTGGCCTCTGCATGTGGCTTGCCTTCATAATAACACGATAGCCTCAGAGTACATACTGTCACTGCAGACCATGACTGCAACCATGAATTAAAAGACACTTGCCCCTTGGAAGAAAAGCTGTGACCAACCTAGAAAGTGTGTTAAAAAGCAGAGACATCACTTTGTCAACAAAAGCCCATATAGTCAAAGCAATGGCTTTTCCAGCAGTCATATGCAGATGTGAAAGTTGGACCATGAAGAAGGCTGAGCACCAGAGAATTGATGCTTTTGAAGTTACTTGGACTGCAAGGAGATCAGATCAGTCAATCCCATAGGTTTTGAGTTGTGTTTTCATTGTCATTTGTTTCTAGAAAATTTTTGATTTCCTTTTTGATTTTTTCAGTAACCAGTTGGTTATTTGGAAATGTGTTGTTTAATCTCCATGTATTTGTGTGATTTTACAGTTTTTTTTCTTGTAATTGATATCTAGTCTCATACTGTTGTGGTAAGAAAAGATGCTTGATATGATTTCAGTTTTCTTAAGTTTACTGAGGTTTGATTTGTGGCCCAAGATGTGGTCTATCCTGGAGAATGTTCCACATGCTCTTGAGAAGAAGGTGTATTCTGCATTTGGATGGAATGTTCTGAGATCCATCTCATATAATGTATCATTTAAGACATGTGTTTCCTTATTAATTTTCTGTTTTGATGATCTGTCAATTGATGTGGGTGGGGTATTAAACTCTCCTGTTATTGTGTTACTGTCATTTTCTCCTTTTATGTCTGTTAGTGTTTGTCTTATGTGTTGAGTGCTTAGATATTTACAATTGTTATGTCTTTGTCTTGGATTTATTCCTGGATCATTATGTAGTGTCCTTCCTTATCTCAAAGAAGAAAAAGAATAAAAAGAACCCAGATCAGAAAAGAAGAAGCAAAGTTCTCACTGCAGATGACATGATATGGTACATAGAAAACCCTAAAAATACTATCAGAAAATTACTACAGTTAATCAGTGAATTTAGCAAAGTTGCAGGATACAAAATCAATACACAGAAATCACTTGCATTTTTATATACTAACAATGAAAAATCAGAAAGAGAAATTAAGGAATCAATCCCATTCACTATTGCAACAAAAAGAATAAAATACCTAGAATAAACTTATCTAAGAGACAAAAGAACTCTACACAGAAAGTTATAAAACACTGATGAAAGAAATCAAAGATGACATAAACAGATGGATAGATATTCCATGTTCCTGGGTAGGAAAAATCAATATTGTGAAAATAACTATACTACCAAATACAATCTACAGATTCAGTCTGATCCCTATCAAATTACCAATGTCATTTTTCACAGAACTAGAACAAAAAATTTCACAATTCATGTGGAAACACAAAAGACCCTGAATAGCTAAAGCAGTCTTGAGAAAGAAGAATGGATCTGGAGGAATTAACCTTCTTGACTTCAGATTATCCAACAAAGCTACAGTCATCCAGACAATATGGTACTGGCACAGAAACAGAAATATAGACCAATGGAACAAGATAGAAAGTCCACAAATAAACCCATGCACCTACAGTTCCTTATTTTTGACAAAGGAGGCAAGAATATACAATGGGGTAAAGTCAGCCTCTTCAATAAATGGTTCTGGGAAAAGTGGACAACTACATGTAAAAGAATGAAATTAGCACACTTCCTAACACCGTACACAAAGATAAACTCAAAATGGATTAAAGCCCTAAGTTGAGACCAGAAACTATAAAACTCTTAGAGGAAAACATAGGCATAACGTTGAATGACATCATTCAAAGCATGATCCTCTACGACCAGCCTCCTAGAGTAATGGAAATAAAAACCAAAGTAAACAAGTGGGACCTGATTCAACTTAAAAGCTTTTGCATAACAAAGGAAACTATAAGCAAGGAGAAAAGGCGACCCTCAGAATGGGAGAAAATAATAGCAAATGAAACTGACAAAGGATTAATTTCTAAAATATACAAACAGCTCATACAACTCAATACCAGAAAAACAAACAACCCAGTCAAAAAGTGGGAAAAAGACCTAAATAGACATTTCTCCAAAGATGACATACAGATGGCTAACAAACACATGAAAAGATGCTCAACATCGCTCATTATGTGAGAAATGCAAATCAAAACTACAATGAGATATGACCTCACACCGGTCAGAATGGCCCTCATCAAACACTCTACAAACAATAAATGCTGTAGAGGCTGTGGAGAAAAGGGAACGCTCTTGCACTGTTGGTGGGAATGTAAATTGATACAGCCACTATGCAAGACAGTATGGAAATTCCTTAAAAACCTAGGAATAAAACCACCATATAACCCAGCAATCCCACTCCTAGACATATACCATGAGGAAAACAAAACTGAAACAGACACATGTATCCTGTTGTTCATTGCAGCACTATTTACAATAGCTAGAGCATGGAAGCAACCTAGATGTCCATTGATGGATGAATGGATAAAGAAGTAGTGGTACATATACACAATGGAATATTACTCAGCCATAGAAAGGAATGCCTCTGAGTCATTTCTAATGAGGTGAATACACAGTAAAGTAAGTCAGAAGGAGAAAGATAAATATTGTATACTAACACATACATATGGAATCTAGAAAAATGGTACTGAGGTATTTATTTATATGGCAACAACAGAGAAACAGCCATAGAGAATAGACTTATAGACATGGGGAGAGGGGAGGAGAGATTGAGATGTATGTTCAGAATAACATGGAAACTTATATTACCATATGTAAAATAGATAGTCAACGGGAATTTTCTGTACAGGGGCTCTGTATCAACCTAGAGAGATGGGATGGGGAGGGAGTTGGGAGGGAGGTTCAAAAAGGAAGGGATATATGTATACCTATGGCTGATTCATGTTGAGGTTTGACAGAAAACAACAAAAAATCCTGTAATTACCCTTCGTTTAAAAAATAAGTAGATTTAAAAAAAATCAGTTAGTCCTAAAGGATATCAACCCTGAATATTCATTGGAAGGACTGATGCTGAATCCCTAATACTTGGCCACCTGATGCAAAGAGCCAACTCATTGGAAAAGACCCTGATGCTGGGAAGGACTGAGGGCAAGAGCAGAAGTGGGTGATAGAGGATGAGTTGTTGGATGGCATCACTGGCTCAATGGATATGAGTCTGAGCAAACTCTGGGAGATGGTGAAGGACAGGGAAGCCTGGTGTGCTGCAGTCCATGGGGTTACAAAGAGTCAGACATGACTGACTGACTGAACAACAACTCAGGGTACATGCTGGCTCAGGGCTCCAAGTGCAGGAGTTCTAATGAGGTAGAAACTATGGCCTATTGTCCAATTCTTTCATTTAGGTAAAGAAACAGATCTAGTCTGTTTCTTTACCTAAATCCACTTATGGTAAATAAGCAAAATGGTTTCTTATATTCATAGGGGGGTGGATAAATATATCAAGTAATCAGATAGGCAAACCTTCAGACTCCAATGCTGAAGAGAAGGACACAGGAATCAGTGGTTATGTTCAGGCCATGTTCCAACTAGGAGCGCAGAAGGACCTGCTGAACAAGTCAGGTCAGAGCAGTTCTGAACAGAATCAGCTGCTGGTGAGGGGGTCTGAAAAAGAAGGGGAGGCTTAGTGTTTACATTTGCTTCTGTTCTGTAATTCCTGTGACAAAACCTAAAATATACTAGACTTTTATAGAAAAATGAGTCATGTAAGGCAAGGCAGCACCATCCATCCAGAAAGGGAAAGCTTAGCTAACTAGACTAGAACCAAAACCCTCTAAGCCAAGCAAGCCCAATTTTATTCCAGGCAAATATTTAGACCTAAGATTAAGTAGAGTGCAGAGAATACATCTGAAAAGTACTTAGAATCAGGAAAATGCATAGCTATCATTACATGATACATGTCCATAGGCAGAAGCACCTAATTTTGGAAGTGATTTCCTATGTTAGACTCCCTCTCTTGTGCAGCAGGAAGTTCAAGTTAGTAGATGCTGCAAAGATAAGAACAGAACCCTCAACCAAAGAGCAAGTATAGTTTTTACTTATGAGCTGGGTGAGTTAAGCAAAGTAAAACATGATACTATGAAGTTAATTTAAGTAAGAGATTTGTGTGTCATGCTGAACAGTTCAATTTGTCTGTTCAGCAAACGACCCCTAAATTAGCATTGCAAGACGACAACAATTTTATTTTTCTTGTGAGTTCTGTGGGTCAGGAATTTGGAAAACGGATGTCACGAAGGCTTGACTCTGCTCTGTGATGTCTGGGTCCTCAGCTGGGAAGGCTCAAAATGCAGGGACTGCCTTTAGATGCTGAACTCTGGCCAGGGATGATGGAGAAGGGGGGAAAAGGTTCATCTCTGTAGTTAAGTAGGTATTACAGAAAAAAAAAAAAAAAGCAAGAACCTGGGAAATGATTTTCACTTCTTATTTAAAGCACTTTCTTTCTATGGCACTGATGTAATATGAATTTATGTAGAAAAAGGACCACCTTTTCTGATCTACTCTCGCAAGTCACACAGCTTATTTTGTGTCACATTCTGTTGGTTCCATATTCAAGGAGGTGGTTCATAGACTCCAGCTTTTGATTTGGGTAAGGGCTATGTGAAGATGAGAATACGAGACACAATAGATTTTTGGAAAATCCAGTCTGCTACTGTATCTGATTTCTAGCTGTCTGTGAGATCAGTTACTCAGGTTCTGTAAGTCAACATGACTCAGGGATACTTAAAATAGGACCTTAGCATTTACCTTCATCATCCTAATTTCATTTTCATCCCTGTGGGCCTTCATTTTAGTAATATTGTATAGTTGTAAGGCTAACAAAGAGTGGAATGTCAGTCTTCATACTCATATAGCTTTATGTATGTATTTGTGTGTGTGTGTGTATTTTATAGCTTTCCAGAACTGAAGAATACAATGTATTGAATACAGAAAGGGGATTATTAATTAAATCAGCATGTTACATTTACTTTGACAGAGAGTTTAATAATCAATAAATATTTTTCCATCTAATTGAAAGTAATAATCATGTTTTAGATTTCAATGAAAACAGGAGTAATAGTAAGACACTTAAAGAAATTATGTAATTTTATGATTATGTTTCAGAATCTGAAAAATGATTTTAGGAGATGTAAAGTGATTTATTCAGCCAATGTTTGTTGCAAACCACTTTTCCTTCAGGTGATGTTAGCTTGGTGCAAACATAATTGCAATTTTGCACTGCTGTCATTTGCATTTGATATTGGAATAAGTTAGGGCTCCCCTGATGGCTCAGATGGTATCAGCCTTCAAATGCAGGAGACCCAGGTTTGATCCCTGTGTCAGGAAGACCCCTGGGAGAAGGAAATGGCAACCTACTTCAGTATTCTTGCCTGGAGAATTCCATGGACAGAGGAAGCTGGTGGGCTACAGTCCATGAGCTGTAACACTAATACTGTTACTATTGGAATACATTCTTAAATAAATGTGGTTATGTTATACATCATTTTAATGTGCACTTCTTGCTTTATTATTATATTTTTTGCTAATGACATTCAGTTCGGTTCAGTTCAGTTCAGTCGCTCAGTCATGTCTGACTCTGAGACCCCATGAATGCAGCATACCAGGCCTCCCTGTCCCTCACCAACTCCCGGAGTTCACTCAAACTCACGTTCGTCAAGTCAGTGATACCATCCAGCCATCTCATCCTCTGTCATCCCCTTTTCCTCCTGTCCTCAATCCCTCCCAGCATCAGAGTCTTTTCCAATGAGTCAACTCTTCACATGAGGTGGCCAAAGTACTGGATTTTCAGCTTTAGCATCATTCCTTCCAAAGAACACCCAGGGCTGATTTCCTTTAGAATGGACTGGTTGGATCTCCTTGCAGTCCAAGGGACTCTCAAGAGTCTTCTCCAGTGCCACAGTTCAAAAGCATCAATTCTTTGGCCCTGAGCTTTCTTCACAGTCCAACTCTCACATCCATACATGACCACTGGAAAAACCATAGCCTTGACTAGACGGACCTTTGTTGGCAAAGTAATGTCTCTGCTTTTGAATATGCTATCTAGCTTGGTCATAACTTTTCTTCCAAGGAGTAAGCATCTTTTAATTTCATGGCTGCAATCACCATCTGCAGTGATTTTGGAGCCCCCCAAAATAAAGTCTGACACTGTTTCCACTGTTTCCCCGTCTATTTACCATGAAGTGATGGGACCAGGTGCCATGATCTTCGTTTTCTGAATGTTGAAATTTAAGCCAACTTTTTCACTCTCCACTTTCACTTTCATCAAGAGGCTTTTTAGTTCCTCTTCACTTTCTGCCATAAGGGTGGTGTCATCCGCAGTCTTGGTGTCTCCAGCAATCTTGATTCCATCTTGTGCTTCTTCCAGCCCAGCATTTCTCATGATGTGCTCTGCCTATAATTTAAATAAGCAGGGTAACAATATACAGCCTCGATGTACTCCTTTTCCTATTTGGAACCAGTCTATTGTTCCATGTCCAGTTGCTTCTTGACCTGAGTATAGGTTTCTCAAGATGCAGGCCAGGTGGTCTGGTATTCCCATCTCTTGAAGAATTTTCCACAGTGTATTGTGATCCACACAAAGGCTTTGGCATAGTCAAGAAAGCAGAAATAGATGTTTTTCTGGAACTCTCTTGCTTTTTCCATGATACAGCAGATGTTGGCAATTTGATCTCTGGTTCCTCTGCCTTTTCTAAAACCAGCTTGAACATCTGGAAGCTCATGGTTCATGTATTATTTGCTGCTTATTTTACATTTATTTTAGACTATAGAAATGTTAGACAAAAGGTAAATTCAAGTTATTTTTTTATTCGAGTTCAAAATAGGTTGTAAGGCAGCAGAGACAACTTGCAACATTAGCAACACATTTGGTCCAGGAGCTGCTAATGAATACACAGTGGAGTGGTGGTTCAAGAAATTTTGCAAAGGAGACGAGAGACTTGAAGATGAGGAATTGTAGTGACCGGCCATCAGAAGTTGACAATGACCACTTGAGAGCAATCATTGAAGCTGATCCTCTTACAACTACTCAAGAAGTTGCTGAAGAACTCAACATCAGCCATTTTATGGTCATTCAGCATTTGAAGCAAATTAGAAAGGTGAGAAAGCTTGATAAGTGGGTGTTTCATGAGCTGACCAAACATCAAAAGAAAAATTTTCATTTTGAAGTGTCTTCTATTCTATGCAACAACAATGAACTATTTCTTAATCAGATTGTGATGTGCAATGAAAAGTGGATTTTAGATGACAACAGGTGAAGATCAGCTCAGTGGCTGGACAGAAAAGAAGCTCCAAAGCACTTCCCAATGCCAAACTTGCACCAAAACAAGGTCATGGTCACTGTTTTGTGGCCTGCTGCCCTTTTGATCCACTACAGCTTTCTGAATCCTGGTGAAACCATTACATCTGAGAAGTATGCTCAGTAAACCAATGAGATGCACCAAAAACTGTGATGCCTGGAACCAGTATTGGTCAACAGAAAAGGCCCAATTCTTCTCCATGAAAACGCCTGACTGCATGTTGCACAACCAGTGCTTCAAAGCTTGAATGAATTGGGCTACAAAGTTTTGCCTCATCTGCCACATCACTTCTTCAAGCACCTCAAACAACTTTTTGCAGGGAGAACACTTCCACAACTAGCAGGAGAAAGAAGATGCTTTCCAAGAGTTCGTTGAATCCTGAAGCATGGATTTTTATGCTACAGGAATAAGCAAACTTATTTCTAGTTGGCAATAAGGTGTTGATTGTCATGTTCCCTATTATAAAGATGTGTTTGAGTCTAGGCTTCCCTGGTGGCTCAGAGGTTAGAGCATCTGTCTCCAATGCGGGAGACCTGGGTTTGATCCCTGGGTCAGGAAGATCCCCTGGAGAAGGCAATGGCAACCCAATCCAGTATTCTTGCCTGGAGAATCCCATGGACGGAGGAGCAGGGTGGGCTACAGTCCACAGGATCGCAGAGTTGGACACGACTGAGCGACTTAACTTTTCACTTTCATAGTGATTTAAAATTCATGATCTGAAACTGCAGTTACTTTCATACCAACCTAATACACTAGGCATTGGACTTATGCTGCTGTTGCTGTCACTCCAGTCGTGTCCGACTCTTTGTGACCCCATAGACAGCAGCCCACCAGGCTCCCCTGTCCCTGGGATTCTCCAGGCAAGAACACTGAAGTGGGTTGCCATTTCCTTCTCCAATGCATGAAAGTGAAAATTGAAAGTGAAGTTGCTCAGTCGTGTCTGACCCTCAGCGACCCCCTGGACTTCAGCCTTCCAAGCTTCTCCATCCATGGGATTTTCCAGGCAGGAGTATTGGAGTGGGGTGCCATTGCCTTCTCCAATTGGGCCTATGATGGTCAACCAAACCTGAAACGATGCCTTTTTTTCAGGAAGCTTCTAGTCTACTTGGGTAGCAGATGTGGGAATGGGTAATGAGAGTTGTCATATGAATAAACACATGCATGAACCTACAATTACAAATTGTGATAAGTAAAGGGAAACAAAAAGATTGAGGACCCCATAAGAGAGAATTAAAAGAAGCATTCATTTAGATGAATCAGGGAAGAAATATTTGAGAAACTGACATTTGTTAATATCTGATGATGGTAAATCATCACTACTGTGGCAAATTTAGTATAAGATTTTTGATGGAAGGAAGAAGGCTCTGAATCAGATTAAACTTTGATATTATTTCCCTTTCTTTTATTGTTTTGTTTTATTTTACTTTATTTTAGGAACTGTAAATTGAGGAAATACTGATGAGTTTTAAGCAGAGAAGTGAGATCTTCACATTTGCATTTTAAAAAGCTCTCTGGGGCTGCTGCTATATAGAAAATACATCAGAGCAGTATAAGAATGGAACTAGTTTTTTCTAGTATACTTGGGAGAATATAAACAAAACAAAACTGGGGAAATAATTTATCAAGAAGAAGGAAAAGAGGACCTTCTCAAATTTATAATTGCTTAGAAATCACTCAATCCATAATCTCATCTGAAAAGTCTGAAGGATAGTATGAGTCTATACCTAACACCATAACTAGAAAATTCCCCATGCGACTTCTCGCAAAGTTTCTGAGTTTTTACCTTTAAATGTACTGATAATTACAATTCCGGAGAAAGCCTTCCTCTCTTTCATTTTTGAAATCTTAACCATCCTTCAAGTTGCAGATTAAATGCTTCCTCTTCCAGGAAAGCCTGATGTCCCTAACTGAATATGTTCTCCTTCCTGACTCCAGCTCTCTCCAGCTTACTTTTAAATGTTCCCTGTGTCATTTTTCTATTGAGTGCAGACTTAAATTTGCTTGTAGAGTACACTATTCTGGGATCCATTCACTGTTGGAGACCCCAGTGCCTACACAGTGTCTGAAGGAGAGGTAATATTCAACAAACGGATTAATATACAACTGAAATTTACATCCTGAAATTGATCATAAAGAAACATGATTTTCTATTTTTTTCAGGACTGAATTATATTATGATTTCTTTTTCATCAGTCATCTCCTACAATCAATTTCCTAACGTGTGTCTTCAACAGTGTCTCTATAAATGTTTACTAACTTAAATTTAAATATGACATTTTCATTTATCTTAAGAGTGATTAACTAGGATTTACTTAGTAATATGCACTCTTTTCTTACCACTATTCTGAAGAAAAATTTGTATGGTTAAAAATGGCATTAAGAATGATACAAACTCACAAAACAAGTGAAAATTAATCTTAAATATTATTTTCTATTAATAGATACCACCTAGCTAAGTAAATTGTTTAAACTGGTGCCCTTTTATGAGTTCAAGTTATCATCCTATCATGACTCTAAGTCTGTTTGTATCATTTAGATTTCCAGTTCAAGTGAATCACTAGGGGATTACTTGCAAGTCTAGAATTATGAAGTATTATCTAATATTATTTGGTGTGTAGAATTAAATCAATATAAATTTGAGATTAAAAAATAAAAAAAACAAATCAAGCAGTGCTTGTTCAATAGAAACAATACAAAATATATTCTATTTAAAACAAAATAAAATGCTTAATCCAGGAAGATGTAAAGTTCACATCCTTGTAAGCTCTTTATATGGTCCATAAGGAGCTATGACTAAATGACACATTCACAGAAAATCTTATTAATGTTTGTTCAGGGCTTATTCAGTATAATCTAAGCACCACAAAACCTCTTATAGATACTACCTTGAAGTCTACTGTTTTAAGTGTAATGAGTTTAATTTACAGTATACTTGCAGTACTAACATTTGCTTCTAAATTTATTAAACGTAAATAGAAAAGAGACAGTGCTCATTTTTGTGAAACATTACATAAGGAAATAAATAATAGGATCATTAAATTCTTTTTAGAATTTCTTCTTTTGCATAAGTATTATTTGTATTAAATAGGTATCTAGCTCATAATTTCTGGTTATGGCCATTTCTACAGTTCAACTTCGTGATTTTATAATGGCTTAAACATAGCAGTACTCAGTATGGTATAAAAACAAACAGCTATTTAGTGGAATAAGGGTTAAAAAAAGCAATGCAATAAGTCACAGTGCTTTGAATCTTTTCCTGGTTCCCTCAGTCCCAATTACATCATCTTTTTTTTTGTTTCTATAATAAAGAACACAACATACGAAAACCTGTTTTCTTCTTTTCTCAGTAATCATGTTGGTGGATCAATTAACCTTGTTGTTTTGTTCCTTCCTCTCTTTCCATAGATTGCTTCCAATATAAGAAATGATAAAATCAGTATTCCACTGGGTCACTAGCAATGCCTCAAGACTTAAGTCAGTGAACTTATTGGGTGATTTGCTTTAAAATTATGGTTATTATTCAGTTTTGTTTTTGTCTAGGCCAATTGCAAATTAACTTGTGGAGGAAAGATTAAGTATTTTACCTGCTTGCATCAGAAGTACATAAAGAGAACTCCTGGATAATATCAGGTAATAGATAATTAGTTTGGCACTCGACCAGAGTGAGGTCCAGCCATAAGTATTTTATTACTTTCGAACACAAGTGAGCATTCAGCTGTTGGGTCAACTCAGATACTTGAAAAACAGCTACTCTGGCACATTTACAACCTTGTGAACAAATTTATACAATTTTACATCCCTTTGCTGATTTACCTGGAAAGACCATTATGTATGATAATGAATTTAACAGATGAAAATCAGTAAATGCTTTTGCATACTGTCACTTTATATCATAAGGAAAGATTTGGCATTTTCTCACTTAGGCAGTCCAGCCTCATGTGATATACATATTAGAGATGTAACCTTTCTTTGGATTGAAAACTTCCCTTTATTAGTTTTCCTTTGAATATTGTATGTATTGAACCAGAGTATTTCTATCCTGAGTCAAGCACAGATATTAACCAGATATCTTTGAACAGTCAGGCTAAAGTTATTATTTTTTTTCTTGTACTTGAAATTTGAAGGATAGCTGATGTTCTAATTGGAACATTCTCTACATGAGGTTAGGATTGGGGCAAAAAGAGGAGTTAGAGTGAATAAGGAAAGTTGCAAATAGAGAATCTTTTCTTCTTTCAGTATCTTGTATACTTCTGGAATGAATTCCAGGTTATTCATTTATACATTCTAAGATTCACCAGTAAATCTAAAGTAGCTAAACAGACCCACTTATTGATAAGGAGATCCCTGAAACAAACTTCAGAGAAGACTAAGAAACAAAGAAGAATCAAATAGTAAAATTTCCAGAAGAAAATAAAACAACAGATATCCATAGCAATTGAAAATCCTCATGTACAAATGACAAGAGTAGGAACATGGAAGAAAGTTGAAACATACCACTTGAAAACCCCACTAGGACAGTAGGAAAGAAGAAGGTGAAGGCCAAAGAAGGAATGAAACAAAAAAAGTTGGGATTTCATGATAGGTTCAAGTTGCTTTGTTAAAGAGTGCCTTTGTCACACCAGTGGGATTATTAGCTCTTTGGTTTTTTAGCTACCTTGTTGATAAACAAAAAATGAAATGAGATTTAGAAATCACTTGGATATCTTTTATGTTAAAATAATTCCTGAATGTCATTCTTTTTGTACTTTTTAAACCATCACAAATCAGCATTAAGATGAGTGGTCAAGGAGACAAACTATTGGATTTGAATCTTAACTTTACAACTTACCTTCTCAAGATATCTAAGCTTGTCTGCCCTGGTTTGCACTTCCCTGGTGTCTTAGTGATGAATCCTCCTGCAGTGCAGGAGATGCAAGTTCCTTCCCTTGGTTGGGAAGATCCCCTGGAGGAGGGGCTACTACTCCAGTATTCCTGTCTGGAGAATCTCTGGACAGAGGAGCCAGGTCGGCTACCGTCCAGGGGTCACAAAGAGTTGAACATGACTGAAGCAACAGAGTATACATGCATGCAGGCATGCCCTAGGTTTCTCATCTGAAAAATGAGGAAAAAAGGGGTGTAGTAATATCATCTTTCTCTTAGAATTACTATGTGCCTTAAGTGAGTTAATACATGTTAAACTCTTGAAAATAGTGTTTACAACACAGTATTATCTTAATGGCATTATTTTGGCATGAAATATTGTAAGACAGTACATATTGCTGTTCCCATTTCAGACTCATATAAATTATTTTTCTTTATAAGGAATCTCAAGGAACTTATAGGTTGTAAGGTATTTCCTTGATTTTTTGGGTCCTGTTTATATTTGAAATGAAGGGAAATTTAAAAAAAATTATTTAAATTATGAAGATGATGAGACAATCATTTAGAGTTTTCTTGTATATAACTGGAAACAAAAGGAGATAGTTGGGTATTGTCAGCATAAAATTTTCATGTATTACATTCTCTGAATTCAATTTTTCTTATTTTAAATCCCTTTGCACAAGAGTGGTCAGGGAAAATGCTTGGAATGAGTTTGATTAGAAATTGAAATAAATCTGCTGAAAATCTAAAATTCATGTTGGTTTATCACATTCTTTCTATAATCTAACATGCCTCAAGGAGTGATACTGGGTGATTAGAATGGCTGGTTTATGAAAGCAGCTGGTGTGGGTTTAACAGTTTAAAACTGCACTGAGAGCAGAAACCAATACCACATATGTTTTAGCTTAATCACATATGAGTTAGCTTAATCTCTTGATATGAATTGAACTTATTTGGAAAGAGTTAATCAGAAGTCACAATGCATTCATGTATGCAACAGTGATTGGCCATAGCATTAACTGACAAAGAAAAGTACATTATTGAAAAAGAATGTTATATGCAGTTTTTGTTTCTAGAATTCTCTGTGTGACTAGCAACAAAAAAGTTTTGCTTTTTTTCCCCACAACAGTAGAAAAAAAAAGGCATGATAATACTACTATCTTTGCTTCTATTACTTCCGCCCAATCAACACTACAGCATAATAGCCTTGATTAAGTGGCTACTGGGACAGGCCCATGTTAAGAGCATTCAAATATATTCTCACATAATCCTTACAAGAATTTTCTAAGGTAGTCACTTAACAAGCTCATTTTGAGTGATAAAATTAAATAGAGCTGTGTATTAAACCAAAGTTACCCAAATAGTAAGTAATAGGGTTGGGAGTTGAATCCAGTCTTGTATGGTTACCAAATCACATGCACTTCCTATTGTATGAAAGATTCCCATAATTTTATATTTCATATGTCTTTCATTATGGAGTTGATCAAGATGGCAGAATAGGAAGATATAGAACTACCCCCACCCACTCCCACCATGAAAACATCAAAAATACATCTACATGTGGAACAATTCTCCCTGAAAATTGACTGGAGACTGGTGAAAAGATTCCTATAAAACAGAGTTGGGAAAAAATATTTGTAGATGATATGACCAATAAGAGGTCACTATCCAAAATATATAATTAGCTCATACAATTTGATATCAAAAAATAATCCAAGTAAACAGTGGGCAGTAGATCTGAACTGACATTTCTGAAGGCATGTAGATGGCCAACATGCACATGAAATGATGCTCAACATTGCTAATTATTAGAGAAATGCAATTTAAAACCATGAGATATTAACTTACACCTGTCAGAATGACTAGCATCAAAGTCTACAAATAACAAATGTTGGTGAAGGTGTAGAGAAAAGGGAACTTTTTTGTGCTATTGGTGGGGATGTAAATTGGTGCAGCCATTATAGAAAGCAGTATGGAGGTTCCTCAAAAAATGAAAAACTAAAAATTAATTATTACATGATCCAGTAATTCAAATCCTAGGTGTATATCCAAAGAAAATGAAAACACTAATTTGCAAAAAGAGAGACACAGATGTAGAAAACAAACTTATGCTTACCAGGGGATAAGTGGGAGAG
This sequence comes from Redunca redunca, assembly GCA_006410935.1. Classification (NCBI taxonomy): domain Eukaryota; kingdom Metazoa; phylum Chordata; class Mammalia; order Artiodactyla; family Bovidae; genus Redunca; species Redunca redunca. The sequence goes on from SJYQ01002130.1 coordinate 239,993, forward strand.
GGATAAGTTGGGAGATTGGGATGGATATATGCATACTACTATATATAAAATAGATAACTAACAAGAACCTGCTGTATAGTATAGGGAACTCTACTCAATACTTTGTTATGCCTATTCAATATTCTATAATGGTCTATATGGGAAAAGAATCTTTCAAAAAAGTGGATATATGTATATGTATTACTGATTCCCAGGTGGCGCTAGTGGTAAGGAACCACCTGACAATGCAGGTTAGATGGAAGAGACAGGGGTTTGATCCCTGGCTGAAGGGCACAGCAACCCACTCCACTATTCTTGCCTGGAGAATCCCATGGACAGAGGAGCCTGGCAGGCTGCAGTCCATGTGGTCGCACAGAGTAGGACATGATTGAAGTGACTTGGCACATTTGCATTACTGACTTACTTTGTGTTATACCTGAAACTAACAATATTGTAAATCAACTGTACTCTAGTTTAAAAAAAATAAAAAATAAATGTACCTCAGTGGAAGCAGCTCAGTGTTTATTAACACATGAATGGATAAAGAAGATGTGTTTTGTGAATATATAAAGTGGAATATTACTCAGTCAGATAAAAACAAAATTGTTCCATCTGTAGCAGTGTGGACGGACCTAGAGAGTTTTATACTTAGTGAAATAAGTCAGATGGAGAAAAACAAACACTGTATGTTATCACTTACATGTGGAATATAAAAAATGAAAAACATACAGTGGATCTAGTTTGTTTTCTGTGAGTCAGTTTCTGTTTTGTTATATATATTTTCCATTTTTTATATTTCACATGTAAGTGATAACATACAGTATGGGGAGAGATAAGAGGGGGAGGCAAGATAGAGGTAAGGGAATAAGAGATATGATTATTACATATAAAATAGATAAGCACCAAGGGTATATTNATGCTCTCTCTCTCTATAAAGCTATATAGATAAAGTACATTTTATGATTTTGCTTTTCTGGTTTGTTCTTAGATTTTAAATATAGAATTTCTAAGTTCCCTTCTGCCATCAAATATTACTACATGGAGTCAGCTAAGTAACTGGTCTTTCTCAGAATAGAGCAGTAAAAGAACTAGGCTGTGCCTACCAGCTTAAAGACAGTAATATACATATGATTTAAATACTCTTAATCTCTCCTTAATACACTCCTGTGTGGACCGGATGGTTTTGCTCACCCCCCAAAATTCATATGTTGAATCCTTAACCCTGATGTAATGAAATTTGGAGAGGGAGCCTTTGTGAGGTAATTAGAGTTGGATGAGGTCATGGGATAACAGCTCTCATAAGAGGTGACACCAGATAGTTTATTCATTCTCTTTCTTTCTCTCTCTCTCCCCTGCCCCACCAAATATGGGGACACATGCAAGCCAGGAAGAGAGCTTGCACCAGAAATCTGTCCACCCTAACACTTTGATATCTATTCCAGCCTCCCAAACTGTGGGAAAATACACTTGTATTTGTGATATCTTGTAATGGTGGCCTGAGCTGGCTAAGACAACTGCTAAAATCTGGCTTCTTTTACCAGCATTTGAATATTCATTAAACCACCCTAAATCTGGGAATAAAAAATGTTAAAAGAAACACTGCCAAGAAAGGGTCTTAAGATAGCACAGGGGCATCTTAGTGTTTTAAGGTGGAAACTAAGAACTGGAGTGTTTACCTCAGGCTGTGATACCCGTAAAGTATTCTTTTAGCCAAAGCTGAGCAGTTAGCCAGCAAACCTGCTTAAAGTTTTTATTTCCATCTTCTAAAATCTATCCATTAGGAAAGAAATGGATAGTATTTGTTCAAAGAGAATCTTAAAAATATCTGAAAAGCTGAAAAAAATCTGAAAAAATTCTGAAAAAGGTTTATCTTATTTTATTAATTTGGACAGTGGTATAGTTTAATGGCTAACAGTAAGCCTTAGGAAGGTTCAGGCAAAAACCAAAGTAGATTTCCATATCATGTAGCATATGAAAATGGTCTTGGTGTATATTTAATCAATTATGAAAATAAAAAGATGTCTAATTTTTAAAAGTGCAGTGCAGTTCAGTTCAGTCCCTCAGTCGTGTCTGACTCTTTGCAACCCCATGAATCACAGCACGCCAGGCCTTCCTGTCCATCACCAACTACCGGAGTACACTCAAATTCATGTCCGACGAGTTGGTGATGCCATCCAGCCATCTCATGCTTTGTCGTCCCCTTCTCCTCTTGCACCCAATCCCTCCCAGCATCAGGGTCTTTTCCAATGAGTAAACTCTTCGCATGAGATGGCCAAAGTATTGGATTTTCAGCTTTAGCATCAGTCCTTCCAAAGAACACCCAGGACTGATCTCCTTTAGGATGGACTGGTTGGATCTCCTTGTAGTCCAAGGGACTCTCAAGAGTCTTCTCCAACACCACAGTTCAAAAGCTTCAGTTCTTTGGCCCTCAGCTTTCTTCACAGTCCAACTCTCACATCCATACATGACCACTGGAAAAACCATAGACTTGACTAGATGGACCTTGGCTGGTAAAGTAATATCTTTGCTTTTGAATATGCTACCTAGGTTGGTCATAACTTTTTTTCCAAGGAGTAAGCGTCATTTAATTTCATGGCTGCAATTGTTATCTGCACTGATTTTGGAGCCCCAAAAAACAAAGTCTGACACTGTTTCCACTGTTTCCCCATCTATTTCCCATGAAGTGATGGGACCAGATGCCATGATGTTTGTTTTCTAAATGTTGAGCTTTAAGCCAACGTTTTCACTCTCCTCTTTCACTTTCATCAAGAGGCTTTTTAGTTCCTCTTCACTTTCTGCCATAAGGGTGGTGTTATCTGCATATCTGAGGTTATTGATATTTCTCCCAGCAATCTTGATTCCAGCTTGTGCTTCCTCCAGCCCAGCCTTTCTCATGATGTACTCATCATAGAAGTTAAATAAGCAGGGAGACAATATACAGCCTTGACGTACTCCTTTTCCTATTTGGAACCAGTCTATTGTTCCATGTCCAGTTCTGACTGTTGCTTCCTGACCTGCATATAGGTTTCTGAAGAGGCAGGTCAGGTGTTCTAGTATTCCCATCTCTTGAAGAATTTTCCACAGTGTATGTGATCCACACAGTCAAAGGCTTTGGCATAGTCAATAAAGCAGAAGTAGATGTTTTTCTGGAACTCTCTTGCTTTTTTGATGATCCAGCAGATGTTGGCAATTTGATCTCTGGTTCCTCTGCCTTTTCTAAAACCAGCTTGAACATCAGGAAGTTCACAGTTCATGTACTGCTGAAGCCTGGCTTGGAGAATTTTAAGCATTACTTTACTACCATGTGAGATGAGTGCAATTATGGGGTAGTTTTAGCATTTTTTGACATTACCTTTCTTAGGGTTTGGAATGAAAACTGACCTTTTCCAGTCCTGTGGCTACTGCTGAATTTCCAAATTTGCTGGCATATTGAGTGCAGCACTTTCACAGCATCATCTTTCAGGATTTGCAATAGCTCAACTGGAATGCCATCACCTCCACTAGCTTTGTTCATAGTGATGCTTTCTAAGGCCCACTTGACTTCACATTCCAGGATGTCTGGCTCTAGGTGAGTGATCACATCATCATGATTATGTGGGTCATAAAGCTCTTTTTTGTCCAGTTCTTCTGTTTATTCTTGCCACCTCTTCTTAATATCTTCTGTTTCTGTTAGGTCCATACCATTTCCGTCCTTTATTGAGCCCATCTTTGCACGAAATTTTCCCTTGGTATCTCTAATTTTCTTGAAGAGATCTCTAGTCTTTCCCACTCTGTTGTTTTCCTCTGTTTCTTTGCATTGATCGCTGAGGAAGGCTTTCTTATCTCTTCTTGCTATTCTTTGGAACTCTGCATTCAGATGCTTATATCTTTCACTTTCTCCTTTGCTTTTTGCCTCTCTTTTTTTCACAGCTATTTGTAAGGCCTCCCCAGACAGCCATTTTGCTGTTTTGCATTTCTTTTCCATGGGGATGGTCTTGATCCCTGTCTCCTGTACCATGTTATGAACCTCCATCCATAGTTTATCAGGCACTCTATCAGATCTAGTCCCTTAAATCTATTTCTCACTTCCACTGTATAATCATAAGGGATTTGATTTAGGTCATACCTGAATGGTCTAGTGGTTTTCCCTACTTTCTTCAATTTAAGTCTGAATTTGGCTATAAGGATTTCATGATCTGAGCCACAGTCAGCTCCCAGTCTTGTTTTTGCTGACTGTATAGAGCTTCTCCATCTTTGGCTGCAAAGAATATAATCAATCTGATTTCGGTGTTGACCATCTGGTGATGTCCATGTGTAGAGTCTTCTCTTGTGTTGTTGGAAGAGGGTGTTTGCTATGACCAGTGCATTTTCTTGGCAAAACTCTATTAGTCTTTGCCCTGCTTCATTCCGCATTCCAAGGCCAAATTTGCCTGTTACTCCAGGTGTTTCTTGACTTCCTACTTTTGCATTCCAGTCTCCTATAATGAAAAAGACATCTTTTTTGGGTGTTAGTTCTAAAAGGTCTTGTAGGTCTTCATAGAACCATTCAGTTTCAGCTTCTTCAGTGTTACTGGTTGGGGCATAGGATTGGATTACTGTGATACTGAATGGTTTGCCGTGGAAACAAAGAGAGATCATTCTGTCGTTTTTGAGATTGCATCCAAGTACTGCATTTCAGACTCTTTTGTTGACCGTGATGGCTACTCCATTTCTTTTAAGGGATTCCTGCCCACAGTAGTAGATATAATTGTCATCTGAGTTAAATTCACCCACTCTAGTCCATTTAGTTTGCTGATTCCTAGAATGTCAACATTCACTCTTGCCATCTCCTGTTTGACCACTTCCAATTTGCCTTGATTCATGGACCTGACATTCCAGGTTCCTATGCAATACTGCTCTTTACAGCATCAGGTCTTGCTTCTATCACCAGTCACATCCACAGCTGGGTATTGTTTTTGCTTTGGCTCCATCCCTTCATTCTTTCTGGAGTTATTTCTCCACTGATCTCCAGGAAGGAGCATATTGGGCATCTACCGACCCGGGGAGTTCCCCTTTCAGTATCCTATCATTTTGCTTTTCATACTGTTCATGGGGTTAAAAGTGCAAGACATTTTTATTTAAATTTATTTAAATTTAAATTTAAATAACAGGTAACGCATAGTTCTTACTATGTTCTGTTTATTGTTCTAGAAATTCATATGTATTTACTTTTCACAATAACTCTAAGAATTAGGTATTTATTTCTATTTTATAAATGAGGAAAGAGATACCCAGAGAAATTAAGGCAATTGTGCAAGGCCATGTGTACTGCTAGTGGTGGAGTCGTGGTCTGAACCTGGGCAGCCTTGTATTAGATCCTGTCAGAGCTCTGTCTTTGTTTGCTTTTCCTTGTGCTAAGCTGTGCTCTGCCGGGCGAGATATGCTTCGTGGGCATTCCTCATGTTTCCTTTGAATATGTTCTATTTGGCAACGTGTCTCAATTCTATTTTTTCTATTATGCTGCTTCAGTTTCTTAAAAATATTGATTTTATTATTAAAATTTCTAAATGTTAAATAGACTCTTTAATTCTGTTTCTGTTTGTCACTCATGTCCCATAAATTATTAATTGATAATAAGTATTGCAGGACAGTATTGATGGATTGCCAGGAGAAATATCAAGCTTCCCTGGTAGCTCAGGTGGTAAAGCATCTGCCTGAAATGCAGGAGACCTGGGTTCAATCCTCAGGTCGGAAGATCCCCTGGAGAAGAAAATGGCAACCCACTCCAGTACTCTTGCCTGGAAAATTCCATGGATGGAGGAACCTGGTAGGCTACAGTCCATGGGATCACAAAGAGTCAGACATGACTGAGCAACTTCACTGATTCACTGGTTCAGATACACAGATGATACCACCCTTAAGGCAGAAAGTGAAGAAGAACTAAAGAGCCTCTTGCGGAAAGTGAAACAGGAGAGTGAAAAAGTTGGCTTAAAACTCAACATTCAGAAAACTAATATCATGGCATCTGGTCTCATCACGTCATGACAAATAGATGGGGAAATAATGGAAACAGTGAGAGACTTTACTTTTGGGGGCTCCAAAATCACTGCAGATGGTGACTGCAGCCATGAAATTAAAAGATGCTTCTTGGAAGAAAAGCTATGACCAACCTAGACAGCATATTAAAAAGTAGAGACATTACTTTGCCAACAAAGGTCTGTCTAGTCAAAGCTATTGTTTTTCCAGTGGTCATGTATGGATATGAGAGTTAGACTGTAAAGAAAGCTGAGCGCCAAAGAATTGTCATACACTGTCAGTATACAGTTGTATGCTTTTGAACTGTGGTATTGGAAAAGACTCTTGGGAGTCTCTTGGACTGCAAGAAGATCCAACCAGTCAATCCTAAAGGAAATCAGTCCTGAATATTCATTGGAAGGACTGATGCGGAAGCTGAAACTCCAATACTTTGGCCACCTGATGCAAAGAACTGCCTCATTTGAAAAGATCTTGATGTTGGGAAAGATTGAAGGTGTGGAGAAGGGGACGACAGAGGATGAGATGGTTGGATGGCATCACTGACGCGATGGACATGAGTTTGAGTAGGCTCTGGGAGTTGGTGATGGACTGGGAGGCCTGGCATGCTGCAGTCCATGGTGTCACAAAGTGTTGGACATGACTGAGTGGCTGAAGTGAACTGATTGAAGGACAAAGCCATCCCTACTGTAAAAATAAATGTGGAAATAGACTTCAAATATTTCACTCTCATTGTTAAGACTTTCTTTTTTTTTCTTTATTTTATCTCTTTATTTTTAAAATATAAATTTATTTATTTTAATTGGAGGTTAATTACTTTACAATATTTATTGGTTTTGCCATACATCAACAGAATCTGCCACAGGTATACACATGTTCCCCATCCTGAACTCCCCTCCCTCCTCCCTCCCCATACTATCCTTCTGGATCAGCTCAGTGCACCAGCCCCAAGCATCCAGTATCATGCATCAAACCTGGACTAGCAATTCATTTCATATATGATATTATACATGTTTCTTTTTCTTTTTTTAAACATAAATTTATTTATTTTAATTGGAAGTTAATTACTTTACAATATTGTATTGGTTTTGCCATACTTCACCATGAATCCACCACAGGTATACACGTGTTGCCCATCCTGAACCCCCCTCCCTCTTCCCTCCCCATACCATCCCTCTGGGTCGTTCCAGTGCACCAGTCCCAAGCATCCAGTATCATGCATCGAACCTGAACTGGCGATTCATTTCATATATGATATTATACATGTTTCAATGCCATTCTCCCAAATCATCCCACCCTCTCCCTCTCCCACAGAGTCCAAAAGACTGTTCTATACATCTGTGTCTCTTTTGCTGTCTCGCATACAGGGTTATTATTACCATCTTTCTAAATTCCATATATATGCATTAGTATACTGTTTTGGTGTTTTTCTTTCTGGTTTACCTCACTCTGTATAATCGGCTCCAGTTTCATCCACTTCATTAGAATGGATTCAAATGTATTCTTTTTAATGGCTGAGTAATACTCCATTGTGTATATGTACCACAGCTTTCTTATCCATTCTTCTGCTGATGGACATCTAGGTTGTTTCCATGTCCTGGTTTTTGTAACAGTGCTGTGATGAACATTGTGGTACACGTGTCTCTTTCAATTCTGGTTTCCTCGGTGTGTATGCCCAGCGGTGGGATTGCTGGGTCACAAGGCAGTTCTATTTCCAGTTTTTTAAGGAATCTCCACACTGTTCTCCATAGTGGCTGTAATAGTTTGCATTCCCACCAACAGTGTAAGAGGGTTCCCTTTTCTCCACCCCCTCTCCAGCATTTATTGCTTGTAGACTTGGATCGCAGCCATTCTGACTGGCGTGAAATGGTACCTCATTGTGGTTTTGATTTGCATTTCTCTGATAATGAGTGATGTTGAGCATCTTTTCATGTGTTAGTTGGCCATCTATATGTCTTCTTTGGAGAAACGTCTGTTTAGTTCTTTGGCCCATTTTTTGATTGGGTCATTTATTTTTCTAGAATTGAGCTGCAGGAGTTGCTTGTATATTTTTGAAATTAGTTTGTCAGTTGCTTCATTTGCTATTATTTTCTCCCATTTTGAAGGCTGTCTTTTCACCTTGCTTATAGTTTCCTTTGTTGTGCAGAAGCTTTTAAGTTTAATCAGGTCCCATTTATTTATTTTTGCTTTTATTTCCAATATTCTTGGAGGTGGGTCATAGAGGATCCTGCTGTGATTTATGTCGGAGAGTGTTTTGCCTATATTCTCCTCTAGGAGATTTACATTTAGGAGTCTTACATTTAGATCTTTAATCCATTTTGAGTTTATTTCTGTGTATGGTGTTAGAAAGTGTTCTAGTTTCATTCTTTTACAAGTGCTTGACCAGTTTTCCCAGCACCACTCATTAAAGAGATTGTCTTTAATCCATTGTATATTCTTGCCTCCTTTGTCAAAGATAAGGTGTCCACTGGTGCATGGATTTATCTCTGGGCTTTCTGTTTTGTTCCATTGATCTGTATTTCTGTCTTTGTGCCAATACCATACTGTCTTGATGACTGTGGCTTTGTAGTAGAGCCTGAAGTCAGGCAGGTTGATTCCTCCAGTTCCATTCTTCTTTGTCAAGATTGCTTTGGCTATTCAAGGTTTTTTGTATTTCCATACAAATTGTGAAATTATTTGTTCTAGCTCTGTGAAAAATACTGCTGGTAGCTTGATAGGGGTTGCATTGAATCTATAGATTGCTTTGGGTAGTATACTCATTTTCACTGTATTGATTCTTCCGATCCATGAACATGGTATATTTCTCCATCTATTAGTGTCCTCTTTTATTTCTTTCACCAGTGTTTTATAGTTTTCTATATATAGGTCTTTAGTTTCTTTAAGTAGATATATTCCTAAGTATTTCATTCTTTTCGTTGCAATGGTGAATGGAATTGTTTCTTTAATTTCTCTTTCTATTTTCTCATTATTAGTGTATAGGAATGCAAGGGATTCTGTGTGTTGATTTTTTATCCTCAAACTTTACTATATTTATGGATTAGCTCTAGTAATTTTCTGGTGGAGTCTTTAGGGTTTTCTATGTAGAGGATCATGTCATCTGCAAACAGTGAGAGTTTTACTTTTTCTTTTCCAATTTGGATTCCTTTTATTTCTTTTTCTGCTCTGATTGCTGTGGCCCAAACTTCGAAAACTATGTTGAATAGTAGTGGTGAAAGTGGGTACCCTTGTCTTGTTCCTGACTTTAAGGGAAAGGCTTTCAATTTTTCACCATTGAGGATAATGTTTGCTGAGGGTTTGTCATATACAGCTTTTATTATGTTGAGGAATGTTCCTTCTATTCCTGCTTTCAGGAGAGTTTTTATGATAAACGGATGTTGAATTTTGTCAAAGGCTTTCTCTTCATCTATTGAGATATCATGTGGCTTTTATTTTTCAGTTTGTTAATGTGGTGTATTACATTGATTGATTTGCAGATATTGAAGAATCCTTGCATCCCTGGGATAAAGCCCACTTGGTCATAATGAATGATTTTTTTAATGTGTTGTTGGATTCTGATTGCTAGAATTTTGTTGAGGATTTTTGCATCTATGTTCATCAGTGATATTGGCCTGTAGTTTTCTTTTTTTGTGGCATCTTTGTCAGGTTTTGGTGTTAGGGTGATGTTGGCCTCATAGAATGAGTTTGGAAGTTTACCTTCCTCTGCAATTTTCTGGAAGAGTTTGAGTAGGATAGGTGTTAGCTCTTCTCTAAATTTTTGGTAGAATTCAGCTGTGAAGCTGTCTGGACCTGGGCTTTTGTTTGCTGGAAGATTTCTCACTTCAGTTTCAATTTCTGAGCTTGTGATGGATCTGTTAAGATTTTCTATTTCTTCCTGGTTCAGTTTTGGAAAGTTGAACTTTTCTAAGAATTTGTCCATTTCTTCCATGTTGTCCATTTTATTGGCATATAATTGCTGATAGTAGTCTCTTATGATCCTTTGTATTTCTGTGTTGTCTGTTGTGATCTCTTTATTTTCATTTCTAATTTTATTGATTTGATTTTTCTCCCTTTGTTTCTTGATGAGTCTGGCTAATGGTTGTCAATTTTATTTATCCTTTCAAAGAACCAGCTTTTGGCTTTGTTGATTTTTCCTATGGTCTCTTTTGTTTCTTTTGCATTTATTTCTGCCCTAATTTTAAAGACTTCTTTCCTTCTAATAACCCTGAAGTTCTTCATTTCTTCCTTTTCTAGTTGCTTTAGGTATAGAGTTAGGTTGTTTATTTGACTTTTTTCTTGTTTCTTGAAGTATGCCTGTGTTGCTATCAACTTTCCCCTTAGCACTGCTTTTACAGTGTCCCACAGGTTTTGGGTTGCTGTGTTTTCATTTTCATTCGTTTCTATGCATATTTTGATTTCTTTTTTGATTTCTTCTGTGATTTGTTGGTTATTCAGCAGCGTGTTGTTCAGCCTCCATATGTTGGCATTTTTAATAGTTTTTCTCCTGTAATTGAGATCTAATCTTACTGCACTGTGGTCAGAAAAGATGCTTGGAAAGATTTCAATTTTTTTGAACTTACCAAGGCTAGATTTACAGCCCAGGATGTGATCTATCTTGGAGAAGGTTCCATGTGCACTTGAGAAAAAGGTGAAAGTCATTGTTTTTGGGTGAAATGTCCTATAGATATCAATCAGGCCTAACTGGTCTATTGTATCATTTAAAGTTTGTGTTTCTTTGTTAATTTTCTGTTTAATTGATCTATTCATAGGTGTGAGTGGGGTATTAAAGTCTCCCACTATTATTGTGTTATTGTTAATTTCCCTTTTCATACTTGTTAGCATTTGTCTTACATATTACTGTGCTCCTCTGTTGGGTGCATATATATTTATAATTGTTATATCTTCTTCTTGGATTAATCTTTTGATCATTATATAGTGTCCTTCTTTGTCTCTTTTCACAGCCTTTGTTTTAAAGTCTATTTTATCTGATATGAGTATTGCTACTCCTTGTTTCTGTTGGTCTCTATTTGCATGGAATATCTTTTTCCAGCCCTTCACTTTCAGTCTGTATGTGTCCCCTGTTTTGAGGTGGGTCTCTTGTAGACAACATATATAGGGGTCTTGTTTTTGTATCCATTCAGACAGTCTCTGTCTTTTGGTTAGGGCATTCAACCCATTTACCTTTAAGGTAATTATTGATAAGTATGATCCCATTGCCATTTACTTTATTGTTTTGGGTTCGAGTTTATACATCCTTTTTGTGTTTCCTGTCTAGAGAATATCCTTTAGTGTTTGTTGGAGAGCTGGTTTGGTGGTGCTGACTTCTCCGAGCTTTTGCTTGTCTGTAAAGCTTTTGATTTCTCCTTCATATTTGAATGAAATCCTTGCTGGGTACAGTAATCTGTGCTGTAGGTTATTTTCTTTCATCATTTTAAGTATGGTAAGACTTTCTTTATTGTGAGTTAGATGGACCAGGGCATCTTTTCCTTTTGCTGTTAAATCATTAGAACTGTCTATATTCTATATTATGATCATCACATCATTATGTCTATGTTCTATGTTATGTCATTTTTTGGCTAACTGTTTAGCAAGACTGGGTCAGGTCATACTGCTCTCTGCCTAAGGAAAGAGGATGCCACACTGACAGTGTATGACAGTTCATGTTGTGGTTGCTTATCATTATAAACTAATTAAAAAATTACCTGATGATGATATGAATTTCCAAGTAGATGTGCTTAATAACAAAAACTATAGTAGTAACCAAGTCATGGGTTATTGTGAAGACTGAGTTAATCTATATGAAGTGCTAGGCAATTTGTGACATAGTGTGTGAGTGCTCAGTCACGTCCAACTCTTTGAGACCCCGTGGACTATCACCCACCAGTGTCCTCTTTCTGTGGGATTGGCCTATCAAGAATATTGAAGTGGGTTACCATTACCTTCTCCAGGGGATCTTCCCTAGCCAGGGATCAAATCTTCATCTTCTGCAGCTCCTGCATTGGCACGCAGATTCTTTACCACTGAGCCACCTGGGAAGCTCAGTAAATACTTAGTGTTGTTATTATCATTGTTGTTGTCTTGGGGAGACTAGCTAGTCCAGTGACTTTGGGTATGTTAGTGCATTTGACAGCTTTTCTTTTTCTTTTTTTTTTTATTTTAATAATGCAATATATATATTGCTATTCTGGCTTTTAAGATATCTTTTAAAATAACATTTAATTTTTATGATAGCATATAAGCTATGTTCTATGTAGGTTATCAAGATCTTTTAAGACCTGGGTATCATCATTACAGACATTTCAATAACATTCAAGGAAGATATAACAAACCATATGAATAATAAACACTATACAAAAAGGTTATAGCTAAATTATCTTTTGTGGTCTAAGGATTATGTGGTGTTCAGAAGAGATAAAGCTCAACTGGGTTTGAAAAATTCATAAAGATTTTAGTCATGGTAGTGCTAGAATATGAGTTTTTCTTTAAAGAAAAAGAATTGTCCAGTAGAGAAGGAAAAGTATTGGCATATATCTCTACATAGAAATAAATGTAGTATATACTTGTGGGATATTTGTAGTATTAACTAGTAAATCATCATTGATTCTTATGCCTTTTTTATTCTTTATTTTTAACAGGCACTAGGCAAGACTTTCCCCCATGAATGAGAACATAATTTTCAAACAAATCCCAGATCATTGTTTCTGTCAGAGTCAATGTTACTTTCTAAGTAAATGCTGAAACTAATGGCTTTATAATGATATTTTTACAGACTTTACTTATTTAAATAATCTCATGCCTATTAAATTACTACATTGGATCTGGCAGATGAAAGTATCTGTGTTTTGCTTTGCAAATTTATTTATATCAAAGGCTGCCTCTTCAGAAAAGAACAATGACCTTAGTGTGGGAGATCATGTCATCCTATTCTAAATAGGACTGTGTTTCTCACATACAAATTGAAAGGGCAGGGTTATGGGCTTAGATGCAGAAAAAGTCATAGTTCATTCTGAAACATCTAGGCTACATTCATTTGGGGAAAATATACAGGGAAAAGCTATACAGAAACATTAATAAGTGAGGGGAGTGCTTATACAGAGGGGTGATGTAGGTTAGGTAGTACAGATACAGTTCCTTTCTCTCCTCCTCTTCTCCTCCTTTTCCTCTTGACTCCTTCCTCCTTGTCATTCTTCTTTGTGTCTAATCTAAGTTACTATTATCTGAACATCTACTAGTTTTATTGTTATCAGAGGTTAACTCCATAAAATGTCCCCATTAGATCTGAGAATTCCTCAGGGTGTGGCTTTATCTGTGCTCAAAAACAGCCTTCTACGTGAACCGTGAACTTCCTGATGTTCAAGCTGGTTTTAGAAAAGGCAGAGGAACCAGAGATCAAATTGCCAACATCCGCTGGATCATGGAAAAAGCAAGAGAGTTCCAGAAAAACATCTATTTCTGCTTTATTGACTAACCAAAACCTTTGACTGTGTGGATCACAATAAACTGTGGAAAATTCTTCAAGAGATGGGAATACCAGACCACCTGACCTGCCTCTTGAGAAATCTGTATGCAGGCCAGGAAGCAACAGTTAGAACTGGACATGGAACAACAGACTGGTTCCAAATAGGACAAGGAGTACGTCAAGGCTACATATTGTCACCCTGCTTATTTAACTTCTATGCAGAGTACATCATGAGAAATGCTGGACTAGAAGAAACACAAGCTGGAATCAAGATTGCTGGGAGAAATATCAATAACCTCAGATATGCAGATGACACCACCCTTATGGCAGAAAGTGAAGAGGAACTAAAAAGCTTCTTGATGAAAGTAAAAGAGGAGAGTGAAAAAGTTGGCTTAAAGCTCCACATTCAGAAAACGAAGATCATGGCATCCGGTCCTATCACTCCATGGGAAATAGATGGGGAAACAGTGGAAACAGTGTCAGAGTTTATTTTTTTGGGCTCCAAAATCACTGCAGATGGTGATTGTAGCCATGAAATTAAAAGACGCTTACTCCTTGGAAGAAAAGTTATGAGCAACCTAGATAACTTATTCAAAAGCAGAGACATTACTCTGCCGACTAAGATCTGTCTAGTCAAGGCTATGGTTTTTCCAGTAGTCATGTATGGATGTGAGAGTTGGACTGTGAAGAAGGCTCAGCACCGAAGAATTGATGCTTTTGAACTGTGGTGTTGGAGAAGACTCTTGAGAGTCCCTTGGACTCTTGCGGAGATCCAACCAGTCCATTCTGAAGGAGATCAGCCCTGGGATTTCTTTGGAAGGAATGACGCTAAAGCTGAAACTCCAATACTTTGGCCACCTCATGTGAGGAGTTGACTCATTGGAAAAGACTTTGATGCTGGGAGGGACTGGGGGCAGGAGGAAGAGGGGACAACAGAGGATGAGATGGCTGGATGGTATCACTGACTCGATGGATGTTGAGTCTGAGTGAACTCCGGGAGTTGTTGATGGACAGGGAGGCCTGGTGTGCTGCGATTCATGAGGTCGCAGAGTCGGACATGACTGAGAGACTGAACTGAACTGAACTGAACCTGCTATGCTCCTGCCATCTTGCCTTACCATTCTTCCAAGTAGCCAACTGGAAAAGCTATCTTCCATCATTAATACCAGTGTGACAACCATCTTGGTTTTGGAGAAAGAAATACTGTTATCATCTGGAATAGTTTTTGTTTATGTAGTTTCCCACACCTTGAGACCAGATCTAATTTTTAATAAGGTTTATGGAAGATTAGGGCTGGTAAAGAATCTGCCTGCAGTGCAAGACACCCTGGTTCGATTCCTGGGTTGGGAGATCCCTTGGAAAAGGGATAGGCCACCCATTCCAGTATTCTTGGGCTTCCCTGGTGGTCAGACAGTAAAGAATCTGCCTGCAATGTGAGAGATCTGGGTTTGATCCCTGGGTTGGGAAGATCCCCTGCAGGGGGGTATAGCAACCCACTCCAGTATTCTAGCCTGGAGAACCCCCTTAGACAGAGGAGCCTGGTGGGCTACAGTCCATGGGATCTTGAAGAATTGTACATGGCTGGGCGACTAAGCTCACATATACACACACATGGAAGGTTAAGGATAATGGTAATAAGCTATATTAAGATAATAACTTATAGGCCCAGAGTTATGACTTGCTACCAACTGTCTCCATGTGAAAGAGGCTGCTCACCTCTTATGTGTTGAATGAACTTTTTCAAGAAAACTGGTGGTAGACAACTTGGTCCAGGATAGCCCATACCAATCTCAGTCCAGTCTCCTTTCCCGTCTTCATTTACCAAAGATTAAAACAACCTTGGTGTCTAGACTCATATATTGAAGTTACTAAGTATGTATTTGTATATCATCAAATTCCATATAGAATTTGAGGTCATGTAAAAAAATGTGGATAAGCTAAAGCAAAATAAAAAGTCAGGTTAGAGAAAACAATGATAGAAATAACATGAATGAAAGCAATGGGAAAAATAGTACACAGATATAAAAACTATAATTTCCTAAGGTTGAGCCACAAATTTGGCCATGAGCTATCTCTTAGGCAAAGAGAAAGCGGAAACATGATTGTCAGGTATTGAAGTCTTAAAGGTTCACTGCTGTGGACATTCCTAAAGAGAACTTTGAGTAATAGAGAAGTAACACATAGAATGCAGGAAATTATGTCTTCATTAACATCCCTAAAACAGTTACCATTTTCCATCTCTTCCTCCATCAACATTCAGTCCTGGACTCCATCAGCTCATACCTGGATTACATAACCTGTCTTTCAATTAGTCTCCCTGTGTCTATTCTTATAACTCATTATTTAGAAGGCAGCTTTTTCAGTGTCCTTTTCAAAACTTCAGTTAGAGCTCATCAATTCTGTGTTTAATGGGAAAACTTTCCGATGGCTTTCCATTAAGAGAAAAATGGAGACTCTACAGACTCTACATTGACTCACATACCTCTTATGATCTAGCCCCACTTATCTCTCCAGCACCATCTTTAACCCCATTCCCTTTACCCACTCTGTTATGGCTATGCCGGGCTTTATTCAGTTGCTGGAACACACTAAACTTGTTTCTCCTGAAATACTAAATTCCTGTATTTACATAGCATGCCCCAAAGCGAAGGACACACACTTTAGGTTTTCATTATGGTAGCACCCACATTTGGGTACCAAATCTTCCAGTTATCTACTGCTGCATAAGGTAACCACACCAAATTCGTCGTTTAAAACAACCATCTTTTATTTAGCTCAAAAATATGCAATATGAGCAGGTTTTAGCAAGGATGCCTTGTCACTGTTCTATACAATATAAGCAAAAGAGAGTTGTGACAAATTTACAGTGAAAAACATTCAACCAACAAGGGAAAAAGTTAAAAGAGCTTCCTCAGCTTGATAAAGGGCGTCTGTAGAAAAAAATATATCTAACATACACTTAATATTGAAATTGTAAAACCTTTTCCCCAGGGATCAGGAAGAGGTCAAGGATATCCATTCTCACCACTCCCATTCAACATTCCAGTCAATGTTCTAGAAAGTACAGTAGGGCAAGAAAAAGAAAAAAGAAAGAAAGAAAAAGAAAGAAAAGACATAAAAATAGGAAGATATAAAGTAGAATTATGTTATTTACAGACAGCATGATTGCTTCCATAGAAAACTCTGTGGCATCTACACAAAAGTGCTAGAACTGATAAGTGAATATGGAAAGTTCACAGAATACAAGTTCTATATTCAAAAATCAATGATACTATTATATATTTGTAACCAAAAACTAGAAAATGAGATCTTAAAACTATCATTTCCTGTAGCATCAAAAATTATACAATGCTCAAGAATAAATTTAATGCAAGATGTCGTGGCAGACGACAACCTAAGTTGACACCAATGTGTGGTGTCCTGTATAATTTCCTCCCTTTGGGTATGAGTGGAAACTATGGCTGGCTCCTAACTAATATAAGATAGCAAAAGTGATGAGATGCCTTTCCCTTGATTAGGTCACTCTGTTTTGCCAGTAAACACTAGAAAGATTCTCCTACTTGGCCTTGGAGAAACAAACAGTCATGCCATGAACTGCTTGTGCAGAGGGCCATGTGAAATGGAACTAGAAGCAGCTTCTAAGACTGGAGGGCTTCCCTGATAGCTCAGTTAGTAAAGAATCTGATTGCAATGCGGGAGACCTGGGTTCGATCCCTGGGTTCGATCCCTGGGTTGGGAAGATACCCTGGAGAAGGGAAAGGCCACCCACTCCAGTATTCTGGCCTGGAGAAGTCCATGAACAGTCCTTGGGGTCGCAAAGAATCGGACAGGACTGAGCGACCTTCACTTTCACTTTCTAAGACTTGATCTAGAATAGTAAGGATGCGTTTTAAAAATAAAACACAAAGTTAGAGTACTTATTCTATTTGATTTTAAGGCCTCCTGTGGGAGTATGCATGCATGCATGCTAAGTCGCTTCAGTCATCCAACTCTTTGCAACCCCATGGACGGTAGCCCTCCAGGCTCCTCTCTCCAGGCAAGAATACTGGAGTGGGTTGCCATGCCCTCCTCCAGGGGATCTTCCCAATCCAGGGATCGAACATATGTCTCCTGTGTCTCCTGCATTGCAGGCAGATTCTTTACCACTGAGCCACCACTGGAAGCCCAAGACCTACTATATTCCTATACTAATCAGTAGAGTGTGGTATTGGCATCAAGACAGAGAAGAGAGCAGAAATAAATTCTCACATAGGTAGTCAAATGACTTTTAGAAAAAAATCACCAGTGAAATTCAATAAAAACAATGGTATTTTTAAACAAATATTGCCAGAACAACTGTTTATCAATATGGAAAAACATAAATCTTAGCTGCTATCTAACTTTTGACTCCCCAGTTTGGTGCACAGATCTAAACATAAAATTCATAACCTTAAAGCTTACAGAGGAAAATGTAGGAGAATATCTTTGTGACCTTGGGAAAGGCAAATATTTCTTCAACAAACAAACACCAACCCCCATCCAAAATCACTAACTTAAAAAAACCCGATAAACTAAAAAAGTATGCTCAACAAAACATCATTAAGAAAATCAATAGATGCTACAGATGGGAAAAATAACAGCACATGTGTCTGAAGAAATTGTATATTCACAACAAAGATTTTAATTACATCTATAAATCAACAAATAAAGTAACCCAATATAAAATGCATAAGATATATGAATAGATACCTATAAAAGGATATATGTGAATGGACAATAAACATGCAAATGTGCTCACCAAGACTAGTTATCAGGGAAATTAAAATTACAACAAGCACTTCCTCTTCTCTTCCCTTGAAAACATTAGCCCTAAAGCCATTAGACTGGGCAGAGCAGAGGCAAGCCAGCAGACAGTAGGGAGAGCCACTGTATCCCAGAGCAGGGTCAGAGTCTGGGCAGGGGGATGAGGCAATTATGTAGCAAGATGACCTGGCACAAGAACCCAAGCAGGGTGAAGAGGGCATCTACAGGAAGGGAGGCATAGCTGGAGATAACGCAGCATGAGTGCAATGACCATGTGGAGATAACCTGTGTGTTAAGGGACCTGGGAGCCCAAGGGAGGTGAGGAGGGCATCTTTTTGAGGGAAGAGGTGTTGGCAGATGGATGACTGGTTACATACAAGGGCATTACTCAAACAAGAAAATTTATTTAGGAAAGGAGAGCCAGGTTTCTCACTGCTGGAGAAGGGATCTGTAATTACAGCTCATGGCTATGAATGTGTATACAGAATTTAAAAATTAATTGAATGGAACAATTAAGATCTTTTAAGTTTTGTTTGTATTTTACTTTTCCCATTAATATTTTTTTGTAACTACCTAAATCAAAGCCTGTGAGTGATCTGGAGAAGTCTCAAAATAGGCTATCTATACATTTTACTAATTGTCCAGAAGTAATTTTTGACATTCTCTCTACGGAGAGAGCACACAATAAGACTGAACAGTCAAAACACAGTATCATGTCATAACATGCCCTAAATTAAAAAGATCCAAAGAAGAATACTCTTCTGCTCTTTTAAAAGCTTAGTTGGGAATGCAGAAGGAAATAGGAATTCAGGAAGATGACTTTAAAATAGTTCAATGATCTCAATTGATAGCAAAATCTATTTTTGTTAATAAATACCAATTTCATACCAAAGACATGTCTTTAAGGCTTAGTGTGGACTTTGCTTCAGAAAATGGGAACGTGAAATGGATATCAAATAAGTCAAACCAGATTTTGAAGATCTTTAAGGTTAGAATGGAGAAGGCAATGGCACCCCACTCCAGTACTCTTGACTAGAAAATCTCATGGACGGAGGAGCCTGGAAGGCTGCAGTCCATGGGGTCGCTGAGGGTCAGACATGACTGAGCGACTTCACTTTCACTTTTCACTTTCATGCATTGGAGAAGGAAATGGCAACCCATTCCAGTGTTCTTGCCTGGAGAATCCCAGGGACGGGGAAGCCTGGTGGGCTGCCGTCTATGGGGTCACACAGAGTCGGACACGACTGACGTGACTTAGCCTTAGCCTTAGCCTAAGGTTAGAATTAAAGTTAATATGTTATGCATGTTTTAGTGTTCATCCTAAATATAAGTCAGGCAAAGAATGATGGCCAGCGCTACCCACTTCCCAGCACTTCCCTATGTGGTTCCTATTTGCTGTATGGTGGGGCTTTTGGTACCAGTCAGTAACTGTGACTTCTGCTGTCTTGTGGGAGAATGTTCAGGAGCATCCTTAGATGCTCTGAACAGAGACTCACTCATTACTGCCGCCCCAACATAACCATGTGGAGCTGAGCACATATTAGGCACTTCATTCGTACATGTGAAATGACTGGCTGAGAAATTGCATATTAACAAACAATAATGAAACGTAGTGACTTTTGAAAAGTTGAAGCTACAGTACTAGTTTAAAAACACAGAGTTATTTGAATATTATTGTTAATGATTTGAGACCATTATTGTACTTCTGCCACTGGCTTGCAGTATTATCTCATGTAAGACATCAAAGTCAGAGAAGAGAGAGCTATAGAGTATTTTTTTTTAATAAGCATCTTTATTTTTCTTTGCAGTTCTAAAATTTTATAACTCCCTTCCCTCATTTGACCTCCTTTTGGGAATTTTAATATGTTTAGATTTAAAGGCTTATTTACTCTGTCTTTAGATAGGAACTATTTTAATGATCTTGTCATTTTACATTTATAAAGACAGAGAAGTTAAATAACTTGACCAGATTAATCATGGTAAATATATATATGGTCACAGTAAAAAGAA
The DNA here is from genome assembly GCA_006410935.1 of Redunca redunca. Classification (NCBI taxonomy): domain Eukaryota; kingdom Metazoa; phylum Chordata; class Mammalia; order Artiodactyla; family Bovidae; genus Redunca; species Redunca redunca. Next base: position 260,190 of record SJYQ01002130.1, read on the forward strand.
ACATATTGTCTGTAAACAAGGAATTTCTGAATATATTCAAGTCATTTAAGTCCCTACAGGAAAATGTTACTATTTCCTTCTCATAAAGGATAAAGTGAAGTTGCTCAGTCCTGTCTGACTCTTTGCGACCCTGTGGACTGTAGCCTACCAGGCACCTCTGTCCATGGGATTATCTAGGTGAGAATACTTATAAATAAATTATTAATTATTTTAAATTATACTATAAATTGCTCACTGAATACTAGATGCCAAACACTGTACTATTTACTTGACTGACCTCACTTAATCCTCACAACAACCATTTAAAGAAGGAACAGGCATTATCTCAGATACAGAGATGGGGAAACTGAAGCTTGAAGAAATTTTGTATCTTGCCCAGGATAATACATCTAGTAAATGCTGGAAGATTTTGAAACCAAGTCATTTGGAAATTTTAAAATAATTTTAAAAGGTTAAATCTTAACATATATAGAGAAGTGTTCAAAATAATAATAAATGTATAGCTCAGTGAATTTCTAAAAAATAAACACTCTCAGGTAATGTCCATCCTGATAGAGGCAGAAAATATTACACCTATTCCCAGGCCCCCTTCCAATCCTTAAGTCCCTTTAGGGTAACCACTATTCTAACTTTTCTCGTTATAAACTAGAGTGCCTGATTTTGAAGGTCATACTGATTTTGAGGTTCATGTAGCTGGAATCAGGAAGCAGATATATTTCTAAGCTTGGTATAATTTTTTTTTTAATTGGAGGATAATTGCTTTACAGTATTGTGTTGGTTTCTGCCATACATCAACATGAAATAGTCATAGGCATACGTATGTCTCCTCTGTCTTGAACCTCTCTCCCACCTCCCACCCAACCCACCTGTCTAGGTTATCAGAGAGCACTGATTTGATCTCCCCCGAGTCATACAGCAAATTCCCACCAGCTATCTGTTTCACACATGGTGATGTATATGTCTTTATGCTACTCTCTCAATTTGTCCTACTGTCCCCTTCCCCGACTGTGTCCAGAAGTGTGTTCTCTGTGTCTGTCTCCAATGCTGTCCTGCAAATAAGTTCATTGGTACTGTCTTTCTAGATTCCATATATATGAGTTAATATGCAATATTTTATTTCTGACTTACTTCACTCTGTATAACAGGCTCTAGTTTCATCCACCTCATTAAGACTGACTCAAATGTACTCTGATTTATGCCCTTATTCCATTGAATATATATACCACAGCATCTTTATTCATTCATCTGTTGATGGACATCTAGGTAACTTCCATGTCCTAACTATTGTAAATCGTGCTGCAGTGAACATTGGGGAACATGTGTCTTTTTCAATTACGGTTTTCTCAGGGTATATGCCCAGTAGTGGAATTGCTGGGTCATATGGTGGTTTTATTCCTAGTTTTTTTAAGGAATCTCCATAGTGGCTGTATCAATTTACATTTTCACCAATAGTGCAAGAGGTTTCTCTTTTCTCCACACCTTATCCAGCATTTATTTGTAGATTTTATGATGATGGCCATTCTGCCCATTGTGAAGAGATACCTCATTGGAGTTTTGATTTGTGTTTCTCATAATGAGCAATGTTGAGCATTTTTTCATGTGTTTATAGCCATCTGTGTGTCTTCTCTGGAGAAATGTCTGTTTAGGTGTTTTGCCCATTTTTTGATTGGGTTGTTTGTTTTTCTGGTATTAAATTGCATGCGCTGCTAGTATATTTTGGAGATTAATCTTTTATCAATTGTTTCACTTGCTATTATTTTCTCTCATTTTGAGGGTTGTTTTTCACCTTGTTTATAGTGTCCATTTCTGTGCAAAAGCTCTGAAGTTTAATTAGGTCCCACTTATTTTTTTTTATTTTCATTACTCTAGAAAGTGGGTCATTGAGGATCTTGCTGCGATTTACGTCAGAGAGTTCTGCCTATGTTTTCCTCTAAAAGTTTTATAGTTTCTGGTCTTATATTTAGGTCTTTACTCCATTTTGGGTTTATCTTTGTGTATAGAGTTAGAATGGAGAAGGCAATGGCACCCCACTCTGTGGGATTTTCTAGCCAGGAAAATCCCACGGATGGAGGAGCCTGGTGTGCTGCCGTCTATGGCGTCGCACAGAATTGGACACGACTGAAGTGACTTAGCAGCAGCAGCAGCAGCAGCAGCATAGTGTTAGAAAGTGTTCTAATTTCATTCTTTTACACATAGCTGTACAGGTTTCCCAACATCACTTGTTGAAAAGACTGTCTTTTTTGCATTGTATATTCTAGCCTCTGTCAAAGATAAGGTGCCCAAAGTTGTGTGAGTTTATCTCTGGGTTTTCTCTCTTGTTGCATCAGTCTGTATTTCTGTTTTTGTACTGGTACCATATGTCTTGATGACTGTAGCTAATCAGTGAATTTAGTAAAGTCACAGGATACAAAATGAGTTCGCAAAAATCACTTACATTCCTATACACTAACAATGAAAAATCAGAAAGAGAAGTTAAGGAATCAATCCCATTTGCCATTGCAACAAAAATAATAAAATATCTAGGAATAAACCTACCTAAGGAAACAAAAGAGCTGTATACAGAAAATGATAATACACTTATTAAAGAAATCAAAGACAACATAAACAGATGGAGAGATATACCATGTTCTTGGATTGGAAGAATCAATACTGTGAAAATGACTATACTACCAAAAACCATCTATAGATTCAATGCAATACCTATCAAATTATCAGTGGCATTTTTCACAGAACTAGAAAAAAATTTTTTCACAGTTTGTATGGAAACACAAACTGTTTGGAGAAGGAAATGGCAACCCACTGCAATATTCTTATCTGGAGAATCTCATGGACTGACGAGCCTGGGGAACTACAGTCTGTGGGGTCACAAAGAGTCAGACATGGCTGAAGTGACTGAGCATTCATGGAAACACAGAAGGCCCCAAATAGCCAAATAAAACTTGAGAAAGAAGAATGGAGCTGGAGGAATCAACATTCCTGACTTTTGAATATACTGCAAATTCTGGTTTGTTTCTCTAAACATATATTTCTACTTTGTTGTCAGGTTGGGCTGCAGTTCTTTTTCACTTCAGTTCAGTCGCTCAGTCGTGTCCCACTCTTTGCGACCCCATGAATCGCGGCACGCCTGGACTCCCTGTCCATCACCAACTCCCGGAGTTCACTCAGACTCACGTCCATCGAGTTGGTGATGCCATCCAGCCATCTCATCCTCTGTCGTCCCCTTCTCCTCCTGCCCCTAATCCCTCCCAGCATCAGAGTCTTTTCCAATGAGTCAACTCTTCATATGAGGTGGCGTTTCAGCTTTAGCATCATTCCTTCCAAAGAAATCCCAGGGCTGATCTCCTTCAGAATGGACTGGTTGGATCTCCTTGCAGTCCAAGGGACTCTCAAGAGTCTTCTCCAACACCACAGTTTAAAAGCATCAATTCTTCGCCGCTCAGCTTTCTTCACAGTCCAACTCCCACATCCATACATGACCACTGGAAACACCATAGCCTTGATTAGACAGACCTTTGTTGGCAAAGTAATGTCTCTGCTTTTGAATATGCTATCTAGGTTGGTCATAACTTTTCTTCCAATGAGTAAGCATCTTACAATTCTGTTTTACTCTTTAAGTCACAGTTTATGTGTTCTACAGTAGGTGGAATTTGGCTTGTTTTCAGTTTGGGGCTATTAAAAATAACGTTGCTCTCAGTTCAGTTCAGTTCAATCACTCAGTTGTGTCCGACTCTTTGCGACCCCGTGAATTGCAGCATGCCAGGCCTCCCTGTCCATCACCAACTCCTGGAGCCTTTCCAAACTAATGTCCATTGAGTCAGTGATGCCCTCCAACCATCTCATCCTCTGTTGTCCCCTTCTCCTGCCTTTGATCTTTCCCAGAATCAGGGTCTTTTCCAAGGAGTAAGCTCTTTGCATGAGGTGGCCAAAGTACTGGAGTTTCAGCTTCAGCATCAGTCCTTCCAAAGGACACCGAGGACTGATCTCCTTTAGGATGGACTGGTTGGACCTCCTTGCAGTCCAAGGGACTCTCAAGAGTCTTCTCCAACACCACAGTTCAAAAGCATCAATTCTTCAGCACTCAGCTTTCTTTAAAGTCCAACTCTCACATCCATACATGACCACTGGAAAAACCATAGCCTTGACTAGATGGACATTTGTCGGCAAAGTAATGTCTCTGCTTTTTAATATGCTGTGTAGGTTGGTCATAACTTTCCTTCCAAGGACTAAGTGTATTTTAATTTCATTGCTGCAGTCACCATCTGCAGTGATTTTGGAGCCCAGAAAAATAAAATCTGACACTGTTTCTACTGTTTCCCCATCTATCTGCCATGAAGTGATGGGACCAGATGCCATGATCTTAGTTTCTGAATGTTGAGCTTTAAGCCAACTTTTTCGTTCTCCTCTTTCACTTTCATCAAGAGGATTTTTAGTTCTTCTTCACTTTCTGCCATAAGGGTGGTGTCATCTGAATGTCTGAAGTTATTTATATTTCTCTCGGCAATCTTGATTCCAGCTTGTGCTTCCTCCAGCCCAGCATTTCTCATGATGTACTCTGTATATAACTTAAATAAGCAGAGTGACAATATACAGCCTTGACAGACTCCTTTTCCTATTTGGAACCAGTCTGTTGTTCCATGTCCAGTTCTAACTGTTGCTTCCTGACCTGCATACAAGTTTCTTAAGAGGCAGGTCAGGTGGTCTGGTATTCCCATGTCTTTCAGAATTTCCACAGTTTATTGCTCTAAACATACTTTTATATGTTGCTTGGTATATAGACTTATGTTAGCTCTGCATTTAAGAGTGGAATTCCTGGCAATGTGTATGCTCACGTTCACATATATCCCAGATTTCCAAAGTGATTTCCCATTTTCCACATTTAACTACAATTTATAAGAGTTTCTGTTGCTCTGTAACTTTTATCCTTGTGTTTTTAAACTGACTATTGCTAGTAGAAACCTATTTTTTCCTGTGTTTGTTCAGTATATAATTTAAAAAATGCTCTGTAGCTCCACTTATGTCTCTGCTTTTCTTATTTTATGGTTTTATTTTTTTTACATTTTTATTTTTTATTGCTATTTATATTTTACATTTTTATTACTATTACACCCATAGTTTTGTCTCTTACTGGTTTGATTCCTAGCAAAATGTATATGGGTATTATTTATCATCCTATTTATTGAAGTTTAAATCAATCAATATTTTCTTTCTTTCATCCTTATTCATTCTTAGTCTTTTTGAAGTTTATTTTGTTTTATTTTCCTAACTTCATTAGCAGAATGCTTACTTTATTTTTATAGAATAATAGTAAGTTGTCTCTGCTGATGGAGTGAACAAGATGAAGAGAATTCTGCTGGAGGGATCCTGACTATAAAAGACTTTTCAGTTAAAAAGAAAAGAGAGAGAGATGAATAAGGAATTAATTATCCCTTTCCTGTCCCAGGACATTGCCCTGTCTGCATGTGTGGATGATAAGTGTGATTTTGATCTTGCAACCAGGAGGGGATTTAGCCACAGGGGAAGTTGCAGAGTAGAAGATTAAGGATGCCTTGTTCTCTCCTGACATCACAGAGTCACTGCATTTCTTTCAATCTTCCTCTTATTTAAGACCAAGAAAAAAAGAAATGTTTTCCCTGATTTTTATACTTTCTCGAGTTCTGTTTTCTGTTATTGGCCAAGCATCCTAAGTGATTCTCTGTGTCACTCAGTCGTATCTGACCCTTTGTGATCCCATGAACTGTGGCCCTCCAGGGTCCTCTGTCCATGGGATTTTTCAGGCAAGAATACTGGAGTAGGTAGACATTTCCCTCTCTAGGGGATCTTTCTGATGCAGGGATCGATCCCATGTCTCTTGCATCTCCTGCATTGGCAGGCAGATACTTTACCACTACTGCCACCTGGGAAGACCAAGTGATTTTCTACCCATATCTTTATTCATTTTTGTTTTGCTTAAGTTAACAGGGACTGAGAGGTATGATGAAGTGTCCTAGTGATGTTGTTACTTTCATTTCTTTTTTTGAAACAAGCTTCTGGTTTCAAAATAAAATGTGGAAAGTAATTCCACATTTTATTATTCAGCTAGAAGTTTTATGAGTCATAATTTCATCTCATAAACTTATATTGTTCTCTCCTATTATATCCTTTAAAATATAATCTATGATTCTGTTCCCAGCTTCTTAAAGGGTCATTTTCCTATTATGTGAGGATTCCATGACTTTTCTTTCAAATATTGTTAAAATGTACATTCTAATATAATATTGTTATGTTTTGATGTTTAACAAATGTAATACTCCTGTTCTAACACCATCCTTCCCCCATTCTTGTGTACAGAAATATCTTGATGGAATCCTTTCTTATGTGGTTTGTTTGGCTGTTTTTTCCCCAGGATAAACATGTGGATAATATCCATTCAGTTACTTTTACACATGAAGCAAAACTTGGGTGCATATAGTGGTGCTGGTTTACTTGCTAAGTCGTGTCCAACTCTTGCGGCCCCATGGACTGTAGCCTGCCAGACTCCTCTGTCCATGGGTCTTCCCAGGAAAGAATACTAGAGTGTGTTGCCATTTCTTCTCCAGGGGATCTTCCCAACCCAGGAATCAAATATAGGTCTCCTGCATCGCAGGCAGATTCTTCACCCATAGCTTAAAGTTTGCTTCCCTGGTACATTTGTAGTTATGTTCTCCCACTTAATATGGTAGAGAAAGAGTCCTAGTTTAGTTTAATGTTCTTCACTGTAGACTGCATTTTTTCCAGCCTCTACTCTGTTGCCTTCTTATTCTGGCCACCAGTGTATAGCCCCATATTGGTATGTTACCTCTTTAGATTCAACTCCATTTTTTTCTTCTACTAATGCTTCTTTTCAGTTATTTTTTTCTGTTCTCTTTTAAAGAATCATCTATCAAATTTGGGTCACAGTGTGCTGTCCTCGCCACTGAAAGAGGGCATGACAACCTACTCCAGTATTCTTGCTTGGAGAATCCTATGGACAGTGGAACCTGGTGGGCTACAGTCCATACGGTTGCACAGAGTCAGACATGACTGAAGCAACTCAGCACACCTGCACGCACATACTGTCCTCCAATTTAATACCTTCTCTGTTGTTTCGTCTCCATTTTCTTTCTTCTGCTATCTGGCAGAGATCTAAGTGGTTCATCAGGCATCAAAGTTAATTTTCTACATCAATGAGTTTTCCTTGTATATTATAATTAATATTAAATTAGTTTTATACCACTTATAATTATAGCACTTTTCTTTTCCTGCTCCATTTTAATTTTCTTCTGTTTGCCAGCCCTTCTTTTTCTTATTCTTTTGTGCATACTAACCATATAATGAAAAGAAGCATTCTAGATGCATATTTTCAAACTTATCTAAAGATTTAAAGGGATTACATATAAAGCATAAGACACTAACATCTCGATCTACCCCCGTGAAAAGAGAAAGAAGACAATGTCTTTTTATCTTCTGATTTTAGAACTGTTACTTGAATTTTCTTGAAAGAAAGTTAATAGATTACATTATTGTTTTCAATTCTTTACTCCTTCTTATCTCTATTCCATTGCCATGGCCTCATTGTCATAGATAGCATATACTTCCTCCAACTCATCTTTAGGCCTAGCTAGGTGACCTGCTTTGGCCAATGATATATGTATGAAAGTCACAGTGTATATCTCAAGAGCAGGCCTTGAAGACCTCAGGTGATTCTGTTTTTTCTCTTCATCTCTGCCACTGCCATGGAAAGAATATATCATGGGTATTCTTGGATATCCTCTTGGTCCCCTGAGGAGGATAAAATAAAGATGCAGGACAGAGGGACTCCAGCTAAATAATAGACATAGCGTGACAAAAAAAGCTTTTCAACTGAGCACAGCTTAGGCCTGTCAGATTCTGGTAGATTTGCAGATGCATGGACAATAAGAGTATTATTCTTATTGGGACAATTTGTTAAACAGCAATAGCCAACCAATACAATGATTTTTCTTCTATTTCCTCCAATGAATTATTTTAAAAGATAGACAAGGATCTGCAGAAAAGGGAACCCACATACATTATTGGTAGGAATGTAAACTGGTGCATCCACTGTGGGAAAAGAATATGGAGAACTACCGTATGATCTAGCAATTCCATTCCTGGATAGCTATACAAAATATCCCAAACCACTAATTTAAAAAGATACATTCACTCTAATTTCACAGTGGCATTATTTCCAACTGCCAAGATATGGAAGTAATCTAAATCTCTATCAGTGACAATGCCTTCTCCGTTGTCACTGATAGACAAACAAAGATGGTGCATATACATGTATATATGTGTGTGTGTATATATATATATATATATGAATATTATTCAGTCATTAAAAAAGATGAAATCTTGCTAGGTCCAACAACATGGTTGTACTTGGAAGTTATTATGCTAAGTGAGGCAAGTCAGACAGAGAAGGGCAAATACTGTATGATCTCACTTATATGTGAAGTCTAAAAAATAAACTAGTAAATATAGGAAAAAAGGAACAGACTGACAGATATAGAAAACAAACTAGTGGTTGTGACGGAAGGAGGGAGGGACAAGCATGGGATATGGGATGAGATGCAAATTATTATCTATAAAACAGATATGCTACAAGGATATATTATATAGCTTAGGGAATATAGCCAATCTTTCATAATAATTTTAAATGGATTATAACCTTTAAACATTGTGAATCACTCTGTTGTACAGCTGCAACTTATCTATTTACATCAACTATACCTAGATAGCATATTCAAAAGCAGAGACATTACTCTGCCGACTAAGGTCCGTCTAGTCAAGGCTATGGTTTTTCCAGTGGTTATGTATGGATGTGAGAGTTGGACTGTGAAGAAGGCTGAGCACCAAAGAATTGATGCTTTTGAACTGTGGTGTTGCAGAAGACTGTTTGGAGTCCCTTGGACTGCAAGGAGATCCAACCAGTCCATTCTGAAGGAGATCAGCCCTGGGATTTCTTTTGAAGGAATGATGCTAAAGCTGAAACTCCAGTACTTTGGCCACCTCATGCAAAGAGTTGACTTGTTGGAAAAGACTNAAATGGATTATAACCTTTAAACATTGTGAATCACTCTGTTGTACAGCTGCAACTTATCTATTTACATCAACTATACCTAGATAGCATATTCAAAAGCAGAGACATTACTCTGCCGACTAAGGTCCGTCTAGTCAAGGCTATGGTTTTTCCAGTGGTTATGTATGGATGTGAGAGTTGGACTGTGAAGAAGGCTGAGCACCAAAGAATTGATGCTTTTGAACTGTGGTGTTGGAGAAGACTCTTGAGAGTCCCTTGGACTCTTGCGGAGATCCAACCAGTCCATTCTGAAGGAGATCAACCCTGGGATTTCTTTGGAAGGAATGATGCTAAAGCTGAAACTCCAGAACTTTGGCCACCTCCTGCGAAGAATTGACTCATTGGAAAAGACTCTGATGCTGGGAGGGTTTGGGGGCAGGAGGAGAAGGGGACGACAGAGGATGAGATGGCTGGATGGCATCACTGACTCGATGGACACGAGTCTGGGTGAACTCCGGGAGTTGGTGATGGACAGGGAGGCCTGGCGTGCTGCGATTCATGGGGTTGCAAAGAGTCGGACATGACTGAGCGACTGAACTGAACTGAACTGAACTGATACTTCAAAAAAATTCAGAAAGTAATTCTACTTGTGCTTCTTGCTTAATATTTTTTTTCATAAACTCTACTTCAAAAGTATATTCTTTATCAGTTTGAAATCCTTATTGATAAGAAGATTAATAGACTTTTTCCTAAACTGTCTCCTTTTTCCTGTAGGTGAGGTCTGGTCTCGTAGACCTCAAGTGAGATTAGGTGCTTTCCCAGCACTCTGACAATCTGTGGAGAGAGCAGAGGTTTCAAGAGAACTTCAGTGGAACTTCATCCCTGCGTACTTCTGCTTGTTTGCAAGCCTGCTCTGCTAGTAGGCAGACCCAGCGAGGCCTTATCTTCTTGTGCCTCCTCTTCATATTCTCGGGGAAGACGTCTTTAGGTTTTTGTTTTGTGCTTGGACTCTTGAAAAGCAAATGCCCTCTATCTAACTGGCCTCATTACTACTTTTGCTACTTATTCTCCTAAAGAACAGCACTGCTGCTTTGCGGAAAGCCCTCAGCCCCACTGCCAGTCATCTTATTTGCTCCACCTTTGTGGAAGAGACTGAGTCTCTGCTCGTAAATTTCACTTTGTCTCCCCCTTGCAACTCCAGCTGGACTGGACTTATCAAGTTCCTTGTCTGTGGCCACCTGTTTGATTTCTTGGGAATAGCATGAGAAGGAAGTGACACTGTCATTTCTCACAAAACCTTTCCATTCTCCATTCCTCATGTTCTTCCCGCTTCTACCAGCAGGATGCAGAGGATGCGAGTGGCCAAATGAGTGCAGATCCACAAAATGGATGAAGTCTTGGTCCCTGAATGGCCATGAGCAAGGCTGCCCCTTGAGCTGAAACAACCTCCGTGACTGCACAGGAGTGAGAAATAAACTCTTGTGCAGAGTCACTGAGATTTGGGAGATCATCCATAACAGTGTTAGCATGACTTAACTAACTCAGAAATCAGAAGCTTTAAGTGGAGTGCTAGGATAAATAATAAAAACTCTAAAATTTTAAAAATTGGATTAGTTATCAGCTTCCAAAGATAAAGAATGTAGCAAGCAGGACTGCTTGAGAATGCTCCGAGTTCCATGGAAAAACATGTGGTAAAAGTGATGCCTGTGGATAGCTTAGAAAACAGACCATGTGCCTGGTAGGAGATCCTATTTTTAATAGTTATAGTAATGCCTGTTGTTGGCTGTCTTTGGTGATTTGTGATAAGAAAGAATTGGCTGGTTTTCAAATAGAGATTAAAAGGAAAATGGAGATGGTCTGGTGGTCAAGGATTACTTTTGATCTACTATACTAAGAAATACATATTAAAAATTATTAGAAGAAAGAGATTCAGTAAGATTTTCAGTTAAAGTTAGAATCGTTGCTGTGAAGATCAGATTAAGGGAGGTCTAGAGGCAGTGAGATGCTTCAAGAGCTACAGAGACATGTAAGAAGGTGTGGCATCCCCTATTGTGTTCACTACTATTTCCAAGGCACTTAGAACAGCGCCTGGCATCTAGTAGTTGCTCAGTAAATGCCTGGGTGAGTGAAGCAGAAGACTGGAGATGGGCTACTTCAGAGAGGGGGTTCAAAGAAGGACTCTCTAAAGAGGTGACACCTTTGAGCTGAGCCTTAAATTGGTGGAAGGAGTCATGCACGATGATCTGGAGAGAAGCAGTCCAGGCCTAGGGACCCGCTAGTGACAAGGTAATGAGGTGGGAGAGCTGGTTCTTCCAACTGCCAGGTGGTCAGTGTGATGGAACAGCCCCAGGAGAGGTTAGTGGGGTGGCCGGGGCCAAATCACTCAGGACCTGGGAGGCCACAGCCACAAGCAATGGGACGCCATCAGAAGGTTTTAGGCAGAGAAGGACACAATTCCAGTCCACATTTTGCAAAGACGACTGGCGATTGTGGGGCAGGATGAGCCACAAGGGCGAGTGTGGAAATAGGGATGCCAGTTAGGAAGTGATCAGTTGCTCAGGCCAGAGGTGATGGAGGCTTGGATGAGGCAAAGTTGGTGAAGATGGAGAAACACAAACAGACCAAGAATGGCTTTTGGAGGTAGAACCTATGGGATTCACTCAGAACCTGTACCGAGTGTCAATGATATACCACACAAAGGAGGCCCTTTGCGTATTCACTCATTGGGTCATTCAACAAATGTTAGCCCTGCCTGCTCATACATGTTCTATCTCTGGGTGGGGAAGATTCCCTGGAGGAGGAAATGGCAACCCACCCTAGTATCTTTGCCTGGAAAGTCCCACGGACAGAGGTGCCTAGTGGACTATAGTCCATGGATCACAAAGAGTCGGACACGAGTGAAATGACTGAGCATGTAGAGGTTTACAGGTTCTAGCAGGAAGTATTGGAGAAGGAAATGGCAACCCACTCCAGTGTTCTTGCCTGGAGAATCCCAGGGACGGGGGAGCCTGGTGGGCTGCTGTCCATGGGGTCACACAGAGTCGGACACGACTAAAGTGACTTAGCAGTAGCAGTAGCAGCAGGAAGTATATATCACTTACCCTAACTAATATGCCCAGTGTACATTAGGTCTTTCAATGTAATCATCCTTGAATTTAACTGAGATGTTTCTGTTATTTGCTAGGTGCTGCATCAAGGTAGTTCCTGTTACTTTTGTGTAATGTTCCTTCCACTTACCCTCCTACATCACACTGAGTTCAGGTTCCAGTGTCTTTGGATTAATAACTGTTAAAGGAGGAAAGCAGGATTGGGTAGCTGCTGCTGCTGCTGCTAAGTCGCTTGTCATGTCTGACTCTGTGCGACCCCAGAGATGGCAGCCCACCAGGCTCCCCTGTCCCTGGGATTCTCCAGGCAAGAACACTGGAGTGGGTTGCCATTTCCTTCTCCAATGCATGAAAGTGAAAAGTGAAAGTGAAGTCGCTCAGTCGTGTCCGACTCCTAGTCACCCCATGGACTGCAGCCCACCAGGTTCCTCCGTCCATGGGATTTTCCAGGCAAGAGTACTGGAGTGGGGTGCCATTGCCTTCTCCGGGACTGGGCAAAGGAAGAAGTAAAACTCTGATGCACCAAATGGCAAGGTGTTCAGGAGTAAGAATTGTCATCCAGACACTCTCTTGTCTAGGGCCAAAATGCCTGGGCCTTTTTCCCCTTTTGGGGCTGAAAAGTATGCCTTTGTATTTCTGCCTCACTCCATTATCACAGCGGCTGCTCCGAAATAGGAGTGATCGTGGCCAAGGCATGTGTCTCCCTCTGAAGAAGGCTGTACAGAAGCCAACAGCTGGAAGCTATCTGCTGATCTCACTGCTAGAGACTGGGCAGTGACTTCTACTAAATTCATCTCCTTAAATTTCCATTTCCTCACACACACCTTTTTCTTTCCCCCCTCTCAATCTTTCCTACCTTCTAATATGCCATTTTTTCCCTCCTATAGTATCTGGCATGACTCCAAACAATTATATTTTCCCTTTTGTTAAAAGAAACTGGCAGTGCTCAAAGTCTGTGCAGAGTAGAAGAGGTGCCTTAGGACAAATGGCTTTTGATAATCAAAAAATTATTTAAGGGATTGGTTCCTTTTAGTATTCAAATTTCATTGGCATACCTAATGTAGTTGATGTTAGGTATGTGTTAGAATTATTTTTTCACATCCTCTTCTCTGATAAAATTAATACATTTTACAAATGAAATAAAAAATTAATTTTCATTTTTAAAATTTGAAATATAGCTGATGTGCAATATTATGTTCGTTTCAGATGTTCTACATAGTGACTTGACATTTGCTTACATTATGATCACCATGATATGTCTAATAGCCATTATTAATGGACAGATTTTTAAATTGAACTTCATATATATAACCACATCAGCTTAAAATATAAAAATAAAACAAAGATAAACCAAAACAAAGGAAAAAGTAAAAGTAAAGGTAGAAGGAAAAACAAATAAGAAAAAATGAATGAGTAAACTACAAGGTATAAATAAGAACAAAAGCAAATTAATTTTTCAGTAGTTTTCATAGTTACAAAGCAGTTTGAACTTTAGACTTTTAGTTACTTCTTACATAATAATTGTTTGGTAACTAATAAATGAATTATAATTTTAAAAATCTCTAAAACTTAGGCAAGTTCTTAAGTCATGCTCCCGATGTGACATTTTATGATTTATTCATTATTTTGAAAACAAAAAATACAGTTTCTGAAAAAGTTAAAAACAGGGCTAGGAAGAGTTGACATGAAAAATTATTCAGAATTCTGAAAAAGGAAACTAATAACAAGGACCTAGTCTTACTGTTTCTAAAATATGTATAGTAAAGCAACCAAAGTTAAAATTTCTTAGTCTTTATGAATAGACAGTAGCAAAACACAATCCAGGAACAGTCTCAGAAAGCTAAATATTTAGAAAAAAAATTAAGGAAACTTGGATCTTAGTCTTAATCTTCACACCAAATATTTAAACATTTAAAAGAAAAACACAAAATTTCTAAAAGAAAACAATGATAACTATTACTTTAGAGCAAGAAGTGTTCTTAAACCTAGAATTCATTAAGTGTCCATGAGAATCTAAAGAAAACCATTCATCTAAACAAAATAAACTTCTGCCTAATGAAAAGAATTGTCAACAAAGAAAATACAACAGACTTTTTTTGGGGGGAAAATTGCAATACATATGGCAGAAAAATAAAACCAGTCCAATTTCCTTGATTTACAAAGAGCTCAAACAAATGTCATCATTGCAAACAAATTCAGATCATTTAAATCAGCAAAAAATTAGGGGTATACATTCAATAAAAAAAATGGACCATGACAAATGAAGGCCCCTAAAATTGTTTATAATGATCGTTTTCATTGTTTTAACTTTTGTGTGGCCTATTACGCACCACAGATTTCACTCTGCACCTCAGAATGCTTTCTTTAAAATGTCCCTGCTTCTTTAATTTTTTGTTGCTACTTTCTCATTTTTGTTGGTGGTTACAAAACAACTGAAGGATAAGAAACACATGTTTTCTCTTTAACTGTTTTTAATTAAACTTTTGGTGAAACAGAGCTGATTGTAGTTACTCTTCTATTATCTTTAAGAATCTTCTCAAGCTTCCTCAGTTTCTCAGATCATTCTTGGGCAGCAAATGAACAAGAAACAGACACATTATTAACTGATAGCTGGCTGGCTGACTGATTAGGAGCTGCCTGGTTTCTGTCTACAGAGGATTTTTTAAAGAACAGATGCTAAATCCATTATTTTTAAAGAAAAGTCTCCAATCTGTTTGCCATTGTCTTATCTTCACAGTCCATCTCTGAAATCTCCACCGGTAAGGTAAGGAGTATTTGCATACTCCTTTTTGCATACTCATAAAGACTCAAAGATGTCCTTCAGGAGACCTGCTGCTCTGCTAACTTGCTTCAGTCGTGTCCGACTCTGTGCGACCCCAGAGATGGCAGCCCACCGGGCTCTCCCATTCCTGGGATTCTCCAGGCAAGAACACTGGAGTGGGTTGCCATTTCCTTCTCCAATGCATGAAAATGAAAAGTGAAAGTGAAGTCGCTCAGTCGTGTCCGACTCTTAGCTACCCCATGGACTGCAGCCCACCAGGTTCCTCCGTCCATGGGATTTTCCAGGCAAGAGTACTGGAGTGGGGTGCCATTGCCAGACCTAGTATCCTACAATTTTATGTAAACATTCAGTGCTCTTATTTTCTGTTCTTTTCGTTTCTTCAGGGCAAAGGACTCTAATCTTTTTATTGGTTTCTTACCATTGTCTTTAACATTCACCCCACCCCACACCCAGCCCCCCAGTGTGTTTAAGAACACTACTTTAAAGTTTGAATATGGATTTCCCTGGCTGTCGAGTGGTTAAGAATCCACTTGCCAATGCAGGAGACATGGGTTTGATCCCTGATCTGGGAATATCCTACATGCTGCGGGGCAACTAAGCTCATGTTCTGCAACAAGAGAATCCGCTGCAGTAGGAATCCCAAGCACCACAATGAAGAACAGCCCCAACCTGCAGCAACTAGAGAAAGCCTGCACAGAGCAACAAAGGTCTAGTGCAGTAGAAAACAACACAAAAAATTGAATTAGAAGTTTGATTCTGGAGTGTGTTAATACCTTACAGGCCACCAGGTCCTACCTAGGGAAATAGAGTCTTCAAAGTGGGAATTTGGAAACTTTGGGAAGAGTTTTTTTTCCCCCTTGACACAGTGTTTAGTGGGGTGCTACAGGCATTTATTAGATGGGGCCCTGGAATTGTAGCCATCCTTCAGTGAGAGGAATAGTCTACATGAGAAAGAATTCTCATAATGTTCTGATTGACATTCAAAAGAACCACTGGATGCTATTGTCGGTGAAAACACTAATGATCTGAACCTCTACCTGTTTTGCATATATACGTACATTATTTTTTATTTTTAATTATACATATTGAATATATGAAGATTGTAGCTGCATTTGTTTTTGTTGCATAACAAATTGCCATACACTTAGTCCATAGCACATGTATTTATTATATCATATAATAAAGTGAAATAACAAACATATTTTCTGGGTCATGGGTCAATAGTCTGGTCACATTTAGCAGAGTCATCTGCTCAGGCTTACAAGCCCAAAGTTAAAATGTTGGCCCATCTAAATATGGGCTTCCCAGGAAGTGCTCTTGCCAGTGCAAGAGATATGAGACCTGGGTTCGATCCCTGGGTTGGGAAGATCCCTTGGAGGAGGGCATGGCAACCTACTCCAGTATTCTGGCCTGGAGAATCCCACGGACAGAGGAGCCTGGCAGGCTACGGTCCTCCCAGGCTACGGTCGCAAAGGGTCAGACATCACTGAGCAACTAACACTTTCACTTTCACAGGCAGCATTACAAAATACATATTTAAAAGGAAAGGCTGCATCTAGTCAGGTTGAAATGCATTGTAACAAATAGTTATAGTTGAAAATCTTCTTTTTTGCATGAATTAACTGAGACTCCATGACCCTGACCCCTTAATATAGAATCATGTGTCAGATTAATTTGAAGGTTTGGAATGTCTGCCCTTGAATATGTGTGTATACTTAGTCGCTCAGTCTTGTTTGACTTTTTGTGACCCACTGGACTGTAGGCTGCCAAGCTCCTCTGTCTGTGGGATTTTCCAGGCAAGAATACTAGAGTGGGTTGCCATTTCCTCCTCCTGGAGATCTTCTTGACCCAGGGATCGAGTCTGTGTCTCCTGCATTGGCAGATGGGTTCTTTACCACTGAGCCACCTGGGAAGTCTGCCCTTGAATGGATGCCCTTAAATCCAGTAAACACCCTTAAGTAAAATAGCTGAAATTTGAAACTGGAAAAGGAAGACAGAAATGCATAGCTAGGGAGAGATGGCAAAAGAGCCCAGGCAGCCAGGGGCTTCTTACTCTGCCAGTTAAGATGAAGGAAGCTGGGAAGTGAACCCCAGATGTGGGACAAAAGAGAAAATAGTGGGCTTTTTTTTTTTAGTTCAGGGTGACTCCAATTAAAACAAGACTAATTCTGTATTATGAAACGTTATAGTTGTTGAATTTCTTGATGACCACTCTTTCTGAAACTAAACAGATTACTTGTATACTGATGCTAACTGACCAGGATTATTAAAAGGCTGTTCCCCCTCAAATAACAAAGAATCTCTCTTTCTTTCTCCCACTCCCTCCTCTATCTTCAGAAAAAATCAGCAGAGTGCAGTCATAAGTGACATTCACACCACATCAGATAATAGCCCACTACCTGCATAAAACTGGACTGCCAATGATTTGCCCAGTGGGCAGACAATGTAAGCAGGGGTGACCCTGAAAGAAGCAGCCACTCATTACTGCATTGCTTTAGTGCTCATCTCTGCCTGCCCAAAGTTCTGGAGAGCCTGAGGAAGTGGCTTCTTTTTATCCTGCTGAGAAAGTCCAGAAAGTCCATGTGTCTGGACTGTGGTGTTGTCTGCCTCACTGATTGAGGACACTGGCTTTGTGTGGGGGAAAACTTGGTTATTCTTAGAGAAAGGGCTTCAATACTTGAGGAAGAAGTAGGTTCATTAACTTCAGGGTTTGGAAAGTTTCAAGGTTAAGAGGGAACACTGGGAGTTTTCTGTCACAAATTCCTATGTTTAACTTGAATGCAACCTAAGTAAGGGTGACAAGATGGTAGTAAACTTTTGAAATAGACACTCAAATCTCATTTCTTGAGACTTGAGTAGCTTATCAGAAAGTGATTCATATGAATGGAGAGAATAGTTCAACTTGGCTGTGACATGTAGCCTATTGGTTAGAGGATTCTGCTTTGGAAGAGCCTTCTTACTTACATTTTATGTATTTAAAAGGCTAACAACCTCCTACAAAACCAAATATTCTAGTTACTTGCCAAACATAAGCTTAGGTTTTGAATGTGCAAATTTACATTTATAAATTCACATTAATACATATAAATACCATAATTTGGGAAGGAGAACTCAAGGCAACTGCATTTGAGATAGTTATTTTTGTTTATATGCAGTTTTCATATTAGGAAAACACGTTACAGCTGTGTATGAATGTCTTCACTTCCAACTTCTCCTTTTGGCTTCCCTGGGTGCTCTTTTTTCTCTGCTCCTTATCTTCCTACAGAGAATAATTTAGAAGGTAAGAAAGAGACATAGACTTTGCAGGGAACTTTCTCTATTACAGGTTCTTGATGGTGGCTTTGGGCCTGGCTTATGAGTTTCTGTCTACCTGTGGTACTGTGCTTGGCTGCAGTTGTGTGTACAGCCATCTGACTTAGTAGACCTACTAAGCATCTTTGGGAATAGGATCAAACGAAATGATAAAAGACAGTCTATGTGATGATAAATTCAAAGACTGGAAAATTGTGTAGATGAAGTCAGCAACAGTACTGGGAGAAACCAATGGAAATTAGGATAAGGAGTATGAGTGTGAGTGTGTGTGTGTGTGTACACATGCCACTCATAAAACTCTTTGAATTTGCTCAGAGTAAGGAAGCTGAAGGGATCTCAGCATGGTTGCCCATGACCCTCATGTAGGAAATACTTGCAACAGCTTCCAGTATGGCCTGTGCAATTCACATTTAGATTAACTTACCAAAAGCCTATCCACCAAACAACCAAGCTCCAATTCACATCTCCTCTCTTAAATGATTTGGCCCATCATTACCTCTCTGACCCCACCACTCTGCTCCAGCATTCCCAGCCTCCTCACGACTCCTGACACACACCAGGCGGATTCTGCCTTCGAAGAGTCTGTGCTTCTGTTTTCTCTGCCTGCAATGCTCTTTCTCAAGATACTTACTTTTTAACCCCCCTCACTTCCTCAACTCTTTTCTGAAATGTTACCGTCTCAGGGAGCATTTCTCTGATATATATATTATATTATATATTATAATATATTATATTTTCCATCCTTGACTCCACATTCCCTATTCCCTTCTATGCTTACTTTTTTCTCCTTAGCATTGTTCTAATTGTATCTATGCCAATAAAACCTATCTATGTACTTAACGTCTATGCCTGTTTGTCTGTCTGTTTGTATTTATCTACAGTTGACTATTTAATTTATTGTATGACTTCCTCAGAAGTGGGAAGCCATTTATTTAGAAGTTCATTTCAATATAATCAGGGGCATCCCCAGTGGCTCAGCGGTAAAGAATCTGCCTGCAATGCAGGAGCTGCAGAAGACATGGGTTCGATCCCTGGGTTGGGAAGATCCTCTGGAGGAGGAAATGGCAAACCACTCCAGTATTCTTGCCCCATGGACAGAGGAGCCTGGCAGGCTAGAATCCATGGGGTCTCAAAGAGTTGGACATGACTGAGCACACCCACCCACACACACACACACCCCTAGTAAAATGCCCAATTACCCTTCATTAAAGGAAGAAATTACTAAAACATCTATTAGCAGCCCTGTGGATTTAACTGGTTTCTCAGTTCGATGTTTCATTCCATGATACAGGATTCTCAACTTCTGTTTCTCTCACTCATTTTTCAGAATCAATTACTTTCCTTGGTTTAAGCAAAGAAGTTTAGAGATCATTTCACTGCTTGAGAATACTTAACACCAACTTCAAAGCATGTTTTTCAAGCTGATCTTTAAAGCAAAGATCGTGTCTCCCTAAAAAAAGATGAACCTTCTCTCTTTCATCATATCAGTTCAGTCACTCAGTTGCGTCTGACTCTTTGTGACCCCATGGACTGCAGCACACCAGGGCTCCCTATCCATCACCAACTTCTGGAGCTTGCTCAAACTCATTCCATCAAGTCGGTGATGCTATCCAACCATCTTACCCACTGTCGTCCACTTTTTCTCCTGACTTCAATCTTTCCTAGCATCAGGGTCTTTTCAAATGAATCAGTTCTTTGCATCAGGTGGCCAAAGTATTGGAGCTTCAGCTTCAGCATTAGTCCTTCCAAGGAATATTCAGGACTGATTTCCTTTAGGATTGACTGGTTTGACCTTCTTGCAGTCCAAGGGACTCTCAAGATTCTTCTCTAATACCACAGTTCAAAAGCATCGATATTTTGGTGCTCATCTTTCTTTATAGTTCAATTCTCACATCCATACATGACTACTGGAAAAACTATAGCCTTGACTTCATGGATCTTTGTCAGCAAAGTAATGTCTCAGCTTTTTAATATGCTGTCTAGGTTGGTCATGGCTTTTCTTCCAGGAAGCAAGTGTCTTAATTTCATGGCTGCAATAACCATCTGCAGTGATTTTGGAGCCCAAGAAGATAAACCATGTCATTGTTTCCATTGTTTCTCCATTTATTTGCCATGAAATGATGGGACCAGATGCTGTGATCTTAATTTTCTAAATGTTGAGTTTTAAGCCAACTTTTTCACTCTCCTCTTCCAGCTTCATCAAGAGGCTCTTCAGTTCCTCTTAGCTTTCTGCCATAAAGGTGGTGTCATCTGTATATCTGAGATTATTGATATTTCTCCCAGCAATCTTGATTCTAGCTTGTGCTTCTTGCAGCCCAGCATTTCTCATGATGTACTCTGCATATAAGTTAAATAAGCAAGGTGAAAATATACAGCTTTGGTGTACTCCTTTCCCAATTTGGAACCAGTCTAGTGTTCTATGTCTGATTCTAACTCCTGCTTCTTGACCTGCATACAGATTTCTCAGGAGGCAGGTCAGGTGGTCTGGTATTCCCATCTCTTTAATAATTTTCCACAGTTTGTTGTGATCCACACAGTAAATATAAAAAATTAAATATAAATAGGCAGGTAGGTTCAACCAAGTCAAACAATAGAGAGAAGTAAGTGCAAGTCGCTCAGTCCTGTCCGGCTTTGTGCAACCCTATACTGTACGGTCCATGGACCTCTCCAGGCCAGAATCCTGGAGCAGGTAACCTTTCCCTTCTCTAGGGGATCTTCCAACTCAGGGGTCAAACCCAGATCTCCTGCACTGCTGGCGATTCTTTACCAGCTGAGCCACAAGAGAAGCCCAGTGAGAAGTAAGTTCAGTTCAGTTTAGTTCAGTCGCTCAGTTGTGTCCGACTCTTTGTGACCTCGTGAACTGCAGCACGCCAGGCCTCCCAGTCCATCACCAACTCCCGGAGTTCACTAAAACTCACATCCATCAAGTCAATGATGCCATCCAGCCATCTCATCCTCTGTCATCCCCTTTTCCTCCTGCCTCCAATCCCTCCCAGCATCAGAGTCTTTTCCAATGAGTCAACTCTTTGCATAAAGTGGCCAAAATTTTGGAGTTTCAGCTTTAGCATCAGTCTTTCCAAAGAACACCCAGGACTGATCTCCTTTAGAATGGACTGGTTGGATCTCCTTGAAGTCCAAGGGACTCTCAAGAGTCTTCTCCAACAGCACAGTTCAAAAGCATCAATTCTTCGGCACTCAGCTTTCTTCACAGTCCAACTCTCACATCCATACATGACCACAGGAAAAAACAATAGCCTTGACTAAATGGAGCTTTGTTGGCAAAGTAATGTCTCTGCTTTTTAATATGCTATCTAGGTTGGTCATAACTTTCCTTCCAAGGAGTAAGCGTCTTTTAATTTCATGGCTGCAGTCACCATCTGCAGTGATTTTGGAGCCCCCAAAATAAAGTCTGACACTGTTTCCACTGTTTCCCCATCTATTTCCCATGAAGTGATGGGACCAGATGCCATGATCTTCATTTTCTGAATGTTGAGCTTTAAGCCAACTTTTTCACTCTCCTCTTTCACTTTCATCAAGAGGCTTTTTAGCTCCTCTTCACTTTCTGCCATAAGGGTGGTGTCATCTACATATCTGAGGTGATTGATATTTCTCCCGGCAATCTTGATTCCAGCTTGTGCCCAGCGTTTCTTACGATGTACTCTGAATACAAGTTAAATAAGCAGCGTGACAATAGACAGCCTTGATGTACTCCTTTTCCTATTTGTAACCAATCTTTTGTTCCATGTCCAGCTCTAACTGTTGCTTCCTGACCTGTATACATGTTTCTCAAGAGGCAGGTCAGGTGGTCTGGTATTCCCATCTCTTTCAGAATTTTCCACAGTTTATTGTGATCCACACAGTCAAAGGCTTTGGCATAGTCAATAAAGCAGAAGTAGATGTTTTTCTGGAACTCTCTTCCTTTTTTGATGATCCAGCGGATGTTGGCAATTTGATCTCTGGTTCCTCTGCCTTTTCTAAATCCAGCTTGAACATCTGGAAGTTCACGGTTCATGTATTGCTGAAGCCTGGCTTGGAGAATTTTGAGCATTACTTTACTAGCATGTGAGAAGTAAGGATTGTATTAATTTCCAGATTATAGATTAGTCCTCTAATAAATTTTTTTCCAAAAATCTTTCTGTATATGTATTTTAGAAAAGCATGCCATAGCATGCATGCAAAAGCATGCATGTCGAATAACTTCAGCTATGATAGTTTGAAATAGAATAATTAGTGGAATGTATTCCAAGAGAATATTAAGACCCATTTCCAGTCTATGCACAAATAGGATTATTGTGGAAAGATAAGGTAGCACATAAGTGGATTTAAAGGTTTTTCTGGTGCCTCATTGGTAAAGAATCTACCTGCCAAGCAGGAGATGCAGGTTCAATCCCTGGGTCAGGAAGATCCCTTTTAGAAGGAAATGGAAACCCACTCCATGATCTTTGCCTGGGAAAATCCCATGGACAGAGCAGCCTCATAGGTGGGCTACAGTCCTTGGGGAGTGAAGAGTTGGACACGATTGTGTGACTAAACAACAAGTGGTTTTAACAAATGGTATTAGATTGTGAGGAGAAGGAAATGGCAACCCACTCCAGTATCCTTGTCTGGAAAATCTCATAGAGAGAGAAGGTTGGTGGGCTGCAGTCATTGGAGTTGCAGAGTCCGCCACGACTAAGCAACTAACACACACACACACATTAAATATCACAGAGATCTAGTCAGAGACCTAAGGTAAACGGATTTCAGAGAACTAGAATACATACAGGAAATTTATACTTCAACATGGACAAAATGCAGCTAGAACCAAATGGATAAAAGTCATACAAATGACATCTATTTGAAAATTAGTGCATAGAATATATGTGAACTTATTGACTCAAAACTTCACAGTGAACTAGAAATGAATTTTCAATAAAAGTGCTCTGTACAGTGGGGAAAAAAGGACAGTTCTACCTACAAAACAAAAAAGAATATTTTCATCTATACTTATTAAATGCATGCTAATAGAATTTTTAAAATTTACCTAAAATTATGAATTTTATACAGTGAAGAAAAACATCACTTTTACTTCTCAAGACTTCTTCAAGGCTAAAATGCAGTGCATTGTATGGTAACTGTTAATCTTTTTAATGGAAATTGTAGGAAAATATCTAGGTATACATGTTTTTCATAATAGTGTTTTTAGACTGCTACAGATGTATTTTCTGAAGGGAAAAAGGAGTGATAATTATGCCAGTGGCCTCAACTCTGTTCTATTATTAGAGTAACAATTCTTTCTAAATGTCTTGATAACAATTTGGATTTAATTTTGGGCCAGAATAAATGTGGGAAGACCTACAAATTTAGATGGAAAATCAGGTAATCTGAATTATATAAGCCAACATTTATGCAGTAATCTGACAATTGCAGGGACAATGTACTTAGAGTAAACCTTGTCACATAGTAATTCTGGGTAAGAAGAAGTCTTTTTTTTCATAGAAACCAAAACCACAAGAATTCCTAGTTCCAAATCCTTTCTTTTTCTTTTGTGGCTAATACTGATTGAAGAAGTCCAAGGAATGCAGAAAATGCTATTTCCTGAATAGGCTTATTTCTTTTTTATTTTAAAGAAATATTTATTTTTTATGTAGATACATATCCAAAAGATCAGAATAAAGAGTTTTAAAAATGGATTATTAACAGCAAATGTGACTTTTTGCCTCTGATTTCATATATAAGATGGAGATGAATGACACCAAAATACAGTATTGTTAAATTCAAGGGAGTATTCTGTGGAAGTCTTTTGTTTTCAAGATGTTTTGTTTGCAAATCTTTTCATGATTCCTAAATGTGATGTTTTTCACACAATACACAATTTGCCTTCCTTCATGCTTAGCTACAAATGTGTTTGACTAGCATAAGAACATTAAAAGGCATTGTTCTTTCTTTGCCCCACGTTGAGGATGCAATTAGTGAATATTTAATTCATGAGCTCTTAGATTCATTTAGGAAAGACTGAATCTCATAACCATATTAATATCTGGTGAATGTGCCTTATCACAATGTGTCTGTGATTTTGCTGTTCATTTCCTTGTGATAAGATTCCTGGGCAGAGAAAGTCTTCGGAAGTAAGCCCACAGGGCTGCCTGGCAAGTTTATTTTGGGAAGGAAATAATCAATTTAGAGCTATTACTGCAAGAGTCCTTATCAAGCTCATTTCCTCATCTAATGCTTCACAAGCTAATACTACATGTTTAGTAGCAACTTCAAAGGAACAGAACTGTGCTTTGTAGGTTTTATTAATGTGAAATTTCTCTGAGGGCACCAAGTGTTTGCCATTAACGTGACTACAATCCACAGACTTGCAAACATAGGTCATAAAAGCTGTACGAAAAACCTGCGCCACTCTTGCCCAGGACACTATTAATGTGGTTCTGTTATTGTTCAATTACAAGGACTGGGGTTAGGGGCATAGCATTGTGCTACAGTCCTGACTTTTCTGTACTCCTTCTTCTCCATTATGGGTCAGTGTGTTGAAAATAGTGATTTAGCCTGAAAGCAATATAGTCAAAACAATGTACTGAGAGTGTCTCGTGCACACCCAGGTAACAATAGTGGAACTGTTTTTTATTTTCAGTATGACACATTGAAATGTAAACTCTTATCCACACAGAGAACCATTTAATGTTCCACAATAGAATAGCAGGAAAGAGAAGAAAGCATTCAGGTACGGCATGTGAGGCGCTTGAAAGAGGAGAGCTGGCTTCAAGGAGAGAGCCTTGATCCTCCCCAAAATTCTTAATTAGAACCATGAGTGATTATATATTTCTGCCAAATCAAGGTATCTTGGTGCTTGTTTCAGGGCATTGCAATATAATTGCCTTTTGACCCTAAATTTGAGAACATTTTCCTGTGTTACATATTTGACTAGACTCTTAGAGCAGACTAATCTCTTTGTGAGCCAACAGTAAACCCCAGTGGAACAGAAGGAGCTCATTTAATTAAGTGTTATCTTTACTTGTCTTATATAATTACCTACTTGAACACAACTTCTTTTCCGTTTCAAACTACTACCATTCGGTTCCATTACAACCACCTCAGGAAGGCTGTTTTATTTTTAATATTTTTATTTATTAAATTAAAAAAAAATCATATGCTGATTAAATGAGTACCAGAAAAGTCACGGAGAAGTGCCCATTCTTAGGGTGGGTTGAGCAGTGTGGACGCTCCCTCAGTAAATGAGCTGCAGCTGCATATGCTAGAACTTATTCTAATGGCCAGAGTGGGAAAACCAAAACATCCCCTGGAATTTGGCTAGCACTTTAGGAAAAATAGGATAAAAATACGGAAATTATAGGAAAATCATTAGCAGTTGTTTGGTTATTTTTCTGTGTTAACAGACTTTTGTTTAATATTTTAGATATTTGAGCAGTACTGTAAGAATCTTTGTTTAGTTTCCTTCACATTAAAAATAGCAAGTTGAGCAGCCGGCTTTTCAGAGTAGGGTTATAAATTAGGGAAAAAAAGAGAGAAGAAAATGATATAGAACTTCTAAGTTAAATAAACCCTCATATCCAGTTTAAGGTTTGTAAAGGGAAGAGATACATTATAAGGCAGGCTTTGTTTTTTTTTTTTGGTATTACAGTTAGCTACCAAAATACCTCTATAATGGATATTTGTTTAGAACTCATATTGAAAGGGGAATATTTTCACAGGGGAATCTTCTTTCCAGTTAAAACAAAAATTGCAAAACCCTAAACAAACTCTGTAACAGGAAATGAAAGATAGGAAAGCAATTTTTTTACAAATCAAGGTATTGGGGATAGTTGTTCTGAAACTCAGATGCATACAACTGTAGTATTTTATAAATGAGGTCAAGTTATTTTTATTGTAAAAGTCAAGTAAAGGACAATTGTTGGTTCAGTTCAGTGCAGTCGCTCAGTCGTGTCCGACTCTTTGCGACCCCATGGACTGCAGTGCGCCAGGCCTCCCTGTCCATCACCAACTCCCGGAGTTCATTCAGACTCATGTCCATCGAGTCAGTGATGCCATCCAGCCATCTCATCCTCGGTCGTCCCCTTCTCCTCCCACCTTCAATCTTTCCCAGCATTAGGATCTTTTCAAATGAGTCAGTTCTTGGCATCAGGTGGCCAAAGTATTGGAGTTTCAGCTTCAGCATCAGTCTTTTCAATGAATATTCAGGACTGATCTCCTTTAGGATGGACTGGTTGGATCTCCTTGCAGTTCAAGGGACTCTCAAGAGTCTTCTCCAACACTGCAGATCAAAAGCATCAATTCTTCTGCGCTCAGTTTTCTTTATGGTCCAACTCTCATATCCCTACATGACTACTGGAAAAACCGTAGCTTTGACTAGATGGACCTTTGTTGGCAAAGTAATGTCTCTGTTTTTTAATATGCTGTCTAGGCTAGTCACAACTTTCCTTCCAAGGAGTAAGTGTCTTTTAATTTCATGGCTGCAGTCACCATCTGCAGTGATTTTGGAGCCCAAAAAATTAACTTCAGCCACTGTTTCCCCATAAAGTGATGGGACCAGATGCCATGATCTTAGTTTTCTAAATGTTGAGTTTTAAGCCAACATATTCACTCTCCTCTTTTACTTTCATCAAGAGGCTCTTTAGTTCTTCACTTTCTGCCATAAGGGTGGTGTCATCTGCATATCTGAGGTTATTGATATTTCTCCTGGCAGTCTTGATTCCAGCTTGTGCTTTATCCAGCCCAGCGTTTCTCATGATGTACTCTCGGTTCAGTTGAGTCACTCGGTCGTGTCCGACCTTTTGCGACCCCATGAACCACAGCACACCAGGCCTCCCTGTCCATCACCAACTGCCGGAGTCTACCCAAACCCATTTGCATCGAGTCGGTGATGCCATCCAACCATCTCATCTGCATATAAGTTAAATAAGCAGGGTGACAATATATAGCCTTCACATACTCCTTTTCCTATTTGGAACCAGTCTGTTGTTCCGTGTCCAGTTCTAACTGTTGCTTCCTGACCTACATATAGGTTTCTCAAGAGGCAGGTCAGGTGGTCTGGTATTCCCATCCTTTTCAGAATTTTCCACAGTGTATTGTGATCCACACAGCCAAAGGCTTTGGCATAGCCAATAAAGCAGAAGTAGATGTTTTCTGGAACTCTCTTGCTTTTTTGATGATCCAGTGGATGTTGGCAATTTGATCTCTGGTTCCTCTGCCTTTTCTAAATCCAGCTTGAACATCTGGAAGTTCACGGTTCATGTACTGTTGAAGCCTGGCTTGAAGAATTTTGAGCATTACTTTACTAGCATGTGAGATGAATGTAATTGTGCGGTAGTTTGAGCATTCATGGTTCACAACATCCAGGTGCTTCTTCACCTGGATGCGACTAGGAAATGAGTGCATATGCTCATCTCTCAGGCTATGTTTCTTGGGCCCCATTGTATTTTAATCTCATGGGAACTGTAAAGAAATAATAGCCTTAATGACAAATTCTCAAATCCTCTAGAGATAAGCAGAGCAGAGTTTGTAAAGAACCATCATCCAATAGCTCAAGTTTTATCCTAAATGTTTCCTAGTTCTTTCAAAGTTTTTGACTTCTGCTTGAGTTTACTTTAAATCTGATATCACTACCACTCATAAGCTCTTCCTTTTTTTATATTTTTAAAAACATATATATATATATATTTAAGATGTAGTTATTTTTCAGAAACTCTTTTTCTCGGTATTCTTGTTCCCATTCTCATCCTTTTCTGTATTCTTATCCTTTATCTTAGCACTAGTAAAATGCTTGTAACTCTTATCCTATCCCAGGGACGAGGGAGCCTGGTGGGCTGCCGTCTATGGGGTCACACAGAGTCGGACACAACTGAAGTGACTTAGCAGCAGCAGCAGCAACGGTGCTTCCGTAGGTGCTAGGTATAGGAGAGATGATGCACAATTTCCATCAAATATGGAAATAATACATACTTTTCAGAAGTGGGTATGAACGTCATTTTCTAAATTTGCAAAAGGCATTGTAGGAGATATTAGGCTGCTATAAAAATTGCCTTTTAAGGGAAGAATAGACAAATCTTGCTAGTTTTACCAGCTTCGTTAATTATAATATCACACCTGCATTTATCTGACATACAATTTGAATTCAATTGTTTTTTGGTTTAATGAACTCCAAAAATATTAGCGTCTATTTTACAGCAAATACACTTGTAATGCGCTCCATCCTGGCTTCCTGAGGAAAGCACAGTAAATATAATTAACATCAATTTAGTTTTTAATTCCCTGATGCATCATTTCACAATTGCATGTAGTTTTTCTAAAACTTCTATTGCTTTCAGTGGTTGCCCTCAATGGTTGGAAATTCATAACATTACTTAGTGATTTTAACTAAAGTTTGGCACTAAAGATACTTGAGAAAAAAGTGTGTATATTTCACAGTGATATAACTGTGAATGCTTTAGCGTCATAGACTGGCCTGCCTGATGATGCCACGTTTTCAGCAACTTAACGAGAAAAATCCAGTTTTCTCCCCTGTGGTTCTGATGATTCATAGGTTCCTTCCTGCCTCTGGATCAAGGCCATATATTTTACCAAGAGTCCTGTTATACATTCCCCTCTTCAGTAGTGAATCGTTCCCAGCAATATTCTTTTTCCTGACAACACCTGTACCAAACTGTTGGGGAAATAGTTTATAAAACCATCCTTGAAAAGAGATTTTTGTCTCTTTACCTGAATGGAAGGTACATTTCATCCAAACTGGATAAACACTGTTTATAAAGCCAAACTTACTCATTATTGCATCTATTATACATATTTAGTTACTCCTATGGACTTTCCCAGTGGTTCAGGTGGTAAAGAATCTGCCTGCAATGCAGGAGATCTGGGTTCAATTCCTGGGTGAGAAAGATCCCCTGGAGAAGAGAACGGCTACCCACTCTTGTATTCTTGCCTGGAAAATTCCATGGACAGAGGAGCCTGGTGGGCTATAGTCCATGGTGTCCCAAAGAATCAGACATGACAAAGCTACTAACGCTACTAACTATAGTGAAAATTTTTCATATGTATAGCACACTGAAAATTGAACCCACGGGTCAATATATCTTATAGTAGTAGTAGTAGTTTAGTCGCTAAGTTGTGTCCAACTCTTGGCAACCCCATGGACTGTAACCTGCCAGGCTCCTCTGTCCATGGGATTCTCCAGGCAAGAATACTGGAGTGGGTTGCCATTTCCTTCTCCAGGGGATATTCCCAACCCAGGAATTGAAGCCAGGTCTCCTGCATTGCAGGCAGATTCTTAACTGACTGAGCTATGAGGGAAGCCCAATATATCTTATATCCATGTCATTTATCACAATTTATACCTGAGTCCATATATTTCCTACTCTTGAAGGAAAAAACAATTTTGTATTGGTATCCGGATTTGTAGTGCCAGATGATTATGAATACCTTCATCTTGGAGAATGGTCAAAAGTAATTTGTAAAAGTATACTACATCTATCCATCTATCCATCCATCCAACCGTCCATCCATCTCTTCTGTCCATCCATCATCTGTACTTTATTGTGAGGTTCTCTATGTGGAGATATTTGACACTGAGCATTTGGAGGGAACATATCACATTTTCTGCAGTTGAAGAAAAGGCAAGGAGATTGGCATTAGACTGGTAAATGGAGGTTGAAACATAATTCTACATTTGTCCCTTGAAGGATGTGGTCATTAAAATGTAGGAAAGGAGAAACAGAATAAAACATGTCATTTGTTGGAGGAAAGTCCACTTAAAAATAAGAATTACTCTGATTTTACTTTTGCAAACAGATGTGAAATGCATCACAAAGGTACTCAATAATTATTTCCCTCCAGAAATAGCCAGTATACAGCACAGAAGCCCTCTGACATCTGTCCCTGATTTTCTAATAGGAAATAAATCTTAGTAACAGCTAAGAGATAAAGGAAGAATTATCAGATGAGACTAAATACCCAAACTAAGGTCTATAGAATTAAAAAAAAATGTAAAAAATAAGAAGCTTTTCTGGTGAAAAGAAAGAAAACAAATGGAAAAGGTGCCAACATTTTAAAATGACAATAAATCTGAGATTGACTCAAGAAGGAATAATACAGAATCTGAACTTAGAACTGGGTAATAAATATCTTTGTCTACATTTGTACACTCAGGTAAACTACTTCAATGTATTCTCACATACATAGTTTCAGTTGTCAAGTGGACCTAAGTGTTTTCGTGTGAGTTAAATGAGATAATACATGAAAAGTAATCAGGATTTTGTCTGAAAAGGTACTCAGTGTTTATGAGATTTCTTCCTTGCATTATTTTTCTTGAGAATGTCATGACTCTTAATAAACTTTAGTCAACATGACTGAACTATTAAGAACTCTTCATAAAATCTTTGAATCCTCTGGTTTGGTTTGCCATCTAAGTTTAGATTTTAGTCTTTTTTTTTTTTTAAGGAAACTCCACAATAAGTTTAGATTTTTAAAGACAAATTCAAGTACACCAATAATTTCCTTTCCTAACTTCTTTCCCAGTCAGCTTTTCCAGTTAAGGGTATATATGTGTATGTCAGGCATACATGATCAGTTGCTCACTTATGTTCAACTCTTTGTGACCCCATGGACTGTAGCCTGCCAGGCTTCTCTGTCCATGAGATTTCCCAGGCAAGAGTATTGGGTTGCCATTTCCTTCTTCAAGGGATCTCCCAACTCAGGGATCCAACCTGGGTCTCCTGCATGGCAGGTGAATTCTTTATCTGGGAATCCCTTAGGTCAGACATAGGTTGAGAATTCTGAGTACTTTCCCTTCTTGCATTCCATTCTCTCAAGGGATGTGAGAAATCCTTTCTTGAAACCTCTAATGGAGGCTGGTTAAGGAAAAGCTAAGATTTTAACATCTTCCCATTAAACTAAGCTGAGTCAGAGAGAGCTGAATAGAACCTTTCTAATCTTTGGTCTCCTCTTATTCCTGCTTCCTCTTTACCTCAAGCCCCAGTTCATCTCTGACTGCGGACTCTGATACTTTTTTGATCCACCTCTTTTTTTTTCCCAACTCAAATGCTACTGACTACTGCAACACAGGGGTTTCCCAGGTGGCACTAGTGGTAAAGAACCTACATGCCATTGTAGGAGACATAAGAGACCAGGGCTTGATCCCTGGGTCAGGAAGATTCCCTGGAGGAGGGCATAGCAACCTACTCCAGTGGTCTTGCCTGGAGAATTCTATGCCCATATTTTTTCTTTTAATAATAACTTGAATTCTCTATTACATTTTGTGTGTGCTCAATCTCTCAGTCATGTCCACTTTTGGCAAACCCATAAACTGTAGCCCACCAGGATCCTCTGTCCATGGGATTTTCCAGACAAGAATACTGGAGTGTGTTGCCATTTCCTTCTACAGGGATCTTCCAGACACAGGGATGCAACACGAGTCTCCAGTGGTTCCTGAATTGACAGGCGGATTCTTTACCACTGAGTCACCAGAAAAGAGCCCATTTATATTTATGGAAATTCTTTTCCTAAATAAATGAATGTCTTTCCAGGCTTCATCCACACAGTGTTCTGTGCATCGCGTGAAAATATGAATGTTCTTCACAGTCTATTTATTCATTCTAACTTGGCAATATACACATATGCATCTTTTTCTCATTTTTGATATAATTTGGATTTTCCTTCTTGATCATATTTAGCATTTTACAATTTATCAATATTTTGAATTTATTATTTATTTTGTCCTACTTCCTTGAAGTTTGCTTATTGTGGCTTTTAAAGTTTCTAAAATTGATTGCTGATAGACTTATGTTCATTCTTTCTCTTTTAATCATGAATGATTTAAAAAATGTGGCTTTGTCTTTAAGACCAGCTGGGCCCTGTCCCCTTAAGTTTCCTAAAAGTAGTCTCACTTTTGTTATGTTTTAGCTTTGGTTTTCTCCTTTATTTGTTTAGTTTTGGTTTTGTCGTTTATTGCACTGTGGCCAGAGCAGAAAGATTGTGCAAATTCCACTTTGAGTCATTTTTTTGAGATTACATCTCTGTCCTCCATGTATATTTGCTATCTGTGCATGTTCTATCCATGTTCACCAGATTCTCGGCATTCTCTTATTCAGTGTTTATGGTCTTGACATTTATGAGTGGCCCTGCAGTTGCATAACATTTATTATTTTCCAATTACTCTGAGACCTAAATTTGAACTTAACGTGTTATAAAACTATAGGACAGGAAGAGAGAAACTAGGAAGTAAAGATCTATTTGTTCATGGAAATAGATGAACTAAATCCTGACTTTAACAGACATGGTAGCTTTCCCGGGGCTGTTGGGCCACCATAGATCTCCTTAAGTATAAAGAGTTACAAAATATTCACTATTCTGCAATAGTATAGCTTGTGAAGGAAATTATATTCTGTGGGGCCTTTTTTTTTTCAAGTCCAGAGAGTAGAAACACTGTTGAAATTGTATATATGTTTGTCAAATAAATCTTACCAGTTTATTATCATTTTCTAAGTTTATATTTGACTTTTTACTTGCATTACAATGGTTTAGATGTTTCATACCTCTCTCAACAAGTAGTACAATTGTCAATTTTTCCTTATTTTCAAATTTATTTTGTTCTATGGATAAAGCCTTGTATAATGAACACGTGTATACAATGTATTGTTACTTGACACTTTGCTTCCTGATTTTTTTGAGGATTGTGCCCTGTGAGTGAGTGAGTGAGTGAGTGAAAGTTGCTGACTTGTGTCTGACTCTTTGTGACCCCATGGTCTATACAGTCCATGGAATTCTCCAGGCCAGAATACTGGAGTGGGTAGCCTTTCCCTTCTCCAGGGGATCTTCCAACCTAGGGATTGAACACAGGTCTCCTGCATTGCAGGTGGATTCTTTACCAGCTGAGTCACAAGGACAGCCCAAGAATACTGGAGTGTGTAGGCTATTCCTTCACGAGAAGATCTTCCCAACCCAGGAATCAAACCAGGGTTCCCTGTATTGCAGATGGATTCTTTACCAACTGAGTTATCAGGGAAACCCCTATTTTACAACTGAGCTATCAGGGAAGCACCTATATTAACAACATAAAATAACTCTTTTATTATAGATCTTGGAATTTGTCCCTTATATTCTACTCTGTCGATGTAATACTCTCTTGGTTTTCTTGTTTTTTAAATTTTTTTAACCTCATAAATACACTAGTGTACCTTTCTTGGTAATGGCTTGTATTTCTTTTCAAGATATAATTATTTTAAGTAATTCATAGTTGCACTTTCAAACTACCACACAATTGCACTCATCTCACATGCTAGGATGGGGGAGTCTGGTAGGCTGCAGTTCATAGGGTTGCTAGGAGTTGGACACCACTGAGCGACTTCCCTTTCACTTTTCACTTTCATGCATTGGAGAAGGAAATGGCAATCCACTTCAGTGTTCTTGCCTGGATAATCCCAGGGACGGGGGAGCCTGGAGGGCTGCTGTCTGTGGGGTCACACAGAGTTGGACACAACTGAAGTGACTTAGCAGCAGCAGCACATGCTAGCGAAGTAATGTTCAAAATTCTCCAAACCAGGCTTCAACATACGCGAGCATGAACTTGCAGATGTTCAAGCTCATGGTGGATTTAGAAAAGGCAGAGGAACCAGAGATCAAATTGCCAACATCCGTTGGATTATTGAAAAAGCAAGAGAGTTCCAGAAAAGCGTCTACTTCTGCTTTATTGACTATGCCAATGCCTTTGACTGTGTGGATCACAAGAAACTGTGGAAAATTCTGAAAGAGATTGGAATACCAGACCACCTGACCTGCCTCTTGAGAAACCTATATGCAGGTAAAGAAGCAAAAATTAGAAATGGACATGGAAGAACAGACTAGTTCCAAATTGGGAAAGGAGTACATCAAGGCTGTATATTGTCACCCTGCTTATTTAACATACATGCAGAGTACATCATAAGAAATGCTGGACTGGATGAAGCGCAAGCTGGAATCAAGATTGTCAGGGGAAATATCAATATCCTCACATATGCAGATGACACCACACTTATGGCAGAAAGTGAAGAAGAACTAAAGAGCTTCTTGATGAAAGTGAAAGAGGAGAGTGAAAAAGTTGGCTCAAAACAAAATTCAGAAAGTTAAGATCATGGCATCTGATCCCATCACTTCATGGCAATTAGATGGAGAAACAATGGAAACAGTGAGAGACTTTAGTTTTGGGGGGCTCTGAAATCACCACAGATCGTGACTGCAGCCATGAAATTAAAAGATGCTCGCTCCTTGGAAGAAAAGTTAAGACCAACCTAGATAGCATATTAAAAAGCAGAGACATTACTTTGCCAACAAAGGTCCATCTAGTCAAAGCTATGGTTTTTCCAGTAGTCATGTATGGAAGTGAGAATTGGACTATAAAGAAATATGAGCGCTGAAGAATTGATTCTTTTGAACTGTGGTGTTGAGAATACTCTTGAGATTCACTTGGACTGTAAGGAGATCCAACCAGCCCATCCTAAAGGAAACCAAACCTGAATATTCACTGGAAGGACTGATGCTGAAGCTGAAACTCCAACACTTTGGCCACCTGATGCAAAGAACTGACTCACTGGAAAAGACCCTGATGCTGGGAAAGATTAAAGGCAGGAGGAGAAGGGGACGACAAAGGATGAGACTCAATGGACATGAGTTTGAGTAGGCTCCAGGAGTTGGTGATGGACAGGGAAGCCTGACTTGCTGCAATCCATGTGGTTGCAAAGGGTCAGACACAGCTGAGTGACTGAACTGAATCGAACTTTGTTTTAAAGATCAATCTGAGTGTTCTTTTTTAAATTTTAAATTAAAATATTTTTAGCTGAGCAATGCATTCAAATGGCACAAAATCTAAAATGTGCACAGTGGTATATAGTGAAGTGCCTTCTTCCTAATACTGTCTTCTAGATCTAGTTTTCCCTTAACCATGGTTATCAATTTCCCTTGAAACTTTTCAGAGATAAACTATGAATATATAAGCCAGTGTACAGACATACAGTATTTCACACACATTATTTCTGGGCCTTGCCTTTTTTACTTGAAATTATCAATATAGATTGTTCCTTATGAGTGCATAATGAGTTAGGTGTGAACCTGGAGTGCATCTTACCATCAGGTGTTCTTAAAATTGAGTTCTTCTGGAGAGGAGTTATACTGGCTTTCACCAGTCACCTGAGGTAATAACTATCTGAGGGTACTTTAAAGTAAATTATCTACATTAAAACTGTTTGGTTTTTTGAATCACATGGATGGTGTGAACTCCGTCTATAAACCTTGCATGAATCCTGGCTTGTGGTTCTGGAGGATAATGTTTTTTTCTTTCCCAGTAGTGTCCAGTTGGAGATATGCTAGTTTTCCTGCTCTTTCTCTGTCTGGTGGGTTTACTTTTAAACTACCCTTTAGCAAAGATGTAGCAATTTGGTGACTCAGCTGTATGTGTGTGTCATCAATTAGATTCTCAGTCTTGATTATTTATTTTTCCTCCTTATATGAATTGCAAATTGTAATTGGCAGTCTCTTAGATTTGATGAGATGTATTGTGTAAGAATTTCATTCAGTGGGAAGATTTTTGTTTTCTTCTGTGCTGCAGTCTCTGGGGATCAAAAGGTTTTCTAAGTTGTTGGTTAAAGAGAGATAGCATAAATTCATTTTCTGTGGGGGAGAATCAGGGAAGGATTAGCTAGGGAGTTTGGGAGGGACACTGCTATATTTAAAATAGATACCCAACAAGGAGCTACTGAAGACACATGGAACTCTGCTTGATGTTATGCGGCAGCCTGATTGCAAGGGGATTTTGGGGAAGAATGGATACATGTAAATGTACGGCTAAGTCCCTTCCCTGTTCACTTGAAACTATCCCTGCATTGTTTGTTAATAAGCTATGCTCCAATACAAGAGAAGAAGTTTGGGAAAAAAAGAAAGAGATAGCAGACATCACTGCAACCACTGGAGTTAGGAACACTCTTTATTCTCCACCATTTGCTCTCAGATATTGGCCATCACCACTATGACTCATCAATGGCAATGAGGACTCTTTTCTCCCATGTGCTTGAATTTTGGCACATGTGAACATGGTGAGAGGCTTTGCCGTGAAATCAGACTTGTTACCCTCTTCAGAATCATCCCGCGCCTTCCCTTTCCTTAGCTCTCCTCCTATTTGTATCTGTGTTTACCACTGCTCTTGTATCAATACTTCTCTCTTGTGCTCAACTTCATTTGGTGGAGCATCCCACTGATGCTTACTGGGAGAGGAAGGTAAGACCTTTCAAAGATAATTTAAGGCTCAGAATGTCTTTATCCTAATCTTCCTCTATTTGATTGCTATTCAGAATGTGTACAGGAATCTAGAGTGGAAACAAATTTCCGTTTGTATTTTGAAAGTATTGCTGCATCGTTGTTAGTTCCTGGTGGTGAGGGTAGGGTGTAGAAGCTATATGGATTCCCGATCCTTTAAATGAGACCTGCTTTTTTGTTTGCTAGTTTTTTTTTTTTTTT
>SJYQ01002130.1:298231-408237 GCA_006410935.1 Redunca redunca
GAACAACAGACTGGTTCCAAATGGGAAAAGGAGTACGTCAAGGCTGTATATTGTCACCCTGCTTATTTAACTTCTATGCAGAGTACGTCATGAGAAATGCTGGGCTGGAAGAAGCACAAGCTGGAATCAAGATTGCTGGGAGAAATATCAATAACCTCAGATATGCAGATGACACCACCCTTATGGCAGAAAGTGAAGAGGAGCTAAAAAGCCTCTTGATGAAAGTGAAAGAGGAGAGTGAAAGAGTTGGCTTTAAGTTCAACATTCAGACAACTAAGATCATGGCATCTGGTCCCATCACTTCATGGGAAATAGATGGGGAAACAATGGAAACAGTGTCAGACTTTGTTTTGGGGGGCTCCAAAATCACTGCAGATGGTGACTGCAGCCATGAAATTAAAAGACGCTACTCCTTGGAAGGAAAGTTATGACCAACGTAGACAGCATATTGAAAAGCAGAGGCATTACTTTGCCGACTAAGGTCCGTCTAGTGAAGGCTATGGTTTTTCCAGTGGTCATGTATGGATGTGAGAGTTGGAGTATGAAGAAGGCTGAGTGACGAAGAGTTGATGCGTTTGAACTGTGGTGTTGGAGAAGACTCTTGAGAGTCCCTTGGACTGCAAGAAGATCCAACCAGTCCATTCTGAAGGAGATCAGCCCTGGGATTTCTTTGGAAGGACTGATGCTAAAGCTGAAACTCCAGTACTTTGGCCACCCTATGCGAAGAGTTGACTCATTGGAAAAGACTCTGATGCTGGGAGGGATAGGAGGCAGTAGGAGAAGAGGACGATAGAGGATGAGAATGCTGGATGGCATCACTGGCTCGATGGATGTGAGTCTGAGTGAACTCCAGGAGATGGTGATGGACAGGGAGGCCTGGCGTGCAGCGATTCATGGGGTTTCAAAGAGCTGGACACGACTGAGCAACTGAACTGAACTGAACTAAAGAGATTAAGATGTTTTCCCCTAATGTCCTCTAAAACATTAATCTATTGTCTTTGGCATAACATGTAACAGATAAAAGGTATGATACTCCACCAATTTTGTTTATTGATAGCTTATAATTTTATATCATCTT
Organism: Redunca redunca; assembly: GCA_006410935.1. Lineage (NCBI taxonomy): Eukaryota > Metazoa > Chordata > Mammalia > Artiodactyla > Bovidae > Redunca > Redunca redunca. The sequence goes on from SJYQ01002130.1 coordinate 299,310, forward strand.
GGATTATTGAGAATTTTTTTTTAATCTTTAAAATCTGCACTTTGGAAGGACTTTTCGGTTTTGTCTTCCATGTCATTGATTTAACTTTTTATAAGACAAATATAGACTCCAAAGAGTGCGTGTGTGCTAAGTTGCTTCAGTTGTGTCTGACTCTTGGTGCCCCAGTGGACTGTAGCCTGCCATGCTCTTCTGTCCATGGGATTCTCCAGGCAAGAATACTGGCATGGGTTGCCCTGCATCGATCTGGGATTCCTGGGATCAAACCCACATCTCTTTGTTCTGCTGCATTGACAGGCAGGTTCTTTGCCACTAGAGTCACCTGGGAAGCCCCATAGATTCCAGTAGTCATTTTATTTTAATATTGCTTTTTTTTTTTCAGCTTTGCTGAGATACAGTTGACATGTAACATTGGGTAAATTCAAGCTACACAAAATATATTGATTTGATACATTTATATGTCTCAGAATGATTATGAACAAAGCACTAGCTAACACCTGCATCATGTCACATAATTACCATTCCTTTTTTATGGTGAGAACATTTAATGTTTGCTCTCTTAGCAACTTTCAAGTGTATAATACCATATTATCAGCTATAATCTCTATGCTGTACATTAACCAGAATTTATTCATTTTATAGCTGAAAGTTTGTACCTTTTGACTAACATCTTCCCTTTCCCCAAACCTCTCAGCTTTTCTAGTCTCTGCTATGTTTGGCTTTTTTAGATTCCACATGTAAGTGGTATCATACAGTAGCTGTCTTTCTGTAACTTATTTCATTTAGTATAATGTCCTTAAGATCCATGCATATTGCCAAAAATTGCTGGATTTTCTTTTTTTTTTTTTTTAAGCAGAATGATATTGCAGTGTACACATATCTTCTATATCCATTTGTCTGTTGATGGACACAGCTTGTTTCCACAGCTTGGCTCTAATGAATAATGCTGCAATAAACATGGGAGTGAATGTATCTCTTTGAGATTCTGTTTTCATTTTATTTTATTATATACCCAGAAGTGGGATTGCTGGATCATATAGTGGTTCTATTTTTAATTCTTTTGAGGAAACTGCATATCCTTTTCCATAGTAACTACACCAATGTACTTCCCTCCAACAGTGCACAAGGGTTGTCTTTTCACCACATGCTCACTGTTACTTATTATCTCTGGTTTTTGATGACAACCAGCTTAACAGGTGTGAAGTGACAGCTCATTGTGCATTTTGATTGCATTTTCCTGATGATTGGTGCTATTGAGCACCTTTTCGTGTATCTGTTGGCCATTTGTATGTCTTCTTTGGAAAAATGGTTTTTCAGCACCCCTGCCCATTTTGTAATTGAAAGTTATTTGTGTTCATTTGTTTTTTTGCTTTTGAGTTGTATGAACTCCTTATTTTGGATGTTAACCCTTCATCAGATATAAAATTTACAAGTATTCTCTCCTGTTCCATAGGCTGCCTTTTCATTTTGTTGATGGTGTCCTTTGGTGGGCTGCTGCTGCTGCTGCTAAGTCACTTCAGTTGTGTCAGACTCTGTGCAACCCCAGAGATGGCAGCCCACCAGGCTCCCCCGTCCCTGGGATTCTCCAGGCAAGAACACTGGAGTGGGTTGCCATTTCCTTCTCCAATGCATGAAAGTGAAAAGTGAAAGTGAAGTTGCTCCGTCGAGTCCAAAGTGAAATCGCTCAGTTGAGTCCGACTCAGCGAGCCCACGGAATGCAGCCTGCCAGTAGTCCCACTTGTTTGGTTTTGCTTGTATTGCCCTGGCTTTTGGTGTCATGTCTAAAACATTATTGTCAAGGCCAATGTCAAGGAGGACACATCTTATGTTTTATGCTAGCATGTTTATGGTTTCAGGTCTTATGTTCAAGTCTTTCTTCCAGTTTGAGTTTATTTTTGTGTGAGATATAAGATACAGGTCCAGTTTCATTCTTGCATGTGGATGTACAGTTTTCCTGACCCACTTATTGAAAAGACTATCTTCCCATTTTTGAATACTCCATTTTTTTATTTCTTTGCAGTCTCTTCTCACCTCATTCTCTTTAATGTCTCTTAATTTCTCCTTATTCTCTTCTCACAGTATTATCATTTCAGTCTCTCCTCTCTATAGTCTTAAGCATTTGTCACATATCAGTTATATTTTCTATTAAGATTGAGTAAAACTCTCTGAAATTTTCTACTGGTTGGATTCCTTCAGTTAGTCATTCTCAGAGTTTGGCTAATCATTTTTATATTTTCTTTTCCTTATCAATTTTTTCATTATCCATCATAGCTCTTCCTTTCTCTGTTCCTCCGGATAGATCGTTAATGGCAAGCTCTGGACATGAATGTCAATATATCATGTTCCTATCAAACTTCTTACCCTGTTACTCTTTGGATTTCCAGTTTCTTATGGAAGAGATTTAAAGGAAGAGATATTCAAGGTGGTATGGGGTAGCAGTACTCTAGCAATCTCAAGGAGCAAGACACATCCCTGTGTTTTTTGTTTAGTTCAGCTATTTCATTTCTGATACCAAGGACTGTCAGTGTGGCAACGATGAAGGATTTCTACCTACTTTAGGCAATATAAGCTAAGTGAACTGTATTATTATTTTTTCAATCTAGTTCTATCAAGTTTATCAATAGAAATTCTCCTTATAATTTGTTAGCTATTTGATTGCTGGTCCTAGGTTTCGATTACTTCCATTAATGTCATAGTATACAAAGATAATTTTATGAGAAGTTGGGAGATGTTTTACCAGGAATCGCTAAGTAAATTCTATAATAAATAGGTAATTAGGCTCCTTGCCTATAAGTTCATTAATTTGAGTACTTTCCCCCTAATTCTGTCACCACCTCATGCCTCTAACAGGAGCATATCCCTCATATTATTGGGCACATGGAATGTACTGGTACAGAACCCAAGTGAACCCCAATGAGAAGGCTTGTTAACATTCCCAAAATAAATACTGATGTATATCTTGGTCTTAAATGTTTTCAGCCCCTTTGTACCAATGCTATTGAATCACTGAACTACGGAAAAGTATATTTTGAGGCACATCCTTGTTTTATCAATATATAAACTGAAGTTAAGAGAGTTTTAAAGAAAGATGGGCCCTTTCCCATAGGGGACATGTATATACTTATGGATGATTCATGTTGATGTATGGCAGAAACCACAAAATATTATAAAGCAATTATCCTTTGATTATCCTTCAATTTAAAAATAAATAAATAAAAGAGAAAAGACAAAAAATAAAAATCAAAATTAAAAAAAAGATTCTGGTAAGAGAAAGATGGAAGGAAGGTCTTTGTCTAGCTTGACATGGAGGAGACTTGAAGTTAGAGTTCTTCACTGCCTGTCTAATATTCCTTTCCCGGTGAGATGGTATCCTTTGTAGCATGGGAAACAGACGGGGGAGAGTCTTGCTTGAGCTTTCTTTGGGATCGAAGCAGAGACTTCTTATTCATTAATTCACCCAGTGTGGGATTCTCTTTTCAAGTGAATGAATGATAACTAGAGGATAACAGTTCAGGGTTGAAGACCTCTTTACTGAAGAATTGAAATCTGAGGGCTTTATATTCTTTTCTGGCTGGAAGCCCTTGAAGACAGTTCAGGGATGCCTGGTACATGTCTAAAAGAACAGTCATGGGGACTAAGCTTATGGATCTCTGGGTTGAAAACTTATCTCATATTTTCCCCCTTTTAGTCTGCCATCCAATCGACATATTCAGAGTATTGTAAATGACATCCTGCTTTGCTCAAAACACCAGGAATCTTCCAGTTGGATCCCATTCCTAAATTCTCAGCTGAACTTCAATATATTGTTTGTGAAAGAAAGTCAGTTCCAATTTATCCTGATTTACCTTTGAATAAACTTCAAAATTGCCAAAGCAAACCATGATAATTTCACTACAGTTCATGCATGGAGATTGCTAAAGCAGAGTCTAAAAATTAGATTCATCCAGTTTGACTTTTGCATTGGTTGTTTTGGTCATCGTGAAAATCTGCCCATCAAGTTCAAGATTTAGAAATAAAAATTGATTTCTCTTTTAGGAAAGGAAACAATAAAAAAAGGAAGCAATTAGATCACGTAATTTAGGGAACATAAGTAATTACCAGGAAACAGAATGGAAAGATTACAGTTTTAGTGTTTCTGTTGCTGTTGTTTTGTTTACTTTAACCTTAAGGCCATTTGACTTGGATGGAAAGGCTTGCAGATTTGAATGACAGAAAAACAAATTTGGCAAATACATTTTTTAGGTGAAGTTATTTAATTAATTCTCTTTTCCTCTACATGTTATATTCCAAGGCATCCAATTTCTTAAGGTCAGCAGTCTTTGCATTGTAACAGGCCAAATTTTGATTACATTCCATTTATGGTTTTTAATTGGAAATACACATTCTTACATTCATTTTAACAAACATGTATCCTGATGGAGTACCTCATCATATGGGCCATGCACTTTTCTCAGCATATAAATTTGGCCAATATACAGCTCCTTCCTCAACAAATTTATAGTCCAGCTAGGGAGACCACAGATGAACAGATATGATGTATGCAGAACTCTGTTCTATTACAACTTCAGTTGTATGTCACAGAAAGTGGCTTAAGTGTAAAATGTCATTTTTTGGCTAATGTAAATGAAATGTTCTAAGTTATGTCTCCTCTTCATTGTGACATAAATGTTTTCACATGATGTCGCCATCTTTTGGCCACATCATAGCCCTGGCTTTTGCTGGGCTCACATCATCATCCTAGCACATCCATAGAAAAATAGAGACTCTGCTTTCCTGTAGCCCAAACAGGAATCAAATATCATTATCTTGAATTGGTCTGATTTTTTTTGTGAATGCCTCCCTTAATCTAGCATTTCAGTTGTGCCCAGGCAGTGTAATAGTGCTGTAAGAATACTAGTGTGCCTTGAATGAGCTGCACGTGTGCTGGACATAGTAGTAAGGCAGGACTTGGGCAGCCAGAGATCCAGGCTAGTCATCTCTGGCAATGGGCAGCTTTATCTTTTGTCTCAATGTGGCATGATGATATATATATATATATACATACAAATATATATATATACATGGCTTCCCTGGTGGCTCAGATGGTAAAGCGTCTGCCTATAACGTGGGAGACCAAGGTTCAATCTCAGGATCAGGAAGATCTCCTGGAGGAGGAAATGGCACCCCACTCCAGTATTCTTGCCTGGAAAATCCCATGGATGGAAGAGCCTGGTAGGCTACAGTCAATGGGGTTGCAAAGAGTCAGACATGACAGAGCTTCACTTTCACTTTCTTTCATATATATATATGAAAGAAAAAATGTATTTTATGATATATATATATAGAAAAAAATATATTTTATGAACTCTATTATGGACAAAAATGAAGTGGTGACTTAAATGCATTTTTATCACTAGTGAGATACAGTGCTTTGTTCAGCCCATCCTTGAGACTTGATGATGTCAATTTTTTTGTGAATTCTGTGGATGGAGAGTGGGGGAAGGGGTATGATTCATCTAGGACACATTTGAGAGGTTGTTGGCAGAATTAGGGAGCATAAAACAACAAATAGGCGCTTACAGCAGTGGTAGACATCTGATTCTGTGTTTTCTTGTCAGAAAACTGGAGCTTTGCTTGTGCTCTAGAAATAAAATACCACACAGTTGAAGTCTGCAATGTTTTTCTGTGTATATATTGGCAACATATCCATAAGACTTCTGTCTTCTCAATGGTATACTAATTAAATCTTAGGATAGTCTTCAATAATGTATGAGTTCTTGCAAAAAATTACCAATTTTCATTAAAAAATAAGGAGAGGATAAAGAGAAGGAGAGCTTGAGGTGGAATTTTTTTTCAATGAAAGGTCATTGAAAATACCTCTGTGCAGGCGTTTGCTCCATGAGCATGACAAATACCTCATGATTTCTGCATTGCCATCATTTACAGGCCTGGGACATGCTTTTAACTATATGAGGAACTGCTAAGAAATTGGCTCCTTAGGGTTATATAGCAAATAAGAAGGTCTGATTAGTCAATTATCCTTTGGTCTGGAAGAGGCCATTAAATTTGATGAAGGAAGCTGTCGATGCATTAAAAGGTATGACTGAGTGAAAGGCGAGAACAAACGCTGACAAGTATGGTAAATATAGGACACACCTGACAAGACACAGGACAAGCTGAGCAAATGGCTCATAAAGCTGATTTAGCAGAAGGACAGTAAAAATCCTTCCTTTCAAGTGATTTGACTTTTTACTAAGCATTTATATGGAGACAGGGTCTACAAAGGAAGGTGGATGACATGTTTTTACCAGATTTTGCAGGCATCAGTCTTGTATAATCATTATTTATCATAGCATTAAATCTGCTAAATTCTTACAGTACTTTTTGAAACTAAAATCAGATATTAACTGTCTTAACTCTAATCATTGATTTTGACAGGTTCTCTTCTGTATCTTTTTAAAAAAAGTTATGCAGAATTGAGTTTCTCTTGTAGAGAAGGCTGGTATAAGGTAAATCTTTAGAACTAATTACAAAGAGGAGGAAGACCCAACAACCTCTCCCTCTCCTAAGAAATTTTACAGCTATTGCTTTATAACTCCTCTTGCTACAGATGATTTCATCTCATGACCACTATATTAACATAGTCCTTATTAACACAAAGGCCTCAAAAGGGTTAGAGATTTATTTTGTTTCTAAATAAGCACCCAGACATTTAGATGTTTATTCAAAGCTTATCTGAACCTCATTGGTCTGGAACATGCTTAAATTTGTGAATATTTAGTAGCTTCTTGTAAGATTTGTAGTTTCAGATTGCACTGGAAGACAATGAAACCCAACTGCTTGGTAACTTTTCACAGTAGCCTGATACTTTTTCATCGAACCATCTAATGAGACATCTACATGCCCATTGTTTTTTTAAGGCCATGTTCAAATGTTGAGTTATGCCTTGTGGCTTGGCTGTCGTTGTGACTGGGCAAAAGCTGCTCTCTAATTTATACCCTTTTATTAGTAATGTAATGCTAGCTGCTGAAACAAATAAAGCCCAGATTCTTTGTGGCTTAACATAATAGAAATTTATGTCTTGCTCATATCAGGTCTAGGTTGTGGCTGGGGATTTACTCCCTGCAGCACATAAGGATCAGGCTTAGGAAATAGTTGGTGTCCATGGTCACACTCAGTCTCAAATTCAGCCTGCAGGAGAAGAGAGAGAGAGAGAGCAGAGTCTCTCGGCAGAATTTTTTTTTTTTTGAATATCACTTTGGCCACTTTCCACTTGGTGGAACTGGGTCTCAGGGCCTCACCCAAAGTAAAAGGTGTTGGAAAATGTAGTTTCTTATTGGACAGGGGCTTCTCAGACACAACTGCACACAAGGGAAGGAAAAACACAGGTATTTGGTGGGCAGTTAGCGGTCTCCCAACAACTGCCGCAGGACACAACTCTGGAGCTACAGGTGCTTATGACGTATGTGTCTGAATGACGAACTCCCTTGGAAATAAATCTTCCCCACTTTCAGTTTAGAGAGCCAGAAAAAGTCCCCTCCAAAATTCTTTTTATTTCCCCAAGTTGTTATTGTACCCAAGTTAGGTACAATGATAAGAAACTCTTCAAATTCCCAGTTACCTAATGGTCTTAGGATTCTGTATAACCTCCGAAAATATTCTCTTTTTCATATTGATCAGTCCATATGGCGGTGACCACAGTCCCTGTCCCTAAGATGGTTCACCTACAGTTTGAGAGGTTTTTTCTTTTTTGGTTTTTCAGTGGCCTGACGTTCTCTCTGAATTCTAGCTCTTGGCTGGCATGTGCTGAAGATACATGTTAAAGAAATTACTTTTGCCAACAAAACAAACATCATAAATTTTAAAAACTGAAAAGGCTTCTATGGGATAAGATTTGTGTTTTTTCTGCCTATGTGTAGGTATATGACTATTTTCCAAGCTCACTCAGTAATAAGACTAATGTTATTAACAGTAGTATTATGACCACTTATCCAGGGCGCTGCTCAAAGTACATTAGAGGTATTAAATAATTTAATCCTCACAACCAAAGTGTGGGGTACCATTAGTATATCCATCTGATAGATGAGAGCACTGAGGTGTGGAGATATGCCTGGTGTCAGGGCTCCAGGAAGCGGGAGAGTTCACATTTTAACCCCAGGAGTCTGGCTCCGGAGTCCTGGCTACTGACCACCACAATGGGCTGCCTTTGCCTCACTTCCTTTGTAAGCTGGTGAGATCAAACCCATTGTTTGAGTGAACATTTATTTTCTATCTTATCTGAAAAAAGAAATAAGTGTGCTGAACTGGCCCCATAATTAATAGAAGGCACTAATATTTTACTCTGGGGTCATAATTATGGTTTAAAGGATTTGGTGGGAATCTGGGCGTGGAAGCTGCTTTGGACATTTGGCTGGAGATAAGGAAGATGATGTCAATACACTGTCGGGAAAGGTCAGCTAACATATATGTGCATATACCATAGAAACAAAGCAATCACTGGCAGGAGGCTGTAATTCCCTAAAGTTAAGGTGAGGCTAAGAGTACATGAGTCTTATCCCTGAAGCACCAGCCTTTACATCAGTAGGATCCCAGCCTACCTATCCCTTCTCTGCCCCTTTTCCACACCTTACCATGGAAAAGCCTTCTCCCCGTTTTCCACTCCAGCCCCTTCACAAAGCACTCTACACCACTGAGGTGTCTCTTTTTGTTGAACACATCTATTATTTATTTAGAAACTATTATTCAGATGTTATTGTATACAAGATATAAATGTCCATGTTGTTTCTCTCAAACGAGATTGTAAATGCACCGAGAGTAGTGAATCCATCTTTTAGTTCCCTTTTTATCTTCCTGCTTCACTCAATGTGATACTTAATCCCTAAATTAATTAAAACCTTGATTTACAGAGAACTATGTAGGGTGAAAAACATCACCTGGGTTTGAGCCTTATAAAGATGTTTAGTTGACCAGTCAGTTCTTTCTGAAATCCTTCCTAGATTATAGTTTCTCTGGATTCAGTATTGTCAGGGCCTGTCTCAGATGCCTGAACCTAGAAAAGCGCACATTTCAGACCAAAAAAGTTTTCAAAGTCAAATTGCTTCACTATTGTTTACTTTGTTGACTGGAAAATGTTCTGATTCAACCATGAGGGCATCTCTAATTGTCACAGCTGTTGGAAGCAGAATAAATGAATAAGATCAAGATGCTTGGATTTTTGCAGGATCTTGGAGAGGATAGGGTATGGCAGAGCAGTGCCTGAGTGACCACATGTGTGCTGGGAGGTCACGGGCTCTCCCTGCCACACGGCAACTGGTGTGACTGAGTCACCACCACCAGCTTTGTCCCAAACTTGGGATGCGAGTCAAACACTTGTTTAAAATTATAGTAGATTGTCCTATTTAAACTTATTTTTATACTTACTGTTCAGAATGTTACTTGACATGGAAAATAGCTATATATATATATACACACACACACACATATATATGTATTCTTTTAGCAAACAAACTATTGCAGAAAGATGCAACACCATGGAAAACATCTGTGAGTGTATTTTTCCTGCTGGGTGGTTACAGGACACAAATCCAATGTACTTATTACAGAGATTATCTAGAGAATGTTCTGGAAATACTATACTGATCTAGGACTTAGCAGATAACAATTATTCCAGGAAACCTGGGACTTTAGTTGGGGGATTTGTCATGACACATTTATAACATCACTGGTTCTATACATCCTGAACCTCTTCTGTTTCTTGATACCATGGGATTCTGAAACAGAGCTACACATTGATATGTCACAATTCCTTAAGAAAAGTTCATCTTCTACAAGTTTTATTTTGTGTTTGGAGTTAATTTGAATAACTATGAATGCCAATAGTGCTTATTTTTAGAAATTATTTCTGTGAATACTTTTGCATGTATATTTATAAAATTGTCTGTAATTCTGTAAATTATAAAATTAAGTCAAGAGTTACTTGGGCAACAAAAGTTTAACTTGCTTACAGCTCTAAGGTCATGTTTTTTGCCCCAAAGTGTGGGTTTTTCCCAGATATTCATTCATTCAGAAAATATTTATTGACTGCCTACTATGTGCTAGGAACTGTTCTAGTTACATGGAGTTGTTGTTGTTTAGTTACTAAAGGGAAAGGGAAGTCGCTCAGTCGTGTCCGACTCTTTGCCACCCTGTGGACTGCAGCCTATCAGGCTCCTCCGTCCATGGGATTTTCCAGGCAAGAGTACTGGAGTGGAGTCATGTCCAAATCTTTATGACCCCATAGACTGTAGTCTGCCATGCTCCTCTGTCCATAGGATTTTACAAGCAAGAATACTGGAGTGGGTTTCCATTTCCTTCTCCAGGGGATCTTCCTGACCCAGGGATCGAACCTGCATCTTCTGTTTGGCAGGTGGATTCTTTAACACTGAAAGCAAAAGCCTCAAGTCCTTGTTGGGTTGATCTGGAGGCCAGGAGAGTTTGGCTATAAACAACAATGATCAATTGTAAGTTGTGTGGTCTGTTAGAGGGTGATATATACCATGGAAAAAGAATGAGTAGAGAGGAGATAAGAGGAATCAAGAGTGAATCGCTGGGTGAGCAGTGTTACAATTATAATAGGTAAGGGTGTTCTAAGCAGAGGTTTTAAGCAGGAACTTGCTTGGCAAGTTCAAAGGGCAGCAAGAATTCTTTTGTTTCTGGGACCAAGTGAGGAGAGAGAGGTCGGAAAAGTAATAGGGAGGGTTGAGAGGGAAAAGGGCAGCTTAGGAAGGGCCTTTTCCAATGCTGTGAGGACCTGCTTTGGCTCTAAATGAAATGGGCAGCCAAGGTAGTTCTCAGCTTCACGCAGCTGCCTGGGGCACATGTACGAAGTATAACTTCATCTTATGGATGAAGAAATGAGATGCTGAAAGCTGAGAACATGTGAAACAATCTGCTCTTAATAATTTGGTTTCTTTTGGAAAATAGAGGAAAACATTGGTAGAAGACCACTTTTGGACAGACATTATATTTTGACTTATCTTTCCTATTTTCACTTCCTTTTAATTCTTACAAATACTCATAAAATAGATAATAAGTTTCCTGTTCAATAAATGAAAAAATGGAGGTTTAGAAAGTAAGTTTCAGAAAGCTTATACAGCTAGTGAACATGGATTCAAGGTTGAGTCTCTGAATCCTCATACAAAATGTTTTGTAAAGCTATATTAAAATGGCTTTACATTTTTGACTAAGAATTACTTCAAAATCAGAAATCAAGACAATATAAAAGCTGTGTATTGTAAAAGGAGATATCCCNAGATATTAATTTTTACCCACGTTTGCTATAGATTATATTTTCTTTATTTTGAAAAATAAAACATTTAGGGTTTTCCCATTTGGTTGAGCCAAAATGCTATATTGTTATTATATTAACTGGAACTTTTTTAGTATTCAGTTTAGTTCAGTCGCTCAGTTGAGTCCAACTTTTTGGAAGCCCATGGATTGCAGTGTGCCAGGCATCCCTGTCCATCACCAACTCCCAGAGTTCAATCAAACTCATGTCTGTTGAGTCGGTGATGCCATCCAACCATCTCATCCTCTGTCGTCCCCTTCTCCTCCTGTCTTCGATCTTTCCCAGCATCAGGGTCTTTTCAAATAAGTCACTTCTTCGCATAAGGTGGCCAAAGTATTGGAGTTTCAGCTTCAGCATCAGTCCTTCTAATGAATATTCAGGACTGATTTCCTTTAGGATGGACTGTTTGGATTTCCTTGCAGTCCAGGGGACTCTCAAGAATCTTCTCCAACACCACAGTTTAAAAGCATCAATTCTTCAGCACTCAGCTTTCTTTATAGTCCAACTCTCACATCCATACATGACTACTGGAAAAACCATAGCTTTGAGTAGATGGACCTTTGTTGGCAAAATAATGTCTCTGCTTTTTAATATGCTGTCTAGGTTGGTTATAGCTTTTCTTCCAAGGAGCAGGTGTTTTTTAATTTCATGGCTGCAGTCACCATCTGCAGTGATTTTGGAGCCCAAGAAGATAAAGTCTGTCACTGTTTCCATTGTTTCCCCATCTATTTGCCTTGAAGTGATAGGACAAGATGCCATGATCTTAGTTTCTGAAAGTTGAGTTTTAAGCCAACTTTTTCACTCTCCTCTTTCACTTTCATCAACAGGCTCTTTAGTTTGATTATTAGTGAAGTAAAAAATGTTTAAGTGTTTTTATTAACCACTCAGTTTACTTATTTTCTGAATTGCCTGTTTATATTATTAGTCTATTTTTCTATTTATTACCTTTTACTTATTCACTTGAAGAGCTCTTTATGTGTCCTAGTTAATATTAATTTATCTGTCCTAGTCCTTGCAAATATTTTCATGCAATCTACATCTGATTTTTTCACCATTTATTATAAATATACAAAAGGTTGAACAAAATATACATGTATGCTTAAATAATTTTTCTGATCACAGAGACAGTATATCAATTTTTTCTCATTAGAATATATTACCTTTAGGTGTCTGGTCAGTAGCATTTATTATATTCACTAAGAAAGTTGCTAAAATGGAATGATATATCATTAAATGTATTTTTTGCTTTTATTGAGGTGATTAATACATTGATATGGTAAATTATACTAACTGCTTTTCTAATGATCCAACAATTCAGCATTCCAGGAATAAACCCAAGTTATTAATTTTTTAAATACATTTTCCTATTACTTTTTTTTCACTTTGTTTGTTTAGTATTTTGCATCAGTATTCCTGAATGAAATGTCTAGTAATTATCTACTAACTTCCTTTCCAGACTTTTTATCATAAAATAACTTGGCGGGCATTACTTCTGTTTTTGTTCTCTGGGAGTATTTGTGTAATATTGGAATTAGTTGATCCTTGTTTGTTTCATGTAACGTCTATTGAAGCCAGCTGGACCTGGAGATTTATTTATGGGAAGGTTTGTGATGATATTCAGTTTTTTTAATGGACATTCTGTTTTTTATTTCCTCACGAGTCCATTTTGATACATTATTTTTTAAGGGATTATTTCATTGAAATTTTCCACTTTTTTTGAACATAAATTTGTTCATAATATCATATAATTTTTAATGTGCATATCAATAATAATGATGTTAACTTTTACATTATTGATGTTGATTGTTTTGCACCTTCTCTTTTACTTGGTTAATCTTCAGTTCAGTTCAGTTCAGTTCAGTCACTCAGTCGTGTCTGACTCTTTGCAACCCCATGAATCACAGCACACCAGGCCTCCCTGTCCATCACCAACTCCTGGAGTTCACTCAAACTCATGTTCATTGAGTCGGTAACACCATCCAGCCGTCTCATCCTCTGTCGTTCCCTTTTCCTCCAACCCTCAATCCCTCCCAGTGTCAGAGGCTTTTCCAATGAGTCAACTCTTTGCATGAGGTGGCCAAAGTATTGGAATTTCAGCTTTAGCATCAGTCCTTCCAGTGAACACCCAGGACTGATTTCCCTCAGGATGGACTGGTTGGATCTCCTTGCAGTCCAAGGGACTCTCAAGAGTCTTCCCCAACACCACAGTTCAAAAGCATCTATTCTTCGGCATTCAGCTTTCTTCACAGTCCAATTCTCACATCCATACATGACCACTGGAAAAACAATAGCCTTGGCTAGATGGACCTTTGCTGGCAAAGTAATATCTCTGCTTTTGAATATGCTATCTAGGTTGGTCATAACTTTCCTTCCAAGGAGTAATCGTCTTTTAATTTCATGGCTGCAATCACCATCTGCAGTGATTTTGGAGCCCCCAAAATTTAAGTCTGACACTGTTTGCACTGTTTCCCCATCTATTTCCCATGAAGTGATGGGACCAGATGCCATGATCTTAGTTGTCTGAATGTTGAACTTAAAGCCAACTCTTTCACTCTCCTCTTTCACTTTCATCAAGAGGCTTTTGAGTTCCTCTTCACTTTCTGCCATAAGGGTGGTGTCATCTGCATATCTGAGGTTATTGATATTTCTCCCAGCAATCTTGATTCCAGCTTGTGCTTCTTCCAGCCCAGCATTTCTCATGATGTACTCTGCATATAAGTTAAATAAGCAGGGTGACAATATACAGCCTTGATGTACTCCTTTTCCTATCTGGAACCAGTCTGTTGTTCCATGTCCAGTTCTAACTGTTGCTTCCTGACCTGCATGCAGATTTCTCAAGAGGCAGGTCAGGTGGTCTGGTATTCCCATCTCTTTCAGAATTTTCCACAGTTTCTTGTGATCCACACAGTCAAAGGCTTTGGCATAGTCAATAAAGCAGAAATAGATGTTTTTCTGGAACTCTCTTGCTTTTTTGATGATCCAGCAGATGTTGGCAATTTGATCTCTGGTTCCTCTGCCTGTTCTAAAATCAGCTTGAACATCTGGAAGTTCTCGGTTCACGTATTGCTGAAGCCTGGCTTGGAGAATTTTGAGCATTACCTTACTAGCTTGTGAGATGAGTGCAATTGTGCGGTAGTTTGAGCATTCTTTGGAATTGTCTTTCTTTGGGATTGGAATGAAAACTGACCTTTTCCAGTCCTGGGGCCACTGCTGAGTTTTCCAAATTTGTTGACATATTGAGTGCAGCACTTTCACAGCATCATCTTTCAGGATTTGCAATAGTTCAACTGGAATTCCATCACCTCCACTAGCTTTGTTCCTAGTGATGCTTTCTAGTCTTTTCCATTGTGTTGTTTTCCTCTATTTCTTTGCATTGATCGCTGAGGAAGGCATTCTTATCTCTTCTTGCTATTCTTTGGAACTCTGCATTCAGATGCTTATATCTTTCCTTTTCTCCTTTGCTTTTCGCCTCTCTTCTTTTCACAGCTATTTGTAAGGCCTCCCCAGACAGCCATTTTGCTTTTTTGCATTTCTTTTCCATGGGGATGGTCTTGATCCCTGTCTCCTGTACAATGTCACGAACCTCCATCCATAGTTCATCAGGCACTCTATCTATCAGATCTAGTCCCTTAAATCTATTTCTCACTTCCACTGTATAATTATAAGGGATTTGATTTAGGTCAAACCTGCATGGTCTAGTGGTTTTCCCACTTTCTTCAATTTAAGTCTGAATTTGGCAATGAGGAGTTCATGATCTGAGCCACAGTTAGATTCCAGTCTTGTTTTTGCTGACTGTATAGAGCTTCTCCATTTTTGGCTGCAAAGAATATAATCAATCTGATTTTGGTGTTGACCATCTGGTGATGTCCATTTGTAGTGTCTTCTCTTGTGTTGTTGAAAGAGGGTGTTGGCTATGATCAGTGTGTTCTCTTGGCAAAACGCTATTAGCCTTTGCCCTGCTTCATTCTGTACTCCAAGGCCAAATTTGCCTGTTACCCCAGGTGTTTCTTGATTTCCTACTTTTGCATTCCAGTCCCCTATAATGAAAAGGACATCTTTTTTGGGTGTTAGTTCTAAAAGATCTTGTGCTGTTCCACTTCAGCTTCTTCAGCGTTACTGGCTGGGGCATAGGCTTGGATTACCGTGATATTGAATGGTTTGCCTTGGAAACGAACAGAGATCATTCCGTCGTTTTTGAGACTGCATCCAAGTACTGCATTTCGGACTCTTTTGTTGACCATGATGGCTACTCCATTTCTCCTAAGGGATTCCTGCCCACAGTAGTAGATATAATGGTCATCTGAGTTAAATTCATCCATTCCAGTCCACTTTAGTTTGCTGATTCCTAGAATGTTGACGTTCACTCTTGCCATCTCCTGTTTGAACACTTCCAATTTGCCTTGATTCATGGACCTGACATTCCAAGTTCCTATTCAATACTGCTCTTTACAGCATCAGACCTTGCTTCTATCACTGGTCACATCCACAGCTGGATATTGTTTTTGCTTTGGCTCTGTCCCTTCATTCTTTCTGGAGTTATTTCTCCACTGATCTCCAGCAGCATATTGGGCACCTACCAACCCAGGGAGTTCCCCTTTCAGGATCCTATCTATCATTTTGCCTTTTCATAATGTTCATGGTGTTCCCAAGTCAAGAATACTGAAGTGGTTTGCCTTTCCCTTCTCCAGTGGACTTCATTCTGTCAGACCCTCCTGTCTTGGGTGGCCCCACACGGGTTAATCTTATCAGAAGTTAATTCTATAAGTTATTTTTAAAAGCGAACTTTTGGCTTTGTTGAACCTCTCTAGAGCCTCCTTATTTTCTGTTTCTTTAACTTTTGCTTTATACTTAATTTTTATTCATTTAATTACTTATTTATTTATATTTGTTATACTGTCTTTTTCCTACTGCCCTGAGATGGATGATTATTCACTAAGTTTTATTCTACTTAAAAAAAAAAAAAAGCCTGCATTAAGCTATTGATTTTTCTTTAAGTCCTGCTTTGGGTGCATATTGGTTGGCTTGTATTTCTGTTCAAAATATTTCTGATTTTAATATGAGTTTTAGGGTGCATTAGAAAGGAAATGTGTTTTTAAATTTCTAACATTAGGCATATTTCTAGGTTTTTTTGTTTTCCCATTCAGTTTTTAATTTCTAGTCATAGAAAATGATGTGTTATTTGAAATTTGTTGAATATACTTTTAGTCCAGGATGTGATCTGTTTTTATAAGTGTGTACATTGCAAAAGAACATGCTTGCTGAATGGAGTGGTTTGTAAAAATCTAGTACATCAAAAATTTTTAGATCAAAATTTTAAATTGAGCTATTTGAGTTTTCTATATCCTTATTTTTTCTTTTTAATAATCCTTATAAAGGAAATTGTGTTAACCTCCCACTCTGATTTTAACTTATATGTTTTTCTAGCTTTATCAGTTTTTTATTATATACAGTAAAGTTTAAAATATTATAAGTTATCAGTGACCTGTAATCGATGTATTTTCTCATTTGAAGTGTCCCTGTTGAAATATAGTAATATTTTTTGCCACAAAATCTCTTTTTCTGCTATAAAGTGTCATTTTTAAGAAGGACTAATATTTCCAAAGTATTCTGTTTCCAGTTTTTAAATTTTTATTCTTTCTTCATTTCTATTTTTAGTGTGCATCTTTAATAAAAAGGTTGATTTTTATTTTATCTTTGCCCTTTAATTATCACATATAGCTCACTTATATTTAATATACTTGCTAATGTTAAATTTTACCATCTTTCTCGTGCTATTTGTCCAACCTGTTGTGTATTGCTTTTTCTTATTTTTTCTGTTTTCATTTGTGATTGTGTTATTTCTTATTGCTGCATGTTTTTTCCATTCCCTAGTTGGAATTTGTAACTTTTTATCCTTTAGTGGCTGCTCTGCAAAATACCTAACACTTCATCTATCAAATACAGCATTATTGAATGCATTTTTTTCTGAGGGAGTGTAGGGATTAACATCATACAGCTTCTAGAGTCTGTTCTCCTACCACCTACTTCCATTTATGTGACAGATTGAGAAAGTAAGTTCACATCATACAGATGAAGTTGAACCGTGCTTTTTTGGTAACATAGGTCAGGTACATTCCGCAATAAACTAGAACTTACCCTAGAAGCCTCATGAAATCATGAGAATAAAACCCATTACTTTAGGTTTCAAGAAGTTCAAAATCTCTGATTTGATTCATTATAGAATTACTTCAGAATCCCATATGTTGTTTTGTTTGAGTAAAATCTGAAATATATTAAAAAAAATACCTACTGCTGCGTTGCCTGTTTGCTTTTCTCTTTTTAAAAGTCCTATTGAGAAGTGCTGCAGAAATTTTGTCTTGACATGTGGGGGCCCAACTATTTCCTGCCACACTCAGCTTGGGGGACATAGCCTTTGGGTTATATACTCTTTTGAAATTGTCCTGCTGAAATGCATGTTTTGATTTTTGGATTTTCCAGATGCTTCATAAGCAGGTCCCATGTGTTAAAATTTGTGGCATTTCAGGCTATTTCTGAATATGAGACATCTAAGTAGTTCAGAAATTTAGGGCAGTTAGTCTATTAGCTGTGATGAGAGGATTGCTTTTTAATTTTATTTCATTCTATTGTTTACATATTATATGTTTATTCTATGCTTTATTTTTTATTTTGTCTGGATTTTTAAAGGAGTCTCTACATTTACCATTTTAAACAATTTGATTTTTACATATAATTATATCCTCTGGCTACTTAAATTGAAGACACATTATAAATATAAAGCAAATTAATATCAATAAATGAACAATGTATTCACATGTGACAGGAACTTATTCCTATGCTAAGATTTTCTGCTTATTTTAATCCTCAGAGTTATAGCACCACATAATATTAAAAGTTGGAAAGAAATTTACATACTATGTCCACAGATTTTTTCACTCAACTGATGAGGAAACTGAGACCCAAAATGTTTAACACATGGGTAATAACTGAATTAGTCCTCAAACCCAAAATTCTTCATTCCTTATATCAATCCCAGAAACACGTCATATGTCTTAAACATAATGGTTTCAAACATTAACGAAGTGTGATTCTAAAATATCATGATGTTCACGCAAATCTAAAATTTCAGTCTTTGCACAGCTATTCAAAGGGTTTCCCTGGCGCTCAGATGGTAAAGAATCTGCCTGAAGTGGAGGAGACCTGGGCTCAGTCCCAGTTTTGGGAGATCCCCTGGAGAAGGGAATGGAAACCCACTCCAGTATTCTTACCTGGAGAATTCCATGAACAGAGGAGCCTAGCAGGCTACAGTCCATGGGATCACAAAGAGTTGGACATAACTAAGCAGGTAAGACACACACACTAGCTATTCAAAAGGTAATATTGTTGCCTTAAAGTTTCTTACTGGGCTAAAGCACCTGCCAGTCACTTTGATAGGTACCAGTGATTTAATGGTGAGAAAAAAAAAAAAGATATGATCTCAGCATTCAAAAGGTAACAAATCATAGAAATAAATGTGAAACTGCAACTGATGCAAATATTTACTGTCTCTTCTTAACTCATTCCAATTACCTCTTCCAGATCTTTCAAACCTCAACCTGGATTTCCTTTTGTGAGAGAACTTTTCAGACTAGTCTAGGTCTCTAGTCACCCACCCTCCTGTTACTGTACCTGTTTTTGCTCACTCTTAGGGAGGCGACATATATTTGGGGTGTGTGAAGTAGACCTTGGAAGGCCTTACAGTAATCCATAGTAAACACTTGTATTTTTAACCTTACATAATTGAAACCTTTTCAAAGACTTATTCGTAATATCTATGCATTAAAATAAGTTGCTTGGCTGCATTCTTGAAAGGTAGGAAGCAAACTTAAAGGGAGTCTAGTTAGAAAGCTGCCACAGCAGTCCCATGGGAGATGATGCTAATTTATTCTGAGGAATCTTCCTGAATGAAGAGATGGACAAATTTGAGAGTGGCTCAGACAGTAAAGAATCTGCCAGGAATGCAGGAGACCCTGGTTTTATCCCTGGGTCTGGAAGATCCCCTGGAAAAGGGAATGGCTAAACACTCCAGTATTCTTGGCTGGAGAATCCCATGGATAGAGGAGTTTGGTGGGCTATGGTCCATAGGGTCACAAAGAGTTGGACACGACAGAGCACACATATTATATGAGGATTCCTAAAGTATGTTCATTGTTTTTTAGTTGCTAAGTCTCATCCAATTCTTTATGACTCCATGGACCAACACTCCAGGCTCCTCTGTTCATGGGGAATTCCCAGACAAGAATACTGGAGTGGGTTACCATCCCCTTCTCCAGTTGATCTTCCTGACCCAGAGATTGAACTCGAGTCTCCTGCATTGGCAGGTGAGTTCTTTACCAATGAGCCACCAGGGAAGCCCAAAGCATAAGCTTAGAGAGCATCAAAAAAAAATCAGATGTAAATATCAATGATTGGAAATATGGAAAATGCCTTCAAATGTAAATAATATATGTCTAAGCAACTTGGAATTTTACGGTTAGAAAGATTTGATGTGGAAATCCTTGATACATATTGTTAATTAAAACATTTATTTATAAATGAACAATGGAATGCAACTGCTTGACGTGATTAGAACTTCTGAAAATGTTAGGGATGCTTCCTGTATCTACATGTAAGAAAAGTCTTTATGCTCATTTTAGCATTCAGATTACTTTTAGATCCCACATGAAGCATAGCAGATTTGGGATCATATTGGTTAGCTGTTTTGTCTGAGATAAGTGAATGGTTTATTTTCATATACAACAAGATGTAGTGGGAGAAAATACTACATATCAATGTGAGTGTTTATTTTAAAAGATGTTCCACTTTTGTATTAGGTAGGGAAGTTTTCTTCATTACCACAGAAAGCCAACCTGATTATTTTGGGTCACATTAAAAAGTTATCAAATTGCTATTTCTTTTTAGTGATATGTATATTTTTCAGCCCTTTGTAAAAAAAAAAAACAAAAACAAAACTTTGGAAAAGAATCTGGGTATCAGATATGCCTTAATTTCTTTGTGATTTTTTAAGAGCTGCAATAATAACCTTGTTGATAACTCATAGTATTAAGAATATATACATAGTATATTCCTAACTGAATGACTTCAGTGATTCCTGAGTCAGTGATTCAGTACAATTCCTACTGTACACTCTAACAAGATATTGTACAATTAACTGTACTTCAATTTTTAAAAGTCTAATTGAAAAATCCATCAAAGGTTTTAAAAATTTTCTTTGGCTCTAAAGGTAATACTACACCTGAAGTATATAATTCACCTCCTCACTCCAGAAATGGTTAAACCAAACTATGCATTTAATGTAGATATCAGTGTGACAGGGCTTAACTTACCTTGAAGTCACAAGACACCTCTAGAGTCTTATTTATTAAAACTGGCCTTAAATTGGCTAACTGGCAAAGTTTGGATTATATATGGGGTCTGGTTATTCTGAACACAAGAATACATTCTTGATGTTCTTAAGGTCATTCTGGTTAAAAAATGGCCTCTGCCAATAAAAAAATGTATAGCAGAAACCAACAACACATTGTAAAGCAATTACATTCCAATGAGAAAAGGTCTGTGAAACTACCTTCCATATCGATACTTTCATTAAAAAATTCACATTATGCATCATATTAAATAAAGTTTGAATTTGGGGAATTATGTGGTTTCTGAAAAAAAATACCGATGGCAACAATAGTTTTAATTTACTGAATGATATATAAATATATTTATGTATATTTAATATATATATTAAATTTCACAGCCTGTAAGCTCGATTCCACTGTTATAGATGAGGCACGTGTTGGCTAAGTAGCCCATCTGAAGTGACACAGCCAGTGAGTACTGGAAGTGGAAGCACACCCAGGCATGCTGACACTTTGGCATGGTTCTCACTTTGCAAGATCATTACAGCTTATAGTAAGTGACACTATATTCTCTGTCTAGTCTGGAGTTGAAGAAACTAGAGGCATGCAAAGTTTTTACTTTGCTTTATATATTATTATATATGCACATATTTAAGTTCCATTTTAACAAAGATAGTTTAAATCAACATGGAGGGTGGGGTGCGAACTTAAATCACTTTTTCCTTTAAAAGTCCCCATATATTACTCAGGTTTGACACGCACTGCACTGGTCCCATCCAAGTTCAATATTTTATGATTATGTGATTTCGTTGGCTGTGGGTTTTGGTCTTATAGGAACCATTTCAAACTACTTCAATGGATGTTGTGCAATCCTGCTCTACTAGGAAGAGTTATGTTCTTTATACACCGGAGACTGGGTTTATTAAACCCATCCACACCCTGTGGTGTGTTTTTATGCACACTCCCTTTGTCTTCTAAAGGAAGTTTCTGCATGTGGGAGACGGGTGTAAAGGAAAACAAAATCCTGGACTCTGTCTGTATGATGAATACAACTGAGACACAAAAACATCTGCTGGGTTAAAGATACCAGCTGTTGACCGTGCAGAGCAATCACATACAATGCCGTTGGTCAGGAAATTAAGAAAGCCGTGGTGTCAGCGGCTCAAACTGTGAAGAACCTTGGAAAGACTAAATATTACTCTACACACTGACATTTGACCAACACAAAGGGCTTAAATAAAATATACTTATTTTAAGACCATTTCCTTCTCATTCCCTCTATTTTCATCACTGATTTTAGCCAAGTAATTTTGAGTCACTCTCAGAAAGGAATGAGCTTATTGCTGTGTAAAAACCCTGACCTGCAATGAAAGAGGGGTTTTATATTTTTAATTCACCAGTGTTTTGCTTCTCATCTCCAAAGAAGCTCTGCTGATATTTCACATCAGAAAACACTTTTGAAACTGATGTAGCTTTTTTAATGCACGGCTATTGATCATCCCGTCCTACTTTCTTTTCATCTATAGCAGTGATTAATGACAACCCAAAGTCTAAATTTCAAAAAAAAATATGCGCCTATTTATTCTTAGGACTTATCAATAGTATTTTTGTAATGTTGTATTGACAAAATACCGATATCCTTGAAGACTTGTCCTGTATTGTGGCATCATGGTAAGTCACATTTGATTGATGACTCAGAGTAGAACAAGTCTCATGATTTCTCATAATATAGAAGATTTACATTTTATAAAATAAAGGAATGATTCTGAATTTGTTTTATTTGTTGTGTTAGCTGTACTTAAGTACAAATACCTATAGCAGAGGAAATTATTATAATTGACCAACTTCACAGCACTTTCAGCTTCCTACAAGCTCTGGAAAGAGCAAAAATATAATAGATTACAGAAAGAATTCTCTAATTAATCAAAAGCAAAAAAACACTTTTTTTCTGTGTCCTGAGTGTTTGGGTAGAGATATTAAACTCTGATGCCCAATGCTTTTATCCGTTTGGAGGAACATTCATTAGTGTAACACTCTTGGTCGCTGAGCCCACCCTTGCTTCTCCTAGAGAAGTAAAAGGGGCTGCCCAATTATCAGGCATATACTGCTTCTTGGTTCCATGGGGTTGATCTACTAAATTCTTGCAAATGGGGGCTCAATATCTTATTTCTCCTTCTCACTCCACCAGATTCTGAGAGAGGCAATGACCTGGCTAAGTTTTTTTGTTCTGTAAATTTCAAAATCTTTGGTTAACTTTTCTAAGACCAAAGTAGTCAAGTTGCCTCACCAACTGACCTCCTCCAGCTTAACATGTGTAAGAGAAGAGTGTGGGTCTTCATCAGCAGGCTCCCTTGGCTTATCTCATGATTGGCACAGAAACTGAGTGGATGAGAAGGATGCTTTTTGTCAGGCCACCTTCACTTCCATCTTGGCCTATTTGTTTCATTCACTGGGAACTTCATGAAGTAGAAGCCAGGGTATGTTATTTTTGGACAAAAACATTTATGAAGAGGCCCAGGGAAGGGTCAGGGCTTTGAGCTTTGGATTCTGGTAGGAGACTTTGTGTGCCTTTAATGTGGATAGCCTTTGTTGCTGTTGTTGTTGTTCAGTTGCTAAGTTGTGTGTTTTGTGACCCCATAGACTGTAGCCCTCCAGGCTCCTCTGTCCATGGGGGTTTCTCAGGTGAGAATACTGGACAGCCTACTATTGTATAAATAGTGGAGTGTGGCTGGGTTTGCAGGTGGTTTTAGGATTTGGGCATAAGCCTTATAAGATTTTCCCCTGAAAGATCATTGCAGCTTACAGTTGTTGTTGTTCAATTTCTCAATCATGTCTGACTCTTTGTAACTCCATGGGCTGCAGCATGCCAGGCTTCCCTTATGGTAAGCTTATGGTTAAGTGACACTTTTTTAGAGGCAAATTTTGCCTTATTGTCTACAGAGGTGGTGGGGCTTAAGTGAAGAAGCAGGTATTAGAGAAAGCTTAAGACTTTGCAAACATAGGTGGGTTTTAAGTGTTTCAGCACACAAAGCATGAGCTGGGCAGACTGGAATAGCCTGCGAAAATATACAAGGACCATAGAGACCTTAACCAGGATTTAAACTTGGTTTTAAATGTTGTGTGTGAGACTATCCATGAAAAGGCATGGCTTATATAAAGAAAGTTTTCAGCACAGGCATTTGGGGGTGGAGCCACTGGTTATTGTGTTTATTGTGTTTTTCAGTCACATAGGCGGGACATTTTTAGTGCCAGCTCTAGATAGGAATGTGCCGTTTGCTGCTATTCTGACTTGCCTCTGAAGCCAAGAGAGGGAACAGGGAAAGAGTAACCTGGGAATTCAGGAGACCTGTAGGGAAGAATCACTCCCTACTCCATCTTCCTGCCTTGCTCTGGATTGTTACTTACATAAGCTCTAACCACTTAGGGAGATTTTTCAAGACCCAAATATTGACTTCTCTCAAGAAAAATACATTTCATTACTGGGCTTCCCTGATTGGTAATAATCCACTTGGAATGCAGGAGACCCTGGTTCAATGGGTCGGGAAGATCCTCTGGAGAAAGGGCAAGTTACCCACTCCAGTATTCTTGGGTTTCCCTAGCGGCTCAGCTGGTAAAGAATCTGCCCACAGTGTGGGAGACGTGGGTTTGATTTCTAGGTTGGGAAGATCCCCTGAAGTAGGGAAAGGCCGCCCATTCTAGTATTCTGGCCTGGAGATTTCCATGGACTGTATAGTCCATGTGGCTGCAAAGAGTGGGATTGAGCGACTTTCACTTTTGGGGGCTTCCCTCAGGGGGCTTCCCTCATGGCCCAGTTGGTGAAGAATTCACCTGTGATGCAGAAGACCCTGGTTCGATTCCTGGGTCGGGAAGATCCGCTGGAGAAGGGATAGGCTAAAAAGAAGAGGACCCTTTATCATAGGCTAAAGGGAAGAGGACCCTTTATCATAGGCTAAAAGGAAGAGGACCCTTTATCATAATTTAGAGATTCAATCCATTTTAGAGCTTCCCAGTGGCAGAATCTCCACTGACCACTGGAGCTCCTGTAGGACATGTATTACTGGGGATCCTGATGTAGAGTTTTATCTTCATTGTTTAATTTTCTTTTACCTAAAATGCCTTATATTCTGTCAATATGTGAAACCATCAACTATTTTCACACATTAAACAAAAATCAGAATTGGGTAAAGAAGTTACATAATAAGAGCAACAGCTTATAGCTTCCTGTATTTTTAAAAATATTATTTTTGGCCCTTTTATTAAGAAAGAGATCTACAATTACATTGCTGTTTTCAGAATCTTGATTTACTGTTTAGAGGGAGGTGTGCATTAATGTTTGGAACTGAATTCTTTCTTTTGTGATGTGACTGAATTTATCCCATGTCTGCAAACAATAACTTAATTAAGTTCCCAAAATGCCTTTGGGTGAAAGAGGACAAGATTTAATGAATTTTGAGTCATTGCAGAACAACAAAAGAATTTTAGGGCATTGTTCCCCAGCTATGAGGAGGGCCTGTTAGTGTATTCGGCTTTGAGGGGCCCTAACAATAGTGGTGCTCTTCCAGTCCAGAGTTTCCAGTCTTGAGTTTTGTTAGCAGGGACACCAAAGCCAAAAGGCAGTAATGACCTGTGCCATCTGGCTTGTCAACAACCAGCTCCAGTGAAATGTGAAGAAATTCAGTCATTATTTATGTATCTTGGCTCTATGAGTCATTTTGATATATTTTCCCACTGTTTCCACTGTTAGTCAAGATCAAGATCTGCCTGTGTCTTCTTGAACTTGTCATTTCTGTGAAGAGTTTAGCTTAAGATCATTTTACAGTTCATTTGAGCAGAAGATTCTTTTCATATGAAACAAATTATGTCTTTTCTTTAATTTGGCGGGCTATTTAAAAATGAGGTACTTGAAACATTTCATTAAGTCCCACCATGCTTAAGTTAATGTCTGGATTTAAAACTGGAAATATTTAGAAGCAGGGATAGGCTAAAGTGGTTTATTTATTTTTTATTTTCTAAATTGTACTTAAGTTTTGGTATGATTGGGATTGATAATCACTTCCTTCTAAATATCTAAAAGCACTCGGAAAATTTACCTTTCTTCTGAAAATTATAGTCTCATTCTTGGACTGGAATGATTCTAATCAGAAGGTAGGCGATTTTTCTTAAAACCAACATCCCCCCTGCTTTTTTTTTTCCCCCAGAAATAGACTGATCCAAAAACTATTCACAGTTCCTCCTAGATTTCTTTTGCTGGGTACTTCTTTACTAAACTGCCTATAATTTTTTTTTTTAAGGGGCAGACCCTCGCTTCACATTTCTCTATGAAGAAATAGAGAACAGAGAGGGTAAGCTACTTTCCCAATGTCACACAACTTTTAAGAAGCAGAAGTGAGATTTGAATTGAGGCTTCATGAGGTTCCAGAGTCTTTGATGTTATAATTTTCCAGACACAGCCTAGACCCTTTTGAAAGATTTTTATTCAGCAAGTTTGAATAGGGCTGGGGATCTGGTTTTTAAGCAAACAACCCAAATGAGGTGATTTTCCCCATCAGGAAAGTTCGGGAAACTTATTCCAGTGAATAAATGTAAATGTATATATTGCATAAAATTTTAACAATTTTGGCTTTGCTTAGAAATGAAGATACACCTATGCAAACTTTATGTATGTTCTATTCTGGGTTCCAGATTCTTACACAACTCTTTCTTATGAATAAGTTGGGAATAGTTGCTTTCCATAACAGTTCAGGAAAATAACCTGAGGCTAATAAAAAATGGCCTATAGAAATTAGGCAGTAGGTCTGAAAAAACTGGCCATGGGCAGCTTTGTAAGAAATCACTAAAAAAGGAAGCAGCTAAGTTATAAGGTTAGACATTTTCCCTTTGTTTAGAAGCTTCTGTGACCTGCTGAGTTGAGCCAAGAACAGGAAATCCGAGTCTCTGTTTTCTTCCAGGACTCTCTTTGGCCCACTGCATACACAGGAAGTGGCAAAAAGCTGTATGGTGGCTCGAGAGGAATTGAAAGTTCTTGGGCAAATCAATCAGATCTGACTCTCTGCATCAGCAAGCCAGGATAATAATACTGGCTAAGATTATTTGAACCCCATCTGGATTTACTTACTGGCAAGAGTAAAGTGTTTTCAAAATACCAAATAGTATATAGGGCATCCAAGCAGCTTCAGTTTCAGTGGCCCCAACCTTCCCCTTCTTCTGCTTCAGTGTACACTGCTTACTGGGATGGGGTACACTGTAGTAAACCCCCAAACACCTGTGCCTGACAGTGTCCTTAGGTGCTTGTGCAGCTCCTGCTGGCCAAGACCTGCCTTTGGGCCACCTATTCTCTATTTACTTCCAACAACTACTTTGGTAATCCTAAAGAAAATTTTGTTTTCAGCTTTCTGGATACCTGAATAAAAACATACCTACACTCTGAAAATTCAAAAAATTATAATTGCTACTGAAACATTTAACTTTCCCATACACAATTTTGGGAACTATTCCCCCGTACCCACAAGGCCTATCAAACCTTGCTAATTCACATACTCAAGGCTCCTCTGTCCATGGAATTCTCCATGCAAGAATACTGGAGTGGGGGGTTGCTATTCCCTTCTCCGGGGGATCTTCCTGACCCAGGGATTGAACCCAGGTCTCCTGTGCTGGAGGCAGATTCTTAATTGTCTGAGCCACTGGGGAAGCCTTGAGAAATAGGTGTGCCTCTCCTGTTTTAATTTTGGTCCACATTACAAATCATGTAATTAATCTCAGAGCCCTCTTTGCACTGACCGCTAGGACAGTCAGATCTATGTGTGTGGCTTACATGAGGACTTGACATTCATTTATTTGACATATATACTTCAAACCCAGCTTCATCTTTTATTTTCTACTTTGCATTTCCTTCTTCTCATTCAATTAGTATTAACACTGTGTTTTAATGTGTTTTCAAGTTGCCGTAAACACTTCCATGCATAACAAGCATGATCGAAGAAGAATTTATTTTAAAAATTTGTTGGCAAATCCTTGCATCCATCCTCCAGAATTCTGGATGCATAAAAATATTAAAAGACTATCTCTAGTTTTCTTAGAATGTGTATTTTTTACATGATATATCACAGAAATCTTTATTTTTCTCCTCTGTCTGAGCATGCATTATATCTGAGAAAAACAATTTCGTGCATCTGTAATAAATTTCCTCAGATTTGGTCTTCTTGAGACATCTAAAACCTTCTACATGGAATTTCTCATGTTGAGGGAATTGAAACACATTTGATTTCGCTTCTCAGGGAGCACTTCTCCAAATCAGAAGAGCAAAGGTAAAGAAACACTGAATTTTAAAAAGAGCAAGTGAATACAGGTTGAGGGAAATTCTACTTTATGTAGTCCCTCCATTTCATTGCCTCATTCTCAGAGCCTATTCACTACTTGGAAAAATTCATAACCTGGCAAAATAAAAGCATTCATTCTCCTCTAGGCTGTAAGCCAAATCAAACCATTCTTTTTAATTACAGGTGAATAATAACACCCTTAAATTTCTTACAAATAACGTCAGCCTCCTTTTGCTTTTTGACTGATGGAAGGTGATGAATGAAGACCTTTTAATTCGGTACAGCTGGATGTCTTTTGTTGCACTTCCTCTCAAAGGTTGCTGTGCAGATCTGGCCTATTTTGTCAGATGTGCTAAAAACAGCCTGCCTGACTGGAGGTGGAAACAGCCTTCAAACAGGAGACATTTGCGTGATTGAATGCCCTGTCGGGACAGCAGCTGTGGCAGTCAGCGGACGAGGTGGAAGATATGCCATTTGTTTGAGCCCATGTGCTTGTGTGAGCAAGTGTTTTTCAATCTGATGGTTCTCCCAGGACTAGAGAAGGCCCCCTCTCGTCAACCTTTGGAGCTGGTATGAAAGTGACTTTAGTACTGCTGCCAGTTTTGAGGCTGCTCTGTAAAATGGAAAGCTGACTGTTTGGACCTATAGTCTTTGTTCCTGTATGGATTTCAGAATACCCAGTAATCCAAGCCTTCCTTGAGCAATTGAAAAGTTCTGTGAGCTGTAGGACTTGGTGACATCTGGACAAGGAGTTGACTTGCTGCAGGTTGCAGTTTATCCAAGCTCTTCCAAGAATGAACTCAAAATCCGTTTCCTAGGGAAGATGGGAAAGGTGCAGTGACCACCCTTCACCGTTACCCTTGCTCACTGCGGGTTTAACTGAAATGAGTGATCTGTGACAGAGTACATCTGGACCTTGTCCCGTTAGTGTTGATCTGTGTCTCCAGAGGCACCAGTTCAATTGTCTGTAATAGACAGCTCAGCCCAGACTTCAGTTTACTAGCGATATATCTTTCACACACAGGAGCCAAGTCTCAGGGGCAATAGAAGGGATTCTCAAGCTAGAACGAAGTCTTGAACTGGCCAAATTCTTTCTTTTGTGCTAGACTACATATAGGATATTTCTTAACTACCTTATGAGATAAGCATTATATTTCCATTTTATAGATTAAAGCAAATGGTACTATAATGCTTAGAAGAGAGCTGAAAGGATAAGCATTCTGAATTTAGATCCAGATCTAATTTGAAATTCTGTGCCCTTTTCTCAACCTTACTTCATTTTTAATTAGTGTGTCTAATAAAGCTGACAGCAATAATTTGAAAAAAGAAAAGCACACACTGTACTTGAAGAAATGCGTAATAATTTTCTTGCAGAAATGTTTAAATTATTAGGGTTTTTTAAAAGGCAAGCATAATTTGCTAGATTTGTGTGTCTACTCTTCTTAAGCAAAGATAACCCTTAAAACACTTACTTGGATGATATTTTCACACCAAGAGAGAAAGAGAAAAAAGAAGATAGTTGGTATTGGAGAATTCCTTCTTTGGAACTCTGGCTTCTCTCCAGTTGCCTTTAAATTCCTTATGTGGAACCACACAACATAAAATTTAAATCACTCAGCAAACCCAGTGATTGATCATCAGCTAATAAATACCTTGTATGAGCTTAGGGAGTTTAACACTTTAAGTCTGAATATAAACATTATGTTTGGAGGAACTTTGAATATGGTAAAGGAATGTCCTTAATTAGCTGAAAATGTAAGTAATCAAAGTGAGCTCTATATGTTTAAATTTCATTGCCATAGCCTTATAGATATTTTGCAATGGATGATCAGTTGTGTGTGGGGACTGTTCTGAACAGTGTAAGATGTTCAGTAGCATCTTTGGCCTCTATCCACTAGTTGTCAGCAGCACTCCACTTACAGTTGTGAAAATAAAAAATATCTCTAGATAGTGCTACATGTCTCTGGGGAGTCAAAATTGTCTTTGAAGGAGTACGGCTGCTCTAAAAATTGTATGACCATATAAAACAAAAATCTAATTTATTTCGTATATATAGCTCTACCTGTATGTATATAGACGGATGGATATAGATACAGATATTTGTATATATATATCCAGAAAAGCACACAGAATATGGGGTGTTGAATTGGATTCAAGGCTCCTGTATATTTTATATGAAGTAGTTCAATATTGACTCCACATAGTTTGCAATAACAAAGATATACAGTGTAATTCTTTAAAAAAATTTCAGGGAGATATACTAAAAAGGAATAAAAATGGAATACTAACAACTGATTAACTGAAAATAAGGCAGGAAAGAAGAAATGGATAGGGAAAAGCAACAATAACAACAACAAAATCATTTGAGGGGAAAATGGATACAAAGTGGCACACTTAGGTCAAACTATAACAATTGTTACATTAAATGTAAATGGACTATGTTTTACAATTAAAAAGTAAACATTATTGATCTGTATAAAGCAGCAAGACAGAACTATATGCTGTCCCTAAAAATATGTATTTTAATTAGAAAGGCACAAAGAGCTTAACATTATAAAGGATGAAAAACTATATATCATAGATATACTATTCATAATAGACCTGAATTGGTATACAACAAGGGTGAATACATCAGAAAGAATTTCAATCTGTATATGTTTAAAAACAGTTTTGACAAAAATGAAGCAACTGTTGATAAAAAGAGAAATATAGGCCAAAATCACAAACATACTTGGAAATTTTATCACATTTATCCCAGTAGTTATAAAAAGTAAGCAAAAATAATCAGAGGAAGAAAAGAAATAATGTAATTAATACTATTTCATTAGCAGTGTTCTCCAAAGAAACAGAACCAATAGAATATTTTGTCTATTACATATAGCATAGTAGAGTGTAGTGAAATTTGCTCAGTTGTGTCCAACTCTGCGACCCCATGGGCTTTAGCCTGCCAGGCTCCTCTGTCCATGGAATTTTCCAGACGAGAATACTAGAGTGGGTAGCCGTTCCCTTCTCCAGGGGATCTTCCCAACCCAGGGACCGAACCCAGGTCTCCCGCATTACAGGCGGAGTGTTTACCAACTGAGCCACCAGGGAAGCACATGTGTTTTATATTCAGTTCAGTTCGGTTCAGTTGCTCAGTCGTGTCTGACTCTCTGTGACCCCATGGACTGCAGCACGGTAAGCTGCCCTATCCATCACCAACTCCCAGAGCTTGCACAAACTCATGTCCATTGAGTCAGTGGTGCCATCCAACCATCTCATCCTCTGTCATCCCCTTCCCCTCCCGCCTTCAATCTTTCTAGCATCAGGGTCTTTTCCAATGAGTCAGTTCTTCACATCAGGTGGTCAAAGTATTGGAGTTTCAGCATCAGCATCAGTCCTTCCAATGAATATTCAGGAATGATTTCCTTTATGATGGATTGGTTGGATCTTCTTACAATCCAAAGGACTCTCAAGAGTCTTCTCAACACTACAATTCAAAAGCATCAATTCTTCGGTAGTCAGCTTTCTTTATAGTCCAACTCTCACATCCGTACATGACTACTGGAAAAACCATAGCTTTGACTAGATGGACATTTGTTGGCAATATGTATATATGGAGATTTAGTATAGGAATTGACTCACATGGATGGTAATGGAGACAAAGAAATCCCACAATCTGTTATTGTAAGTCAAAGAACCAGTAAAAATGGTGTTACAACTCAGTCCAAGCCTTTTACTGTGTTGATCACAACAAACTGTGGAAAATTCTTCAAGAGGTGGGAGTATCAGACCACCTTACCTGCCTCCTGAGGCATCTGTATACAGGTCAAGAAGCAACAGTTAGAACAAGACATGGAACAACAGACTGGTTTAAAACTGGGAAAGGAGTACGTCAAGGCTGTGTATTGTCACTCTGCTTGTTTAACTTATATGCAGAGTGCATCATGTTAGGCTGGGTGAATTTCAAGCTGGAATCAAGATTGTCAGGAGAAATATCAATCTCCAATCAGATGATACCATTATAATGGCAGAAAGAGAAGAACTAAAGAGCCTCTTGATGAAAGTGAAAGAGGAGAGTGAAAAAGCTGGCTTAAAACTCAGCATTCAAAAAACTAAGATCACGGCATCTAGTCCCATCACCTCATGGGAAATAGATGGGGAAAAAATAGAAACAGTGACATTATTATCCTGGGCTCCAAAATCACTGTGGACTGTGACCGCAAGCCATGAAATTAAAAGACACTTGCTCCTTGGAGAAAAGCAATGACAAAGCTAGACAGTGTATTAAAAAGCAGAGACATCACTTTGCCAACAAATATCTGTCTAGTCAAAGCTATGGTTTTCCAGTAGTCATGTATGGATGTGAGAGTTGGACCATAAAGAAGGCTGAGTGCTGAAGAACTAATGCTTTCAAACTATGGAGAAGACTCTTGAGAGTCCCTTGGACTGCAAGGAGATCTAACCAGTTAATCCTAAAGGCAATTATTCATTGGAAGGATTGATGCTGAAGCTGAAGCTCCAATACTTTGGCCACCTAATGCGAAGAGCTGACTCTTTGGAAAAGACCCTGATGCTGGGAAAGATTGAAGGCAGGAGGAGAAGGGGATGACAGAGGATGGGACTCAATGGACATGAGTTTGAGTAGGAGAAGATGGCTGGATGGCATCATTGACTCAATGGATGTGAGTTTGAGCAAACTCCAGGAGATGGTGAAGGACAGGGAAGCCTGGCATGCAGCAGTCCGTGGGGTCACAAGGAATCGGACATGACTGAGCAACTGAACATCAGCAATCTCTACCTCACAGATGTTTATGGAACATTTAACACAAGTTCAGAATCCACTTTCTTTAAAGGTGTACATGAACTATGATCCAGGATAAATCATACCGAGCCATAAAAAAAGTCTCAGTGAAGTTCAAAAGACTAGACAGTATTAGTAATTATATTCTGTGACAATATGAAATTAAATTATTCATCAGTAATATATCTAGAAAAGTTCAAATATTTAAAATTTAACAGTCAACTTCTGATTAACACATGGATCATAAAAGAAATCATTAATCAGATAATATTTTGAACCAAATGCTGATTAAATTACAACATTCCAAATTTGGTGGCATGAAGCTACTTACTATAGTATATAAGGGAAATTTATACCATTAAATATTTACATTTGAATGAGAGAAAGCCTTAACATTAATAATTAAAATTTCTACTTTAAGGATCCTTAAGATTGTGATTAACTTAAGGTTATCATAAGATTATTTTAAGAACCTAGAAAAAGATATAAAAATTTAATTCCTAGATGGAAAGAAATAAGATCACAACTCAAACAAAGAGACACAACCGAAAAAGTTTGCAAAACCAGGAGTTAGTTTTTTTTAAAGGTTAATAAAATGTATACATTCTAGGAAGAGTGATAAAGATAAAAAGAGAGAAATTACAACATTCTGAGATTAGGATTTGAAAGATAGTATATTACTCCAGATTCTACAGAATCAAAAGGATTTTAGATACTATGGAAAACCTTTTGTGAATGAATCTGTCATTGTAGATAAAATTGACATATTCACTAAAAACACACAACTTACCAAATCTGAAACCAGGTGAAACAGGAAATATAAATGCCTTATATCAATCAGAAAAATCAAATCATATATTAGTAACTTCCACATGAAGATAATACTAAGCCTTGATGGTTTTAATGGTGAGTTCTCTCAAATTTACGGAAGACATAATATCAATCTTACACAATTTCCCCCCAAAATAGACTTGTTTTATGATGATAGCACAATTGTGATATCAGACAGACACCATGAGAAAAGAAAATCATAGACCAATCTCCTTCATAAAATTCCTTAAGAAAATATTCACACATCAAATTCCACAATAAAAGCATAATATATAATAACCAAACAGGTATTAATTATCTAGACTATGTTACTTCACCGACTCAGGTTAAATTATTGCTTAGTCTTTTACTGTTTCTGATTCCCTGGTGTCTGGTCAGGGGCCTTGTGCAACTTTGTCATTGCCAGTAATTCATAGGTTTATTCTCTGCTCTTTTAACTCCTTTTTGGTCCATGGTGGAACATCTGCTTTTTGTACGAAGTCAAACTCAGGGAAAATAAAAATGTTCACTAGCTTTATCTTTTCTATTCATAATGAATAAACTTTATTCAAAATAAAGTGAAAAAGAATGTTTTTCACTTCAGGAAAATGTCTTCTTCCACCATGTAGACTGTCTACTTTATCCAACAGAACACTTCCAGTGAGAAAGCTGGCAAGGCTTTCCAGCATTCTGAATTTCAGCATTTCATTTGAGAAGGGAAACATGAACACAGCTTCCTACTATTCATCCCTCGCATTCCTAAAATGCTGTTTAGATGATAAAATGAATTCTCCCATTTTCTCCTTGATGCTTCCTCTTGTGCAGGCATTATTTTCATCCACACTACTGACTAAAGAAAGTGAGGTTCAGAACAGGGTAAAAGAAGCTCACAGAGGATTACAAAGAAGGCAAATAGCATATTTGCCAAGGGTCTGTTGTGTGTTCAGAAATACACTAGTCTCTGTGAAAGCAGATGATAAGATACAGTGGAGTCATGCTCTATTTTCTCTTAACCTTTGAAATTATTTTTCTGAAACCTATTGTCCAGTTGAACCATCATTTCCTTTCTTGTTTATTGCTTCTAAGATCATAAGAATTTCCCTCCTGGGTGACTTAGCACTTCACTGAATCAGCCAGAACAAATCTAGATTCATGGCAAAATGATTGTCAACAACAAAAGGAAAAACATGATGGTCAAATCCAAGGAGAAGACATAGTAAAAATAAACGTGGGCCATAGAATCTTATAACTCAAAGAAATGCAACTTGAATAATAGTTGCAACATTGTAGATAATCAATAAGTATTGATTAAATTAATGAATGAGTATAACTGTGAGATACATTTTTGCCTATCAGATTATAGGTATATAATAGATAGACAGACACAGATAGATGTGTGTGTACCCAGTTGTGCTGCACTCTTTGCAAACCATTGGACGATAGCCCTCCAGGCTCTTCTGTCCATGGGATTATCCCAGCAAGAGCACTGGAGGGGGTTGCCATTTCTTCCTCCCACTGATCTACTTGAACCAGGGACCAAACCTGTGTCTCCTGCATCGCCTGCATTGGCAGGCGGATTCTCTACCACTGAGCCATCTGGGAAGCCCAGATGGATGGACAGATAGGCAGATATAAATATAAAAAGAGGCACTATGACCCAGTACTCTTAAGGATATGTTGAAACTAGCATTCCTCTTTGTTGCCCTTGGCATTATAAGTTCAATCATTTTAGAATGAATAAAAAGAGTAATAATGATGTCATATGCTATAAATGAGTAAATTTATTGTGGGTAACATAGCCAAGAGTAACCATCCAAAATAAGGAGGAACTGTATCACCTCACACCTGTCAGAGTAGCTATCATTAAGAAAATGCACAAATAACAAATGTTGGCGAGGATATGGAGAAAAGGAGAACCTCGTACATTGCTGGTGGGAATGTAAACTGGTGCAGCACAATGGAAACCAGTATGAGGGTTTCTCACAAAAACTAACAGTAGAACTATCATATGACCCAGTAATTCTGTGCGTGAGTATATATCCTCAAAACCCCCAAATCACCAATTCAAAAATATACATTTCACCCCAATGTTTATAGGGCTTCCCTGTTGGCTCAGACAGTAAAGAATCTATGTGCACTACAGGAGACCTGGGTCGATCCCTGGGTTGGGAAGATTCTCTGGAGGAGGAAATGGCAACCCTCTCTAGTAGGAGCCTGGTGTGCTGCAGTCCATAGGGTTGCAAAGAATCAGACGCAACTGAGCAACTAAGCATGTCAATGTTTTTAGCAGCATTATTTACAACAGCTAAGATGTGGAAGCAACCTAAGTGTCTATCAAAAGATGATTGGATAAAGAAGATGTGGTATATGTATACAATGGAATACTAATCAGGTATAAAAAAGAATGGAATTTTGTCATTTGCTACAATGTGGATGGACTTATAAGGTATTATGCTTAGTGAAATAAGTCAGACAGAGAAAGATAAATACTGTTGATAACACTTAAATGTGGAATCCAAAAAAATTAAATAGACTAGGGAATATAATAAAAAAGAAACAGATTCTCAGATATAGAGAATAAATTAGTGGTTACCAGAAGCAGGGGAGAAGGGGGACTAGCAAGATAGGGGTAGGGCATGAAGAGGTACAAACCACTATGTACAGAAAAAATATGGATATTCCATACAACACAGGGACACAGGGACTATAGCCAATATTTTATAATAACTATAAATGGAATATAACCTTTAAAGATTGTGTATCACTATGTTGTACAGCTGAAACATATAATATTATACATCAACTATGCCTCAACAAAAATTTAAACAAATAGACAAAAAAAGCAAAGACAAGCAAGCAAAACTTTGAAACTATAAAACCTGTTCAAATAAATCATTACTATTCTTGGAATTGTATTATTCTGTTTTTATCTTTTTTGCACACGGGAAGCTAGAATGAAAGTCTTAATATTATAAAAAAAATAAAGAGAATTATATATTTATAGAAAAGTGTTCAGAATAACATAATTTATAATAGATAAAAACTGAAAACAGTTCTTTCCTTTCACTTTGCTTCCTATCTGTAATTGTCCCCTTTCTCTTTAAATTCAGGTTTAAAGTTTTGAGTTTAGTCACCTGGAGGGGCCTCAGCCAAACTTGATCTACATAGGTCCTGCTGGATGGTCTTTATTCCTCGCAAAGAATGCATTGCTCCAGTTTCTTAAAGTATTGCCCATAAGTTTCAATTTGCTCTTCAGAATCAGCTATTAATTTTCCATATCTTTATGTTCTTTCCAAAGAAATCAATTTTGGGTAGAACACTCTCTTTGGGCAAAGAGCCCTGTCTCTCTAATCCACTCACATTTTAACTCAGTTTTTCAAAGTTGTTAGAGCTAAATTTCACATTTCATTTTGGGCTGCTATGTAATGACCGAAAGTGAGTATTGTTGTTGTTGTTCAGAGCAACATCGTATGCATTATCATGAAGGTTTTTACCAAACAAATGTCAATCACAAGTTATCTACTACCCAGTAGGACAAATTGCTTCCCACTATTTGATAGAAGAGGTTCATCTGTTACATGGTGGGTGTTGTTCCCACCAGATTATGGTTCCAAATGAGAGATGGGTCAATCTTTATGAAGGGAAGAGTTAAGCAGATCAGACCTTTAAAAAATGGACTTCATTATTTAGAGAAGTTTTCGGTTCATAGCAAAACTGAGAAGAAAGTACAGAGTTCCTAGTATATTCCCTACCCCCACATACAGAAGCCTCTGCCCCTAATAACATCCCCTACCACAGTGGTACATGTGTTATAACTGATGGACACTAATTGACACATCATTGTCACCCAGGGTTCAGCCACACTAGGGTTCACTCGGTGTGGGATGGTCTGTGGGTTTTGACAAACATATAAGGACCTGTGACTACCATGATTCTGTAGGAATAGCAAAGATCAGTATCTCGTTGAGCACACAGTGAGGATGGGCAGGATGCAGACTGAACAAAGGGCACGTTGTCCATTTCTGATTACTAACAGCTTCTAGCACAGTGACAGTATTTGGAGGAACATTTATATGGAACATGAATACATTGGGCCCATTCTCAGTTATTCCTGTCACCAATTGTCCAGAATCCCTCCTTCCAATTTCCTAATCGTTTGCCATTTTGTTAGCCAACTGCTTATGCCTCAGTTTGGAACTGCACCTTAGGCCATTTCTCCTCTTCCAGGGAAAAAAAAGACAGTGAGATGTGGTGTTTTACGTTTTTTCCACCTGTGGGGAAAGACTTCTCCCCACCACAGTCCTTTGGGGCCACCCTGAATAGACTAACACAGTAATAGTACCCTTATTGCTGGTACCAGCAATCTGTAAATCGGGCTTGTATTTTTCCCTTCTCCATCAACTTAGGGCATTTTCTGTGAGAATACAGATGTGGGTTGATGAGGGGTATATGTGGTGGGGGGAGTAGGGGACATGGTAGTAAGGCAAGAATCTGATCATATTGGCTTTATTGTGCATATACAGGAGAGTGGCCCAAAGTTTGGTTCAGTAACAAAAAAGGGTGGGGAGGAAAAAGATGTATGCCGCCAATTCACTCAACAAATTAATGATAAATGAGTCTTAAAAAACAAATCAATACAACAATAGCTTTCCTTAAACCCTCATCTAATATTCTGCTTTCATCTCATTGGCCAGAATTTTGCACTTGGACCATATCAACTAAGTGTGATTAGTTTCAAGTGGACACATTGCAGTGCTGCAAAATATTCAGGTTTTATTAGAAAGGAAGAGGGAGAAATAGATGCTGGTTGGCAGCAAGAGCTTCCCTTGGCGGCTGAGATGGGAAAGAATTTGCCTGCAATGCAGGAGATGTGGGTTTGATCCCTGGGTCAGAAAGATCCCCTGGAAAAGGAAATGGCAACCTACTCCAGAATTTGCCATGGACAGAGGTCCCTGGTGGGCTACAGTCCATGGGGCCTTGAAGAGTCAGACACGACTGGGCAACTAACATTTTCTTTCACTGGCAGCAAGGAGTATCAACAAAATTACCTTCCTGAAATGGATATAAAGAAACTGCTACAACCCAGAGATGATAAAAATCCTCTGCATCTATTTTATTAAAAATTAACTTGTAAAAAGTGGTAATGAACAAATTTCAACCATTGTTTTGAAATATTGTAACTAAAAACTAAAAGTAGCATTTTAAAGTTGGGGATAGGCACTATTAGGCACTTGTTTCGGAGAAGGCAATGGCACCCCACTCCAGTACTCTTGCCTGGAAAATCCCATGGATAGAGGAGCCTGGTAGGCTGTAGTCCATGGGGTTGCTATGGGTCGGACACGACTGAGCGACTTCACTTTCACTTTTCATTTTCATGCATTGGAGAAGGAAATGGCAACCCACTCCAGTGTTCTTGCCTGGAGAATCCCAGGGACGGGGGAGCCTGGTGGGCTGCCGTCTATGGGGTCGCACAGAGTCTGACACGACTGAAGCGACTTAGCAGCAGCAGCAGCAGCAGCAGGCACTTGTTTCCTCATCCCTTCCATCATTTCTTGTAAAGTTATAAATGTTTACAGTCTCTTAATTGTCTAGCGCATGGTTGGTCAGACCATGTTTGGGGCCTTCTCAGCCTCTGCGCCAGAGCAGCTGGACCCACAGCTGGGACTCTGAGAATGACGCTGCCTTAATCACAGCAGCTCTCCTGTCTGTGTGCCTCTGTCAGAGCTCTCTGAACAATGGCTGTACCACTAAAAGAACTGGAAAACCACCAGTTCAAGTCTGGCTCCCTAGTTGTACAGAGAAACCAAACAAAAGTTAAGTGACCAAAAACCTAAAGGAGAACATCAGAAGTGAAGCCTTTTGCTTTTTAAAAAAATTTTTTCTTAGTATTTCCACCAGTCATTGTCTAACTCATCCTTAACAGGTTGTTAAATAGTTATCCTATCACTGTTGCTTAAACAGATGGGCCTATGAAGCGTCTGGGAATAGAAATTCACCCTCTGAATTTTAGTCTAATTAATTGCCATAAAATAGATGTTTAGTAAAAAAAAAAAAAAACAAAACAAACAAAAACAGAACAAATCTTTTTACAACAGAGACTCATTATTTCAGATTGTGGTTTTGTTTATGTAAAAAGAAAAAAATGTGTACCTACATTTGATCTGTTTCTCCAAGAATCACTGCACATTGAAATTAGGGTGTGTAATTTATCTATGTAACACTACACTTGCCTGGAAAAATCCCATGGATGGAGGAGCCTGGTAGGCTGCCGTCCATGGGGTCTCGAAGAGTTGGACACGACTGAGTGACTTCACTTTCACTTTTCATTTTCATGCATTGGAGAAGGAAATGGCAACCCACTCCAGTGTTCTTGCCTGGAGAATCCCAGGGATGGCGGAGCCTGGTGGGCTGCTGTCTATGGGGTTGCACAGAGTTGGACACGACTGAAGCGACTTAGCAGTAGCAGCAACACTACTCATTGTAAAACTGTATGACCAGACACTATGTTAGGCACTGTGGCCCCTGCTCAGGGAGTTCAGAAACTTCTTTTGGGTCTAAAAGGGACAGAAAACATTTTTCTGTGTTTTCACTAATTCTTTTCAGAATTTTGGGCTGAAGTGGTGAAGAGTTTGTTACGAGGCACTATAATGACAATTGTACTGGTAGGGATATTTTCCTCTAAGAAGAAAATTATCACATGCCATATTTTTAAACCTGCACTGGCCAAAATAATTTCTACTTAAAACCACAATGATGAAGTTAGGAAGTATGACGTTTACAATGTCCCCACCAAAATCGGTTTACAACCTTGTTTTGAATTTGATATATCTTACCATGATGAAATTCTTAATGGTTTTAATTTACTTGACTTATGCTTTTAATTATAGATTCATTGTTATAACAGCTTTCAACTGTTTAGAATTTTGTCAGGATGGTGAGCAAGAATATGTGTATCTCTTAATAACATTTGCTCCAAATTCTTTGTTTATTATTTTTAATAACTTCTTGAAAATCTTAATCAGAAAGGAGTTATAGAACAAAGAGCTCCAGCCTCGACCATAACATGAGGAAGTGATTTTTGCACTCTGAAAATATGCTGGAGGATGAGCCCAGGAAAAACAGGGTGGTGCTTATACACACAGTCTCCCTTCTCTAAAAACAACAGCTGGAAGTGCCTGTTGCCACCGGTGGGGGAGGGTATGATGGAAGAAACTTTTTTTTTTAGTGTTGGAAAGTTTTCAGTGAGATCATGATGTCACCAGGATATGTTTTGTCTGTGATTAAGATTTGCATAAATTCCTTCCCATGGAACTATGTGAAATATAAAAGGAAAGTTTTATGGTATATTTTGTGTCTATGGTGCCAATACTTTTAAGAGTCTATGAAGGAGATCTAATGTATGAAGAATTTGTTTTGCAAATTCTCTCAAAGGAAGAACAAATGAAAAAGAAAAGAAACACGGCTGGCAGATACTACAACTTCATATTGTACTCCGAGAAAGACGGATTGCTTTTCGTTCCTGATCACTGACTAATATTTTAACTTTGTACTACATACTTTTGAGAAGAGGATCTTCATTTTCTTTCATACTTACAGCTTGAGAGAGCTATTCATTTTATTATTCTTCCTGTTATAATTAATTTGGACTATTTTGTCAAAGTCCTGTGTTTGGAAGATTTTAATCATCAAGCAAAATGTATTTGGGGCACATTTTAAAAGATTCACTTTGACATCAAGTTAGGGAATGTTTTGCTACAGAGCAGAGATATTCGAGTATCAAATAAAATGTCTGGAAATGAAGAGCCATTGAGTTTGCTGCAAAGGAATTTTTAATTCCCAAAACATCATTTGAAACTTGTGTACATGGTTCAAGTTGACTCATCAGTCCCCACGTCGATCAGAGACTATAAATAATGCAGAGGGAGTGTTCTCAGTAATTCTGTCATCTTGTATTCTCCTTTCTTGAGGTTTCCATTCTGGTTAATTTTTTGTTTGGTTAGAATCCTTTGCCTAGTAATTGCCTCCAATAGAACACACCTTTTTAATATTTTTGAATCCTTGTATATCTACACAGCTCTCTCTCTCTCTCTTTTTTTTTTTTTTTTGACACTGGTAAATGATCAAAACCCTTCTTAATTCCTGTGTAGCAGATAAAAATTTCAATCCTTGAAAATAGCCACTTCTTTTGGAAGCTTAAAATAGCTCCTTGAATATAGTATTAATTAACATGTGTCTTTTCTGATGGGCTTCTTGGGTGGCACTAGTGATAAAGAACCTGCTTGCCAATGCAGGAGATGTAAGAGATGAGGATTCAGTCCCTGGGTCGGGAAGATTCCCTGGAGGAGGGCATGGCAACCCACTCCAGTATTCTTGCCTGGACAATCTCACAAACAAAGCAGCCTGGTGGGCTGCAGTCCATAGGGTCGCACAGAGTTAGACACGACTGAAGCGACTTAGCTCCCATGCACATATTTTCCGATAAGCCCTTCCTAGAACTCTCTGAGCCCTTCTAGTCTGAAAATTCAAGTCTTTTCTCTGCTTAGAGAAAAATTTAAAAGTTACTGGCTTAACGATTTCCTTTCCAGCATCTGTTTCTTTTCCTCTTTCTGGATCTCCTGTTTTCCCATCTTCAGTTCTCTTGCAGGATGACAGGTGCTATAGTTGGAGTCTCCTAGAAACCCCTGGGAACTGGCTCAGCATTCAAGAAGGTAATTAGATCAAGTTGTGTTAGGCTGTACAGGCTGCAAACATGTCTGACAAGCAAGCAAGAGTATTGAGTATGGTGCTGTAGCAATCATATGGTGCTTTGTGTATCTCAAGATTAATGAGGTGTACTTGATCCAGGTGAAGAGGTCCCTGGCAGATTTCCAGACAATGCTCCATCCTGGAGCACTCTCGGCTTATGTATATCAGGCCAGGCTTAGAAGAGGACAAGTATGTTTTCAGACAGTCTAATGTAAACTTGATTGATTTGGATGCTAACTACAACCATATAGGCTTGACTAAGGAGGCCAGGAGATGTGCGTCTTCCTCAGAGAATGGTGATCTCTCTGTTGGGTACTATGGCTCCTCTGATGTTCTTCTGAATCTTTTAGATGAGCACAACTTGTTTGATTTACCCAAGCAGTTGTGACCCTGTCCCTGATCTTTATGTCGGTGATACTACTTGTGGATATTTATCAATAGAGTAGTCATGTTCTCCTGAATCTATCATGATGTTCTCTTGTCATCCAGCCCTTGTATATCTTTTCATATTTTGCCTTATATTTGTATTTCCTCTATATTATGAGAGCTCTCCCCAACTTGATCATTCATTTATATTGTTATTGTTTCCTCTTTAATTCACCATCCTATTTTTTAATTAAAAAATCATGTTGTTGTTTCCTAAGTCCCAGGAAGGGTTTTGTGTGTATGTGTGTGTGCGCGCGCGCACTCACATACCACCATTCATTTTCTTATGTTCTGTGTTTTGGGTATCATTTTATGGACAATTGTCTTTTCTTTCCTCCAAACAGTTCCTCCAATGGTGTGAGCACCATGCTGCTGTGTCTTCTTACTCTGGACCTTGAGCGTGTTCTTCCTCTAGCTGTCTACTGTGTCCCCTTAGCTGCATAACAATTGTTTTTTGCCTCTTCACCAGGCACAGTGCTGGAACCAGGAGTAGCAGGCATTTTGTAAATGATGGTAAATGTGGTAGCTTCTTCTGTTGGGGGTATGCATGCTAAGTCATTTCAGTCATGTCCAACTCTTTGCAACCCCATGGATGGTATAGCCCGCCAGGGTCCTCTGTCCATGGAATTTTCCAGGCAAGAAT
The DNA here is from genome assembly GCA_006410935.1 of Redunca redunca. NCBI lineage: Eukaryota > Metazoa > Chordata > Mammalia > Artiodactyla > Bovidae > Redunca > Redunca redunca. The sequence goes on from SJYQ01002130.1 coordinate 342,715, forward strand.
ACTGGAGTGGGTTGTCATTTCCTTCTCTAGGGGTTCTTCCCAATCCAGGGATAAAACCCATGTCTACTGTGGCTCTTGCATTGCAGGTGAATTTTTTTTTACCACTGAGCCACTAGGGAAGCCCTCTATTGGGGGCAGGTGATATATTAGACAAGGAAGAGTCTTTGAATTTAAAGATGCAAAGTGAGTTTTTAAGCATCATATAGTTGGTAGTAACTTTTTTGGGACCAGAATTGAACTTTCTAAACTCCAGCTCTCACTTTAAAAAATACAAACTGTTCCACTTCTTTACTTCTTTTCTGTTGGCTAATGGTCTAACTAATTTGAATAACACACACTCTTTCACATAGACAAATTCTAAAAACTAGAATATTATGACAAGAATGCTATTTTTTTTTCTGGTCCTAATGAGTAAAATCAACACACTCAAGGTTTAGACTTTAGAAACTGAATTAACCCTAGGATAAATTTAAGATATAGATGCTAAGCTACAATGACTTATTTCTGAAAAATTGTGACAAATGTTAACAAATAAAACTCCAGTGACAAATGACTACTACCTTTATAAAGGAACACTCTTTTAAAACTCAACAAAACTAAAAAGTTTTATGATCACGAAAGTACCATTTATTAGCAGATTGCTCACAGCCATATTAAAGTTAATTGTGGTTGCTTTCAGTGAGGAAATTGTTTCTTTGGTTAGTGTTATTTTTATGATAAATGTCTCATGCTATTCATTCACTGAATATTTTGAACAGTATTTTACTGCCCCATAATCCTCCATTCAGCTGTGTTTTAAGATACTTTAAAGAAAGTGACAACAAAATCTCACTCCTGGCTTGTAGCTGCCTATTCTTCTATTCTTTCCTTTCTGTGCGTAAAATTTCTTAGGTAAATACAACGGAGAGGAAGTAGGTATATCAAAGGGGCCTAATTCTGCTAGTCTAGGGACTTTTGCAAAAGAAGGTTGCTCTCTTTGAAAACAATTGTCTGGAAGACAAGAAGCTTTAAGCAGGGCCACCTGCTGGGCTGTACACACATGAAACAGCCTGACAGTTTCCCATCTCCACTGGCAACCAGAAAAAGCATTTCCTACCCAACTGCCCTCCCTCTGTTATAGCTTTTCAGATGGTCATACAACTCTGGTTTCAATAATGGCCACAGCTTGAAAAGCATACCCGCACTTCAAAACAGAAATTCTAAGAGCTTATTTTGAAAAATATATCTTAATTAAAAAAAAAATGATAGCCAAGGCATGGGAATATAGGAGAAATTTGGATGAAATGCTAAGATTGCCAAATATTTATTATTTAAAGTTTACACAAATCCAAGTCCCTGGATATTACAATTTATGCCATAGTTATCTCTATATTGAGATGTGTCAAAAAATTTATCCCAAAGGGTAAGATTGTTGTATGGCATCACTGACTCAAAAGACATGAGTCTGAGCAAACTCTGGGAGATAGTGAAGGACAGGAAAGCCTGGTATGCTACAGTGCATGGGTTGCAAAGAGTCAGACATGACTTAGCAACTAAACAACAACAAAAGATTAATTACTGGACAAGGAATCTAAATCCCTAAACAGGGAATCCAATTTTAATATTTAAGTTACCAACCACTTTTCTTATTAATTTCAAGTATGGTTTAAATATTGCAGAGAGTATTAGTTTTCTAGAGCTGCTACAGCAAAATACCACAAACTGAGTGTCTTTAACAACAGATTTTTATCTTCTTACACTTCTGGAGTCTAGAAGTTCAATATCAAGGTGTCAGCAGGTTTGGTTTCTCCTGAGTTCTCTAACATTGGCGAGGCATTGGTGGAGAAATGGGGTCCTGGGCCAACAACTAGTACCAATTATCAGCCATGAGAGTCAGCCACATTGGAAATGGAGCTTCTGGCCTCAGACAAGTTTTGAGCAAACTCTTCCAACTGACATCTGACTGCAGCCGATAGATGCCCAAGGAAATCCCCTCAGCCAAGCTCTTACAAAGTCCTGACCCATAGAATCTGTGAACAAAATAGATGGCTGCTTGTTGCCACAAAGTTTGGGCTAATTTTCTGCATAAGCTTAGACAACTGAAACAGGTTGAATGTCGTAAGTATAGTTGAAATTCATGGTTTTTTAAAGTTATGATCATTACTTTATTTAAAAGTTACTAATTTTTTTTCTCTGCTTTAAGGGCACTGATTTATTATACCCTGAATATTTCCCCGTATTTTACTTTTCAATGTGTCTGAAAACATTATTTATCTCCATTTTGTCCCCTTCTTTGTTACTTTCTCATCTTTTTTTCTTTGTTCTCTTCCTCCATTTACTAATCCTTTCCTTTGTTCTACATATACTGACTTAATATATATAATGATACAGAATGAACACATTATAACTCCTCCCATCAAGACACAGAGTCTACTTCACCGTGTTCTAACTCTGGGCTGGTCTTAAGTCTTGCTTTGACAACTATAATGTTCTAGAATGACTAGCCAGTTCTGATATTAAGCTTTGAGAGGCCTCGTAGCTCCTAGTTTTCTCTCTTGCTGCTTTGAGGTCACCATGTGAGGACACCTAGGCCAGCCTACTAGAGGATAAAATTGGGAAATGAGCCATCCCTGATCAGATTCCTAGACCAACCAGCCCTACACAACCCATAGATGGACTGTAGCATCATGAGTGACCTCATTAATTAGCTGGAAAAGACTGTTAAAAAAACTTTCCAGATGGACTCACTGAATTATGAGCACGTGGAATGACTGTTTTAAACTCACCATGTTCTGGCATGATTTCTTGTCACTGTTGTTCAGTTACTAAATCGTGTCCGGCTCTTTGTGACCCCATGGACTGAAGCACAGCAGGCTTTCCTGTCCTTCACTGTCTCCCAAGTTTGCCCAAACTCATGTCCATCTGACAAAATGTGGTCCACTGGAGAAAGGCATGCAAACCACTTCAGTATTCTTGCTTTGAGAACCCCGTGAACATGATGGAAAGGAAAAAAGATGAACTCCCCGGGTTGGTAGGTGCCCAATATGCTGCTGGAGATCAGTGGAGAAATAACTCCAGAAAGAATGAAGAGACAGAACCAAAGTAAAAACAACAGCCAGTTGTGGATGTGACTGGTGATGGAAGTAAAGTCTGATGCTGTAAGAGCAATATTGCATAGGAACTTGGAATGATAGGTCCATGAATCAAGGCAAATTGGAAGTGGTCAAATAGGAGATGGCAAGAGTGAACATTGGCATTTTAGTGAACTAAAATGGACAGAATGGGTAAATTTAACTCAGATGACCATTATATCTACTACAGTGGGCAAGAATCCCTTGGAAGAAATACAGTAGCCATCAGAGTCAACAAAAGAGTCCAAAATGCAGCACTTGGATGAAATCTCAAAAAATGACAGAATGATCTCTGTTCATTTACAAGGCAAACCGTTCAATATTATAGTAATCTAAGTCTATGTTCCGACCACTAATGCTGAAGAAGCTGAAGTTGAATGGCTCTATGAAGACCTACAAGACCTTTTAGAACTAACACCCAAAAAAGATATCTTTTTCATTATAGGGGAGTGGAATGAAAAAAGAAGGAAGTCAAGAGATCCCTGGAGTAACAAGAAAATTTGGCCTTGGAGTAAAAAATGAAGCAGGTCAAAGCTAACAGAGTTTTGCCAAAAGAATGCACTGGTCATAGCAAACACCCTCTTTCAACAACACAAGAGAAGACTCTACACATGGATATCACCAGATGGTCAATACTGAAATCAGACTGATTATATTGTTACAGCCAAATATGGAGAAGCTCTATACAGTCAGCAAAAACAAGACTGGGAGCTGACTGTGGCTCAGATCATGAACTCCTTATTGCCAAATTCAGACTTAAATTGAAGAAAGTATGGAAACCACTAGACCATTCAGGTATGACCTAAATCAAATCCCTTATGATTCTACAGTGGAAGTGAGAAATAGATTCAAGGGGTTAGATTTGATAGACAGAGTGCATGAAGAACTATGGATGGAGCTTCGTGACATTGTACAAGAGGCAGTGATCAAGACCATCCCCAAGAAAAAGAAATGCAAAAAGGAAAAATAGTTGTCTGAGGACGGCTAACAAAGCTGAGAAAAGAAGAGAAGCTAAAGGCAAAGGAGAAAATGAAAGATATACCCATTTGAATGCAGAGTTCCAAAGAATAGCAAGGAGAGATAAGAAAACCTTCCTCGGTGATCAATGCAAAGATATAGAAGAAAACAATAGAATGGGAAAGACTAGAGATCTCTTCAAGAAAATTAAAGATACCAAGGGAACATTTCATGCAAAGATGGGCACAATTAAGGACAGAAATAGTATGGACCTAATAGAAGCAGAAGGTATGAAGAAGAGGTGGCAAGAATACACAGAAGAACTAAACACCAAAGATCTTCATGAATCAGATAACCACGATGGTGTGATCCTTCACCTAGAGCCAAACATCTTGGAATGCAAAGTCAAGTGGACCTTAGGAAGCATCCTTATGAACAAAGCTAGTGGAGGTGATGGAATTCCAGTTAAGCTATTTCAAATCCTAAAAGATGATGCTGTTAAAGTCCTGCACTCAATATGCCAGGAAATTTGGAAAACTCAACAGTGGCCATAGGACAGGAAAAGGTCAGTTTTCATTCCAATCTCAAAGAAAGGCAATGCCAAAGAATGCTCAAAGTACTGCACAAATGCATGCATCTCATTAGCTAGCAAAGTGAAGTGAAAGTCACTCAGTCGTGTCCGACTCTTTGTGACCCCATGGACTGTACAGTCCATTGAATTCTCCAGGCCAGAATACTGGAGTGGGTAGCCGTTCCCTTCTCCAGGGGATCTTCCCAACCCAGGGATCAAACCCAGGTCTCCTACATTTCAAGTGGATTCGTTACCAGTTGAGCCATGCTAGCAAAGTAATGCTCAAAATTCTCTAAGTCAGGCTTCAACAGTATGTGAACCAGGAACTTCCAGATGTTGAAGCTGGATTTAGAAAAGGCAGAGGAACCAGAAATCAAATTGCCAACATCCGTTGGATCATTGAAAAGGCAAGAGAGTTCCAGAAAAAGCATCTACTTCTGCTTTATTGACTATGCCTATGCCTTTGACTGTGTGGATTGCAACAAACTATGGAAAATTCTGAAAGAGATGGGAATACCAGACCACCTGACCTGCCTCCTGAGAAATCTGTATGCAGGTAAAGAAGCAACAGTTAGAACTGGACATGGAACAACAGACTGGTTCCAAACCAGGAAAGGAGTACGTCAAGGCTGTATATGGTCACCTTGCTTATTTAACTTATATGCAGTGTATGTCATGTGAAATGCCTGGCTGGATGAAGCACAAGCTGGAATCAAGATTGCTGGCAGATATATCAATCACCTCAGATATGCAGATAACACCACCCTTATGGCAGAAAGTAAAGAAGAACTAAAGAGCCTCTTGATGAAAGTGAAAGAGGAGAGTGAAAAAGTTGGCTTAAAAGTCAGCATTCAAAATGCTAAGATCATGGCATCTGGTCCTATCATTTCATGGCAAGTAGATGGGGAAACAGTGGAAACAGTGGCAGACTTTATTTTGGGGGCTCCAAAATCACTGCAGATGATGACTGCAGCCATGAAATGAAAAGATGCTTACTCCTTGGAAGAAAAATTATGACCAACATAGACAGCACATTAAAAAGCAGAGACATTAATTAGCCAACAAAGGTCCACTAAATCGAAGCTATGGTTTTTTCCAGGAGTCATGTATAGATGTGAGAGTTGGACTATGAAGACAGCTGAGCGCCTAAGAAGTGATGCTTTTGACTGTGGTATTGGAGAAGACTCTTGAGAGTCCTTTGGACTGCAAGGAGATCCAACCAGTCCATCCTAAAGGAAATCATTCCTAAATATTCACTGAAATGACTGATGTTGAAGCTGAAACACCAATACTTTGGCCACATAATGCGAAGAACTGACTCACTGGAAAAGACCCTGTTTCTGGGAAAGATTGAAGGCGGGAGGAGAAGGGAATGACAGAGGATGAGATGGTTGAAAGGCATCATCAACTCAAAGGACATGAGTTTGAGTGAGCTCTGGGAGTTGGTGACGGTCAGGGAAGCCTGGCATGCTGCAGTCCAAGGGGTTGCAAAGAGTTGGACACGACTGAGAGACTGTACAGAACTGAACTGCATGGCCGTCGAGTCGGTGATGCCATCCAACCGTCTCATCCTCTGTTGTCTCCTTCTCCTCCTGGCTTCAATATTTCCCAGCATCAAGGTCTATTCTAATGAGTCAGCTCTTCTCATCATGTGGCCAAAGTATTGGAGCTTCATCAGCTTCAGCATCAGTCCTTCCAATGAATATTCAGGGTTGATGGGATGATTTGCTCTGCAGTGAATAACACTAGCTAAAACTAACACTCGTGGCAGTCATGGTTAGTTTTCAACTCTAACATCTATTCTTTCTTTTTACTAAGTAAAATAATTTCACTTTTCCCCCCCTAGGTATTGATTGTCACCTAGAATAGAAGGTCCTGTAAGAACTGCCAGCAGCCATGGCATTAGGGAAAAGAGTAGGGAAGATTCATTATATCATAGTGGAGCAAAGTTATACACAAAGAAAGGAACTCGTCAGAGTAACCACTCAGCAAGCAGAAATAGAAGACGTGATTGTGCTCTGGTTGATGCCTAAATGGCTCAACTGTCTTATAATTTGGCATCTTGTTGGGTCAAAATATTCAACTGTTTCTGTACCCCAGTTTGAAGCAGGTATAAACAATGAGTACAAAAGGGATGAGATCAATGTAAGCTATAAACAGACTACTGGCAGAGATTAAATTAACTATATTGCCTCTCCATGCAAAGCCATTATTTCAGAAAGTCTCGAATCAGTAGCGGTTCTATGGAGCAGCTGGGAGAATGAGAGCTAAGAGGCCATTAAGTGAAAGAAAAGAGTGAAGTAAGCCAGAAAGAAAAACACCAATACAGTATACTAACGCATATATATGGAATTTAGAAGATAGGGAATGATGACCCTGTATGCGAGACAACAAAAGAGACTCAGATCTATAGAGTGAACTGTTGGACTCTGGGGGAGAGAGAGAGGGAGAGGGTGGGATGAGATGGGAGAATGGCATTGAAACATGTATACTATCATGTAAGAAACGAATCGCCAGTCTATGTCCGATGCAGGATGCAGGATGCTTGGGACTGGTACAAGGAGAGGACCCAGAGAGATGGTATGGAGTGGGAGATGGGAGGGGATTCGTGTTTGGGAATGCATGTACACTCGTGGTGAATTAATGTCAATGTTTGGCAAAACCAATACAGTAATGTAAAGTAAACTAAAGTTAAAATAAAAATTAAAAAAAAAAATAAACAAGTCACTGTGGTGTGCAACCAGAAAAAAAAAAAAAAAAGAAGTGTACTGAGTTTTAGCGAGGATCACAGTGCCACACCAAACCAACCAAACACACACAACAAACAAGCCTAGAATCTGGCTGAGAGTAGCTGGACTCCAAGCCTAAAGCTGCAGGAAGGAGGTTTAGGAGGTGAGCAGCTTCCAGAGCCTAAGCTTCACCCAGTTCACACCACACTTATGGAGAAGCAAGAATCTTCCTGAGGGCAGAACCACTGGTCTCAAGGACAATTGATAAAAGGGTGTGTATTAGTTTTCAATGCTGTGTAACAAATTGCTGTGAACTTAGTGACTTCGAGTGACATACATGTATTACTTGGGCTTCCCAGGTGGCTCAGTGGGTAAAGAATCCACCTGCCATGCAGGAGACGTGGGTTTGAATCCTGGATTGGGAAGATACCCTGGAGGAGAGCATGGCAACTTGCCCCAGTATTCCTGCGTGGAGAATCCTATGGACAGAGGAGCCTGACAGGCTCCTTTGCTGATCCATGGCTCAGTCTCTGAAGGGGAAGCTGGACTGTGTCTTCATATGGAGACTCGACTTGGGGAGAATCTGCTCCTGAGCTCCTTCAGATTGTTGGCAGAATCCATTTCTCTGTGGCTGCAAGACTGATGGTTTCAGTTTATTGCTAAAGCCAGTCCTCAGCTTCTAGAGACTGCTCATGATTCCTTGATATGTGGGCTTCTCTGAGTGGCCATTTTCTCTCTCCAGCTTGTAGTGGAGAGAGAGAACGGGGAGAGGACAAGTCAGTCGGCTAGCAAGACGGAGTCTTACAGAATGTAATGGAACTACAGGAATGACATCCCATCACATTTACGATATTCTTTTGGTTTGAATCAAGTTGCAGGTTCTACCCACATTCTAGTGGTGAGGACTACACCAGGGTCTGAGCACCCAGAATCCAGATCATGGGAGCCACTTAAAAACTTATTTGCCATAGAGAAACTTTGCAGAGAAAGTAACCAGGGCTTCTAAGTGGGGAGTTTATTCCTCCTTTAGGGTTGGAGTCTTCGCTTTCCTACCTAGCAGGATTTGATAGATTTTATGGATCAGAAGTCATTGCACCTACAGCCTTACTGAAATTAGAGAGTCTCTTTACTAGGGTCATTTCGTTCTTTCTTCAGTGTTTGGTATGGGTATAATAGAGACAGATATCTTGCATATTAGTTTATACATCATCAAATCACAAGAAGCACTTTATGACTGGAGCTCTCCAGACTGGAGCTGAATGAAATCATGGATAGACTTCAGGGTTGTTTCTTGGGCATGGAGCAAAGGTGTGTACTATGGATGGGAAGAATATAAGTGTCTGTTTGGGTAGCCAAAGAGGCAGATTTTGTCAAAGAATATTATTTCTATGCCTTCAGATCCACTCTTATCATACTTTCCTCACAATTTTTAGCTGGGTCCATAGAATTTGAAGGCAATGCGTAGTCAATGCAAGATATTAATCAGGTTTGCTAGATATCCTGCAAACACAGGGCTGTACCGCAAAATGAAAACTTGTCACATAATACTCAGGAATTTCAAATGTCTCCCCCTGTATTTGCGTATACGAAAAACCTGTTTACCACTACCTGAGCCTGATAGCTAGCCCTAGCTAAAAATAATCTTGAATATTTTTGCATGTCTTTCATATATTTTATGTTATCCAGAAATGCAACAACTGTGTAAATTGAGAAAAGACGTATTTTGTTTTGTTTAGAACTCTACCAAGAGTAGGTCATCATTTCAGAAAATCACACCGCTGATGTTGGAGCCCCTTATGTATTAAGGTTGCCAGGACCACCTCAGTCAGTATTTCTCCCTGATGTGTTTATGTTATTCTAAGCAGGGAACTGGCCTGTTGTAAAGAACCGGCCTGCCAGTGCAGAAGTCATAAGAGACTTGGGTTCAGTCTCTGGGTTGGGAGGATCCCCTGGAGGAGGGCATAGGGACTCACCTCAGTATTCTTGCCTGGAAAATCCCATGGACAGAGGAACCTGGTGAGCTATAGTCTCACAGGGTCACAAAGAGTCAGACACAACTGCAGCAACTTAGCACGCACGCACACAAGCAGAGAAATAATATTTGACAATTTCATCACGGCTGCTGGTGGAACCATAATCACATTGAAATCTATAATATGGATTATTTCTTCTTTGCATTTATGGTTGCATTGATATTATTTCTGAAGATATATTATCTAGGAAGATCACTTCCAGATAGAAAAGGTATTATAAAGTATTTGTTACAAAAAGGGAACATCAGGCCTGACAGAGTTGAACTATCCTGATTGAAGTATAATGAGAGCCCAAAGGCCTGTGGCATTTATCTCCATGGCCATATGAAACAAGATCATCTTTTGGAAAAGACAAAGTCAGAATTCCTGTAAAAACAAAAGTAGATACAGAGCATTAGAGTACACTTTGTGTGCGGTACTGCTTTACACACGTTTTGCTCAAGTAATCCTTACCCCAACATCGTTAGAAGGTATGGGGCACTGAGTTGCTAATCAAAAGACTCCAGTGTAAGTTCTGGTTCCGTCGCTTACTGTCTGTCATTTAGGGAAATCATTTTTTTCCCCAAGTCTCAAATTTTTGGTAATAAAATGGAGAAAAACAATACATTTATCCAACTGGAGAAAAAAATAAATTGATATGAGGATTAAATGAGGTGCCACTTTGAGGATGGGATATCTTGGGGGTAACTTTAGATAAAGATAACTTGAAAAGTAACATATATATATTTTTTAAGTCACTCAGTTGTTTCCAACTCTTTTCAACCACATGGACTATACAGTCCATGGAGTTTTCCAGGCCAGAATACTGGAGTGGGTAACCTTTCCCTTCTCCAGGGGAATCTTCCCAACTCAGAGACTGAACCCAGGTCTCCTGCATTGCAGGCAAATTCTTTACCAGTTGAGACACCAGGGAAGTCCAAGAATACTAGAGTGGGTAGCCTATCCCTTCTCCAACGGATCTTCTCGACCCAGGAATTGAACTGGGGTTTAGATATAAAATGTCTTCTATTGTCTGACAAATCCTTATTTCTCAAAGTACTATTTGAAATCTCTGGACTTGAAAATGAATATATAAGCATTTCACAAAGTTTCTAAAAATTTGAAGTGAATAATATATAAGAAAATTAAATATTGAAAAAGATAGTAAATATCTTACTATTTAGTATTGAGATACTGTTACCAGTAAGATACAAATCTGTTGGCTTATAGTTTGGGGTACAATGAAATAATATATCTGAAACATTTGGATTTAACAGCATATTTATGACAAAGTTATGGGGTAAAATGTTTACACAATGGAAATATTAAAACAATTTTGAATTGAATGACCATGAAAATAACCCATGTTGAAATTTATAGGAATAGCTAAAGTAGAGACTGGAGGGAAATGTAAAGCTTTAGATGCTTCTATTAGAAAAGAGCAAGGTTTTAAAAAATTAATTAAGCTTTCAATTCAAGAAGCTGGAAAAGGAAGTATAAACCAAAGACAGATGTAGATAGATATAGTTAGATGTACACAGAAGGTATTAATAAAAGTAAAAATAGAAATCAATGAAATGGAATAAAGATATGCAGTAAGAAAACCAACAAGGTCAATAACTTATTTTTCAACATTTATAAAGTTGATAAATCCCAAGCAAAGCTAACTAACAAAATAAGAGAAAAAACCCTCCAAAATTTACCAAAAATTTAGTGAGATAAAGACATTATTCTAAATCCTTAAGATACAGATAATATGAGGCTATTATTATCAGCTTAATGCTGTTACNATGCTGTTACCTGGTACTGACATGAAATTGAAAATTTCTTTGATGAACATTTATTAAAACTGACATAAGAATATACATAAAATATAAGTAGATGTACATGTATTACAGAAATCAAATCCATAGTTAAAAACTTTCCCACAAAAAATCCCCTCTAGGCACAAGTAGTTTTACAGGTTAATTCTAATATACATTTACAGAAAAAGTAATTACCTCATCCAAACTTGTTGAAAGAAATAAAAAAGAGAGGGAATAACTCTAGTTCATTTCATTAGTCCCATATAAACCCAATAACAAACTCAAGAAAAAATATTTAAAAAGGGGAAAAATGTATACCAATATCCCTCATAGACACACATACAAAAAATTTAAATAAGATATTAATAAATCAGGTCTGCTGCTGCTGCTGCTAAGTCGTTTCAGCCGTGTCCGACTCTGTGCGACCCCATAGACGGCAGCCCACCAGGCTTCCCCGTCCCTGGGATTCTCCAGGCAAGAACACTGGAGTGGGTTGCCATTTCCTTCTCCAATGCATGAAAGTGAAAAGTGAAAGTGAAGTTGCTCAGTCGTGTCCGACTCTTAGCGACCTCATGGACTGCAGCCCACCAGGCTCCTCTGTCCATGGGATTTTACAGGCAAGAGTACTGGAGTGGGGTGCCATTGCCTTCTCCAAAATCAGATCTAGTTACATTAAAGAAGTAGAAGTATATCATGAAGTGATGAAGTGGGTTTTATACAGTGGTACATTGGTAAATGGTCTTCCCTGGTAGCTCAGACAGTAAAGAATCCCTCTGCAATGCAGGAGACCTGGGTTCAATCCCTGGGTCAGGAAGAAAACCTGCAGAAGGGAATGGCAACCCACTCCAGTATTCTTGCCTGGAGATTTACATGGACAGAGAAGCATGGTGGGCTACAGTTCTTGGGTCGCAAAGAGTTGGACACGACTGAGTACCTAAGCATGAGGGCATGATGCTGGTAAACACTTAACAATTGGCTTTTCAAATTTTAAAAGAAGGATTTATAGATATATGGAGATTAATATATACACATAAACACACCCCCCGCCACACACACACATATATATACACACACACACAGGCTTCCTAGGTGGCTCTAGTGGTAAAGAACCTGCCTGCCAATGCAGGTAGATGTAAGATATGCAGGTTTGATCCCTGGGTCAGGAAGATCCCCTGGAGGAGGGCATGGCAATCCACTCTAGTATTCTTGCCTGGAGAATCTCATGGACAGTGGAGCCTGATGGGCTATAGTCCATGGGATCACAAAGGGTCAGACATGACTGAGCCAAGTAACAATTTCAGGCATCTATACACACACACAGTTCATTACAAATTTACTGAGATGTCGTTGCGACCAACTCTTTGCGACCCCATGAATCGCAGCACGCCAGGCCTCCCTGTCCATCACCAGCTCCCGGCATTCACTCAGATTCACGTCCATCGAGTCCAGCCATCTCATCCTCTGTCGTCCCCTTCTCCTCCTGCCCCCAATCCCTCCCAGCATCAGTCTTTTCCAATGAGTCAACTCTTTGCATGAGGTGGCCAAAGTACTGGAGTTTCAGCTTCAGCATAATTCCCTCCAAAGAAAGTTAATAGTCTTCAATAAATTAGGAAAAATGTTTGATACAATTCAATACTCATTAATAACAAAACCTCTAAGTGAAGAGGAACTAAAGAGCCTCTTGATGGAGGTGAAAGAGGACAGTGAAAAAAGCTGGCTTAAAAATTAACATTCAAAAAGCTAAGATCATGTCATCCACTTCTACCACTTCATTGCAAATAGACGGGGAAAAAATGCAAACAGTAACAGACTTTATTTCCCTGGGCTCCAAAATCACTGCAGATGGTGAATGTAGTCATGAAATTAAAAGACATTTTCTCCTTGGAGGAAAAGCTATGACAAACCTAGACAGTGTATTAAAAAGCAGGGAAATTATTTTGCCAAAATGGTCCATATAGTTCAAGCTGTGGTTTTTACATTAGTCATGTACAGACGTGAGACCTGAACTATAAAGAAGGCTGAACACTGAAGAATTGATGCATTCTAACTGTGGTGCTGGTTAAGACTCTTGAGAGTCCTTAGGACAGCAAGGAGATCAAGCCAGTCAATCCTAAAGGAAATCAACCCTGAATATTCTTTAGAAGGACTGATGCTGAAGCTGAAGCTCCAATATTTTGGCCACTTGATGTGAAGAGCTGATTCACTGGAGAAGATACTAATGCTGGGAGAGATTGAAGGCAGGAGGAGAAGGGGATGGCAAGAGGATGAGATGGCTGGATGGCATCACCACCTCAATGGACATGCATTTGAGCAAACTTGGGAGATAGTGAAGGACAGGAAAGACTGATGTGCTGGAGTCCATGGGGTTGCAAAGAGTTGGACACGACTAAGCGATTGAATAGCAACAACGACATCTACAAAACCCCTACACCCTCGCATCACAGTCAATGATGAGATACAGATAAAACATGGTTCTTGTGTGTGCTTAGTCATGTCCAGATCTTTGTGACCCCATGGGGTGTAGCCTACCAGGCTCCTCTGTGCACAGAATTTTCCAGGCAAGTATACTGTGATGGGTTGCCATTTCCTATTCCAAGGCATTTTCCTGAACCAGGCATGAACCTGTATCTATCTTCTCCACTGGCAGGCAGATTTTTTTTATCACTGCCCCACCTGGGAAGCACAAAGATCTGGGTAAGTTTGCAATAACCTAACTGATCAGGCCAATATGGCATAGTGAAAGTGAAATGAAAGTGAAAGTTGCTCAGTCGTGTCTGACTCTGTGCCCCATGGACTTTACAGTCTGTGGAGCTCTCCAGACCAGAATACTGGAGTGGGTAGCCTTTCCCTTCTCCAGGGAATCTTCCTAACCCAGGGGTCGAACCCAGGTCTCCCACATTACAGGCAGATTCTTTACCAGCTGAGCCACAGGGAAGCCCAATAATCGAACCAGGGTCTCCTGCATTGCAGGCAGATTCTTTACCAACTGAGCTCTCAGGGAAGCCCCAGTATAGCATAAGGGCAGATCAATGAGTTAGTTGATGGTAGTCATACAAAAATCAAAAGTTACACCACCACTTAGGAAGACTCAAGCTTCATAAAATTAAAATGTACACTCGTGGTGAATTCATGTCAATGTTTGGCAAAACCAATACAGTAATGTAAAGTAAACTAAAGTTAAAATAAAATTAAAGAGTGAAGTAAGCCAGAAAGAAAAACACCAATACAGTATACTAACGCATATATATGGAATTTAGAAAGATGGTGATGATGACCCTGTATGCAAGACAACAAAAGAGACTCAGATGTGTAGAGCAGACTTTTGGACTCTGGGGGAGAGGGAGAGGGTGGGATGAGATGGGAGAATGACATTGAAACATGTACACTATCATGTAAGAAACAAATTGCCAGTCTATATCCGATGCAGGATGCAGGATACTTGGGGCTGGTACACGGGGTTGACCCAGAGAGATGTTATGGGGTGGGAGGGGGTTCATGTTTGGGAACGCATGTACACTTGTGGTGAATTCATGTCAATGTATGGCAAAACCAATACAGTATTGTAAACTAAAATAAAGTTAAAATAAAAATTAAAAAAAAATTAAAAATAAAATAAAATTTATGTGAAAGGCATGGACTTGGAAGTCCTATGAGGTAGCACTAGAGACTTCCTTATAAAACAAGATGCTACTTAACAGCTAAGAAGCACAGATGTGAATTACCTCACTGTGCAGTCAACTTTCTGTCCCAGTCAAGAATCAACAAGTTGGCATTTCAGATCTGCTACCTCAGCTAATCTGAGATGATATTACTCTTCTTTTGAGTCTGGTAGAATTACTGCATTGTTAGGAAGGCAACTCCAGGAAATTGTGAAAGCCAATGTTAGCAAGAAGAATTAAAATGATGCAAAAGAAAATTAAATCCATAACCTTAATAAGTTTGTAACTTCTATGTAATAAAACATTTTTTTTCTAATTACAGTGTTTAAAGCATTTAAGAGAAAAGGGATATGCTGAATTTGAAGGTTTAATTGGATGTTTTGAAGAACTTTATTAAGTAGTTCTGCAGACAATGGGGAAATTTAATTTGTTAAATCCATGAATCTTTATTTGTTAATTGTATAAACATCGTGGCTATTTAGAGGAATGTTACTCATTTAATGTTAAACAAATGCTCATATTTAAGTAATAAGATAAATATATATATATTATGCATTATATAAGAATGGGAGTGGCAAATGTCTATATCAATGCAAAGGAATTCATTCAGACATTAATTCCATCAAGAATATGGACAAACATTTAAATTCAAGAATTATTCATAATGGTAAGTATTATCTAAAGATCTAATTTAGGACTCTGGTCAAGCAGATTATCATGTAGTCATTGGGTATGAATAAAATCATTTGTAGAAATGATATACAAAATATTCAGCATAAAGAACTATGTGAAAAGAACAGAGGAGAAAATATTGTATAATATCTAAATTTTTATCATATACAGATGTTCAAGCAAATTTTTATTTCTCAAAGACCAGCATCCTTTGTAAAAATCTGTCAATTAAGAGAATAGACTATAAAGATCTAATAACAAAGTAATTTTTAAAAGCCTGTGCTCATGACAGAAGTCTGGAAATAAGTGAGAAATGCAAAATTCATGTACTAGGAATTTTTTATCTTGAAAATATCTGTTTATGGTATAAACTCCTCCAAATTAAAATTTTTAATTGTATGTGTGTGTACATAAACCTATATATATATACACACAAAAAATATGTTTATAGTGCATATGCATATGTATGCAAGCAAATGAATAATGAAAAGTCATATGAAAAATATTAATAGAAATTATTTTGAATTTTGGGAATAAGTATGATTTATATGGGCTTCCCTGGTGGCTCAGAAATGATTCTGCCTGCAATGAGGGGGACCTGGGTTGGATCCCTGGGTTAGGAAGTTCCCCTGGAGAAGGGAATGGCTACCCACTCCAGTATTCTTCCCTGGAGAATCCCATGGACAGAAAAGCCTGGTGGACCCCAGTCTTTGGGGTTGCAAAGAGTCAGACATGGCTGAGCAACTAAGCACAGCACAGCCCATGATTTAAATATTTTTCTTTAAGGTTTTCAGTTTTCTTCAATGTGAGCTATTCTTTTGTAATTTGAAAAGAAAAAATGTGATGGATTCATGTCAATGTGTGGAAAAACCAATATAGTATTTTAAAGTAAATTACAGTTAAAAAAAATTTAAAAAAAAGAAAAAATGTGGTTTATTAAAATCAATCAAATCAAAAAAGTTATATATTTTTACAATTTTATTTAAGTATACAATCTATTTATTGAAGCACAGAAAAACACTGGAAAAAAATCTTAAAAATCCAATAATAGACACAGGATTTAATAAATTTGGTAAAACTTTGTGCCATCATTAAAATGTTAAGAATTAAAATGCTAATGATATACTTTTAAGTAAAAATGACAAATTCACCATCATAAATATTTCATGATTTTAATTTTATAAAAGTTATTTTTGCATTACCTTCAACTGTGTGCATTACCCACAATGTCCATGAAGATAGTACTCACAATGACTTTTAGTGTTTTTGAAGATATATTTTAGAAATATGACTTTGTATTAACCTCAAGTATTTTTCTTATTTTCTCTGAGAGTCTCCTTCCTACTTAATTTCAGATTCTCCAGCAGCTGATTAAAATTTACTTTGGCTTTTCACATATGCACAATTCTGTGAACATAGGCAATGAAACAAAATATAAGACAGAATAGCCTAGATATTATGAAAGTACCAATACTCAATTATATATTATTTGACTGTCAGGTCTGTTGGGCAAAATGAGGATTTTCACTGAGGCTTATCATGGTACATGCCTAACCCTTGGATAGGAACTTTGGGGACTTTTGAACTGAGGGAAGGACAAAGTTACTTTAGGGTATGAATGTCTAAACTCTAAAGCATGTAGGTTACCTACATCTCTAGGTTCAATCTCTATCCCCTCAAACTCTCCAAGATTTTACTATAAGACTGAAAGGTAAATGGATAAAAATATAGGAACACATCATTGTACAGTAATTATTTATTTATATTATTAGCTGTCTTCATTAATAAGCATGGTATAAATATGGCCAAGAAGTTGAAACTAGCTTTATAATATTGAATGGGCCATATCAATTACCTTTTTAACATGATTTTTTTTTCTTTTCCTTCTTCTCTCCCTCTCTTCCACCCTCCACCCTTCCCTCCCTTCCTTCCTTTTTATCATTTTCTCCCATCTTACCACCTTTACTTTGGACTGCCTATTGGTTAAATCATCCACTAGTTACATAGTCCATAACAAGATGCCAGGTTTTCTGCACAGAGAATATTTGTATATTCTTAACTTTAGAAAAGAATTTGTATATTCTTAACTTTAGAAAATGTTCTTAATAAATACATGTTGCACATGGTTATTTCCAGAGTGACACTTCTCCTCTGAATACAGAATTTTATGATATAAAATTATGTATGCATGATTTGAATATTTGTACTCTTTGTCCTTGTACTATTGTACTGGTGGATCATCATAGCCTTTTCTCTGACACAACTAGACTCTTTCAATGGGTTTGTATTTTATTTTAGTGTGTTTTGACTTAAACCATTGAATAACAGTCTCTTTGAAAATCTAGTCTGTCTTGAGGGAATCACTCACTGGCCAACAAAGGCTCCACTGGTTCAGTACTATGTATATGTTAGAGAGATCTTGAGACTTTTCATTTGATTTATTTAAACTCACCTGAAGCATTTCAGCCTTAGGAATTTATTCTACACTCTAAAAAGTAGTTGAATTGGAAAGAATTTAAGGTGGTCTAGGACAGAAAATGAGGATCATTAAAAGTGATCCTTTCCTGCTCTCTGCCCCCCATAATTATGTGATAGCATATTAAAAAGCAGAGACATTACTTTGCCAACAAAGGTCCGTCTAGTCAAGGCTATGGTTTTTCCAGTGGTCATGTATGGATGTGAGAGTTGGACTGTGAAGAAAGCTGAGCGCCGAAGAATTTATGCTTTTGAACTGTGGTGTTGGAGATGACTCTTGAGAGTCCCTTGGACTGCAAGGAGATCCAACCAGTCTATTCTGAAGGAGATCAGTCCTGGGTGTTCATTGTAAGGAATGTTGCTAAAGCTGAAAATCCAGTACTTTGGCCACCTCATGTGAAGAGTTGACTCATTGGAAAAGACTCTGATGCTGGGAGGGGTTGGGGGCAGGAGGAGAAGGGGATGACAGAGGATGAGATGGCTGGATGGCATCACTGACTCAATGGATGTGAGTCTGAGTGAACTCCGGGAGTTGGTGATGGACAGGGAGGCCTGGCGTGCTGTGATTCATGGGGTCGCAAAGAGTCGGACACGACTGAGCGACTGAACTGAACTGAACTGATCCACAATAAACTAACATTTTCTAAAACTGCTCCTAACAGCTGACATGTAATGGCTTATTATGTGTCTTTTCACTGGTTGAACGTCAGTTTCTCCATCCAAACTCTAAGGTTCATGAGAGCAGAGACTGTTTCAGCAGCAGTGTATGTAGACTGTACCTAGCACAGTTCTTATCACACAAGAGAAAATCAAGTAATATTTGTTAAATCAATGAAAAAAAAATGAAAATATTAGACAAGATTCTTTCTTGAAGAAATGGGAAAGGGTGGTGGTTATAACAACTGGAAAAGAAAAGACAAAGAAGTCATTATAATAACTTAAAAATTAAATGAATAGCAAAAGTTATTATATATTTTTTGGATAACTTTTGGGATGTTATAATCTGTTTTATTTAGTTCTCAGAAAGGCTTTCCAGTTCGCTTTTATTGGTTCTACCTTAAAGAACAGGACTTAAAGCTAAAAGCATTGGACCGCTTGCCTGAAGTTACAGAGCCAGCAGGAATCTGGGTATTTGATTACAGAAGTGTTAAGGACCGCACTGTATCTCCTAAAACTCATAGTGTGCAGCCTAATCTCCAATGTGACTGTGTCTGGAGACACAGCCTTAATGGGGCAATTTAAGTTGAATAAGATCTTAAAGGCGAGACACTGATCCAATTAGACTGTTGTTCTTATAAGAAAAGGGAAGAGATACTGGAGTGCTCTCTCTGTCTCTGTCTCTCTCTCTCTCACACACACTCACACACACACACATGTGCAAGCAGGAGCGGCCATGTGAGGACACACCGAGTATGCAGTCATCTACAAGCTAGGAAAAGAGGTTTCACGAGAAACCAACACCGACAGCACCTTGATCTTGGACTTCTAGCCTCCAGGGCTTTGAGAAAATAAATTTTTGTTGTGTAAGCCACCAGTCTGTGGTATTTTGCTATGGCAGCCCGAGCAGGTTAATACAAGTGGAGAGAGAGGAGAGACAGATAGGGGTGGGGTGGGGGAAAAGGAGGAAGCAAGGAAGAGAGAAATAGAAACAAGAGTAGAATTTAAGCTAACAGCAAGCAATAAGCTCTTTATATGAATTCAGAGACAGAAAATTGTGGAATCCCTTCCTTTGGACAATTTTAAGAATAGACTAGGCTATTATTTGTCTTGTATGGTTTAGATTTTCTTCTTCTTGGAGACAGTGGCATGAATTAGATCATCCATTAAGATAAATGCTGGTCTTTGTTTCCAGAGACTCACCAAGAAAAACTTATGTGGTACTAATGAGAATCAGACGTCAATCTTGGAGGAATGACACTATTTTCCTTCTTTTCTTTCTCCAATTTTTGGTCCCCAATTCTTTCTGTCTCTCACCTTTCTAAAACCCTGGTTTGGGTGATAAACTTTGGCACAGCAAAGCTGGAAACAAGGTTTGCTGAATTAAATATATATATATATATATATATTTCATGAGAATGAAAATGTTTGTAATGAGGAAGAAGAGAACTAAGATTTTTCAAATGTGAGCAGTGTGAAGAGAAATAATAATGACTGAACTCTAGTCCTTGGATTTTGAAGGATTGTTCCGAGTTCCCAGATGGTAACTGCAAAGCACTGTCCTACAGGGAACCCACTTTCTTCGCAGCCCCCAAAACTTTCAGGAATATGTGGACACTGAACCTTTATAACAGGCAATTATTATCTTAGTTGAGGAGTGGAGGTGTTTAGAGGATTAAGATTCTTCTAGCTCGATTTGGGTATTTTTGTTACTAATCAGAAAACTCTTAAGCATAGGAGGGAAAATGGTTTCAGCGATCATGGTGAACTGGGCTTCCTGGTCATAGGCAGAAAGGCTGCATCTTAACAAAGCCATACGTATCTTGCAGTTGTATCTCAGGTTTTACCTTGATTAGCTTAGACCAAAATTTATCTGATGCTTTACGTTCCCTATAAAGGCTGCATAAAGTAGCATAATCATTCATTCATTACTTTTTGTATTTTTGTGTTCATTTAACAAACATATTTTTGCATTCTTACTGTACCTACTATTCATTAGACATGTATTTGGCAGTGGGAATACAGTGATCAATTGTCAAGAGGATAGAATCTCTGCCATCACACAGCTTCCCTTCTTGTAGGGAAAAGAGAAAAAATAAGCACAGCCAAGTCTAAATACTTTCAGATTAGAAATAAGCTGGGAAGAAGTAAAGGAAGTACAAACTACATAGAAGATAATGCCAAGAGCTGTCTCTAGTTAGATAGGATAGAGTTCTGATAAAACATCTTAGAAAAGCCAAATACTTCAACATTCTAACATTTTTCTAGCAAGTCTATACACCAGGCTTGGTGGACCCACTGTATAAATCATAGCTAAATACAAGTAGTCATTTAACTAACTACATCATTGCCACATTCTTTCAGATAACAGCTGGAAAGTTTTGCCTTGCAGACAATGCATCTTGGCCATTTGATCTGCAGTAATTTTTGCTCATCTAGGAAAAGGTGCTTGATAAACTTTTGCTAGATATGCAGAGCTTGGTAGCAAAGTAATCTATGGATTGCCACTGTCTTCCATGTTTCAAATCTCCACTTCACCCACCACATATCAGCCCAGCCATTTTCATATTTTAGGGTCTTCCATTAGCAGTAGCAGAATTCAATGACCATTTTCAATATTAGAGCACTGTATTAGAATAGACCAGAATTTGTTAGGGTAACAAAAAACCTCAAATCTCAGTGACCTGACAAAGTTTCATCTCACTTAAGTGATCTCCAATTCAAGCCTTTGGTCATTATCCTTCAAGTAATTACTCTGGCATCTGTCTCCTTCCTTCTGGTGATGTCACTGGTTTAATTATGTGGTCTCAAATGTTCCCAAAGAAGGGTAAGAAAGAACATGAATGAAGTTTTATGACCAAGACAGAAAGCGATGTACATGATTTCTGTTCATGTTACATTAGCCAGAACTCTCAGACAGCCCTGATATACCTGGAAAGGAGGCTCAGAGATGCAACCTTCTCATGTTTCCTGGAGGAGAAATGGACTCGGTGCATGCTTAGCTTCTACTGCAGTTCTTCCTTCAGGTCACCAAATAACCGTTTTACTTTCCCTGCCACGTGATTGCGGAAGTTGGTTTAGTCCACAATCTGATAGGGAAGTCCAGTAGGCTGGAGACTCAGGGAGGAGTTCAAGTTTGAATCCAAAAGCAGTCTGCTGCCAGAATTCCTTTCTACTTGGGGAAGATCAATTTTTGTGCTCTTAAGGCCCTCAACTGCTTAGATGAAGTTGATCCACATTATGAAGGTAATCTGCTTCCTGCCAAATTCATGGATTTAAATGCTAATCTCATTTAAAGAACACCTTCACAGAAACACTTAGAAAAATTTTTGATCAAATACTCTGGCACTGTCACTTAGTCAAGTTGACACATGAAGTATCACTTTACTGGTAGCTCAGCTGGTGAAGAATTTGCCTGCAATGTAGGAGACCTTTGTTCAATTCCTGGGTCGGCAAAATCCACTGTAGAAAGGATAGGTTACCCCCTCCAGTATTCTTGGACTTCTCTGGTGGCTCAGATGGTGAGGAATCTGCTTGCAATGCAGGAAACTTGGGTTCGATATCTGGGTTGGGAAGATCCCTGGAGAAGGGAATGGCAACCCATTCTCCCTTGCCTGGAGAATCCCATGGACAGAGGAACCTGGTGGGCTACAGTCCATGGGGTCTCAAAGAATCAGACACGACTGAGTGACTAAGCACAAGTAATAAGCCACTCTATCACTGGGTTGAGAGATGGTACCTTTCAATGAAGTCACCTAAACATTAAAAGACAATCTATTCAGCTCATCCCTTCACCTTTTTGCCTATAAGCCTCTCCCTTTCAACTTAGGACAGCTAATGGTGCTTATCTGGAAACAAAACAGGAGAGGAGAGCCTACCCTTAATCTCATGTTTTCCTTGTTGTTCAGCCTCTCAGTCACATTCAACTTTTTGTGACCCCCCCTGGACTGCAGCATGCCAGGCCTTCCTGTTCTTCCCTATCTCCCAGAGTTTGCTCAAACTCATGTCCATTGAGTTGATGATACCATCCAACCATCTCAGTCTCCATTGCTCCCTTCTCTTCCTGCCCTCAGTCTTTCCAGCATCAGGGTCTGGTTTCACTTTATTATTCATTCATGAAGTCTTTATTCTGTTTTGTTTTTTACTGGACCACTGTTGCTTACAGCCTCCATAAAATCCACATCCATCCCTTTGAGTTTGGAAGCAGCTAGTTTTTCCAAATCTGCAGTGTCCCAAGCCCTTTACCCTGAGATAATCATTTGCAAACTAGACAAACTCATCCTTTTCCTATAATAACTTGTTAAACACAGCCAATAATAATCAAAACACACTAATATGGTATTTCCCAGGCTTTCCCCCAGAGCTTTTCACTCAGCAGGCACATGGACTGCCTCTCAAGTTATTGCATGAGACAGCTTATCCAAATATTTTGCCACTGTGCAGCACAGATTGTCAACTGTTAAGCCTCTCACATCAGCTTCTCTGCTTATTCCACCTGTGTGTGAAGTCAATGCCCTGGAATTTTAGGTTTGTTACATCACCACTCTACCTTAGGTATCAGTTTTGGGGATAGATATGATAGAATAATTGTGCTCCAATAACAAACACATCCTCCAGTCTTGGTAGCTTAATACGAGAAAGGTTTACTGCTTGCTCATGTCACAGTCTGAAGTGGCTCTGGAAGTTCTTTTTGGCAGCTCCTCTTTAAGCAGAGACTCCAGGCTTCCTCTGTCTTGAAGTGTTGCCATCCTAAATATACAGCTTTCAAGGTTGCCACGGTGTGGGAAGACAGCACAACAGGGAGACAGAGGGAGAGGGAGAGAGAAAGAGAGGTAGAGGGAGGGGTAGGAGAGAGAATTAATAGAATCTTCTCTAACTTTTGGCTTCCCTGGTGGCTCAGATGGTAAAGCGTCTGCCTGCAATGCGGGAGACCTGGGTTCGTTCCCTGGGTGGGGAAGATCCCATGGAGTAGGAAACGGCAACCCTAATTTTTAAGTCTCTTCTGAAGTTTTAAACCAAAAATGTGTAATAAGTGCCTGAACACTTAAAGAAAAGCGATGGACACATCCCTACCAGACCAGTGATGGGGCAGTCTGGTCACTGGGCTATCCAGCTTCATCACGAACTGTCAGTCTGAATGACAGACACTTCGAGATCCTTGAGAAGAGGACACGAGGAGATTCGTGGGAAGAGCACAGTGTGTTGGAGCAAAGCAGGCATTCTTTCCATTCTATCCTTCAAGCCAAGGAGACTTCCTGCGATGGGGAAACTGGCATTTTACTTCCTGTCTGCCTCCTTGTTGAGCTGCAAATATGTGTGGGCTTGCTGGGGAATAGGACTTTGGAGTAGCTGGCTTCTTGTGGGACATGGAAGCAGCTGTAGACCTCTGCCTGGAAATGTCGCAGGTGGCAGGATGGCTGCCTGGGCAGCGTGAGGAGAGAGGGGGGCTGTGGGACTGTCCTGCAGGTTTGTAGTCTAGCAGATATGTGTGCTCATTTCCTCAATTGTGTGTGAGTCTTTGCGACCCTAGGGACTGTAGCCCGCCAGGCTCCTCTGTCCATGGGATTTTCCAGGCAAGAATACTTGAGTGAGTTGCCATTTCCTCATTCAGGAGATCTTCCCGACATAGAACTCTAACCCATGTCTCCTGTGTCTCCTGCATGGGCAGGCAGATTCTTTACCACTGAGCCACCTGGGAAGCCCCAGTCTATCAGGCTTATGATGCATGAATTGCCCTGGGACTACATGGAGGATGGAAGACATGGCTCATTTTGAAATGGGACAACTGCCAAAGGAGTTAGGGAGAGGCATTGAACTGAGGGTCCCACTAGAAGGGAACACAAAGAAGAATCTCCCAAAATATCCCATGAATAAGAGAGAGAGAGAGCCAATGGCTAGTAGCCTGGCATAGCAAAGGGCATCAGAGAGTCAGAGGCTCTACAGACTCCACTGGCAAAATAAAGGACATTGTCCTCTTCACCTCTCACCCTCCCTTCTCCTCGGCTTCCAGAAGATGCAGAAGGGGCCCAGTGGGGTTGGAGGTCATGGAGCAGGTTCTGGGAATAGAACATGTGCTACTCTGCTCATGCCAACAACAGTCTCATGGAATCACTGCTCAGGCTGCAGCTGAGAGTGAGGAGTTAATGCATGTTTTGATTTATATCAGGTTTTATATAAAACCTGATATATAAAAATGAGGTTCTGCCAATATGTGAGACCGACTTGTTAAGCTGTGGGGTTTTCTTAATATGATGTCCAGGAGCAGTAAAAGAAGATCCAGGCAGGCATATTTGAAGGGCACAAGTGTGAAAAAAACAAACTCACCTGTGGCCAGTCAATAAAGTGATTGCATTTTCAGTTTTCTTATATTATTGTGAAATAAAGATATACCTGACATTTAAATCAACACAAAGTGTTAAGGAAACTGAATCTTCTATAAATGTTCCTTCATGAAATTAGTCAAAATTTCTTCTTTGGAAATGAATTAAAGGAAAACCAACCTTTTACACTGTAGAAAGTAAAATTTTCATGAATGTGGCTTCACTGTTATCTTAATTATATCAATGATTGCAAGGATAGAGAGGAATTTTTCAAACAGCAGACTCTTCACCCAAGTGAAGACGTATTTTTAGGAGGCAAGTCCATTCTTCCAGGCTGGTAGATCTCCCTTTAAAACACTTTCATAAAGCCCCTAATGTGATCTGAAACAGATGAGAACTCAAAGTTAAACATTTCTCTGTGAGTTTCTGGGAGATCACCTTAGAACTACTCATCAGAAATGCCCTTGACATAATGTTGTCTCTTTGTCGGCTCAGTTCAGTTCAGTTCAGTTCAGTTGCTCAGTCGTGTCCGACTCTTTGTGACCCCATGAATCGCAGCACACCAGGACTCCCTGTCCATCACCATCTCCCGGAGTTCACTCAGACTCATGTCCATTGAGTCCATGATGCCATCCAGCCATCTCATCCTCTGTCATCCCCTTCTCCTCCTGCCCCCAATCCCTCCCAGCATCAGAGTCTTTTCCAATGAGTCAACTCTTCGCATGAGGTGGCCAAAGTACTGGAATTTCAGCTTTAGCATCATTCCTTCCAAAGAAATCCCAGGGTTGATCTCCTTCAGAATGGACTGGTTGGATCTCCTTGCAGTCCAAGGGACCCTCAAGAGTCTTCTCCAACACCACAGTTCAAAAGCATCAATTCTTTGGTGCTGAGCCTTATTCACAGTCAGCTGCATCCTCTCAAAATCACACTGGGATGCATATTGGAATTATATTAATTTACAGGCTAATTTGAGCAGAAGTGGCACCTTTACGATGTAGGTTTTCTGCCTTAAGAACATAATATATGCCTCCATTTAATCTTCAAAGTCAAACCAACACATTTAAAGAAATGACTCTAACGTTGCACCTTTAAATATCATATTCTTTGCTGGGGGTTGGTGAACACTTACTTGCAAGTTAAGAAAATTAGTTGCTAAGTATCTTTTAAAGTCCTAACTTGCTAAGAATCTGTTATACAGGACAAACATTGCCTTTTACTGTCATTTCAGCATCCACTGATAAGGTTTTCTCCATTAATACAGCTCTCTTATATATTGTTACCAACTGTTTCTCAATGTGTAAAGACTCAGAATGTCCTTTTTCCAGATATGTCTGGACAGCTATCTCTGTCTATACTATCTCACTCTCTCATCTCTCTGCCTATTTTTTTTTCCCCTTGACTTTGACCACAGCAGGTTCTGGGCAGGCCTCCTGTTCTGAACACATGAATCCACACATTGACATCCTCCAGCTGTACAGAGAAAGTAGAAGTGTGTGGACAGTGAACCTGATTTTGGATTGTACAAACAGGAAACGATGACAGACAGTATAGTGATCTCTTCACATGAGAGATAGGGAAGGACTTACCAGGAGATAAGGAGATTTAGTGAATTTTACTGCTCTGCTGAGTCTCTTTCCTTTATTTAGTCTTAGATTTTTATTTATTTCACTGCCGCAGGTCTTAGTTGCGCTATTCGGGAGCTTTGACCTTAGGTGTGGTGTGTGGGATCTTTTAGTGGCAGCATGCAAATTCTTAGTTGTGGCATGTGGGATCTAGTTTCCTGACCAGGGATGGAACTTAGGCCTTCATCATTGGGAGCATAGAGTCTTAGCTTACATACATCAGTTGAAAACCAACTTGTCATTTTCTGTGCCAGGTTCCTTTCATTTGTGTGTGTGTGTGTGTGTGTGTGTGTGTGTGTGTGTGTATGTTATTTACATGTGTATGTTATCTTTTCCCTTCATTTAAGGCTCACTCCCATGGCTCAGTAGTAAAAGAATCTGCCTGCAATGCAGATGTTCAGGAGACCAGGGTTTGATCCATGGATTGGGAAGATCCCCTGGAGGAGGGCATGGCAACCTACTCCAGGATTCTTGCCTGGTGAATCCCCATGGACAGAGGAGCCTGGGGTTGCAAAGAGTTGGACATGACTGAGCGACTAAACAAAAACCAACGACAACAACAACAACAACAACAAACCCATTTTATACCTCTTTCATTACTGGCACCTTCCAGAATTTCTTTTATTTTATGGGGGAAGAAGGTTTTATTTTTATGGTCATTAACATGAATTTTATTTTCTCGCATTTCTGACTCTTCTAGTATTGGGTCTTAGGGAAAGGGCCACAGTATTTTGTTATTGTGTCAGAAACAGTATACAGGAAAAATGTTTACATCAATATAAACAGCTATATAGCTTAATTATTTTGACTCTGAGCCTACTATAGTGTTGTTTCCCCAAAGATATTGCTCATTCAACAGTGTGTTTTCAGACATGTTCAAGAAAAATATTTTTTTTATTAAACTGAAAGTCATTTACTTGATATGTTCCAAAGAAGCCTCTAGAAAACAAATTTTAGTAATTTTGTTCTAGCTTATGAAAGAAACATTCCAAGAAATGACAACATGATGATCACTAGGGAATACATTCTCTGAGGCTGTCACCATTCTGGATGCTGTAGAACAAAAGCTGTGCAGAAATCTTATTGAATTTGTGATTTTTTAGTTCTGTATTTTCAAAATCTGTGTAGACACTTTTTGACACAAATTTTAACCTCACACATGGTGTTGGCACTTTGCATTTTATGAACTCAGAAATATCCAGAGACAATTTCATGAAGAAAGTTTACTCTGACTCTGTTCTTCATGAGCCAACAGGCTGACGACAGGGTCCTTCACATGAGGTATGACATTATGAAAGGCTACAGCAGTAATTTACTAAACAGTGCCTAAGGGACATAAGTAAATGAATCTCTCAAGTGATTAATTTGCTAGTCCAGATGAACCAAACTCTATCTACACTAGGTAAATACTGAAGTGACTTGATTCTGCTATCTATAGAGCCAGAAAGAATTATTTACTTAGACTTTGTTCATTAGCTTCACTTAGAAAAGTACATATAAAACTGAAAAGCTTATTAACAGGTCTGATTAGGTATTTTAAAATTTCTACTTGAAAAAAAACAAGTGTGTATTTCTCTAGCTTACCCATGATCTTCAGGCTGACAGAATTTCTAGAAATTTTACCTTTGTCTGGATTGGGCTGATGAATAAGTTTCATTCCATTACTGCAGTATGAATTCACAACTTTCATAAGTACTTAATATTTGATGGCCTTGGATATCAGGCAGAAAAATAAATCTATCCCTAGAACTGTAAGGTGATTTTCTTCTTAGCATTGGGATTATGTTACTTATTGTCACATGATGCTCTCACAATAACAACAACAACAAAAAATCCTTGAATAGATTAATCAACAAAATTATTGGTTTGAATCACTGCAGTCAGTTCATCTTTAAGTTTCTTACAGAATCTATGGAATCTATAAACTTGTTTTATATATCACTACTTTATTATTTTTTTTTCATTTGCCACCATCCTTCTTTTTAAGATAAAGACTGCAATAAGGGCATATAGAATTTGTGATTGACAGGTATTTTAACCCCATCAGAATTAAGTAATAAACCTGAATTCTAAAAGAACACAGACTTGCTTTTCTTAACCCCTACTCCCCTTGCTTTCTTTCTTCCATTTCCTTTATTTTCTATTCTGTTTCTTCCTGTCTTCCTTCCCTTCCTTTGTTCCTTTCTTAACTCTTCCTCCTCCCTCTTTTCCCTTTCCCCCTCTCTTTCTCTATTTCTTCTTTACCTTTCTCCCTATCTTTTTTCTTAAATAAAAAAGTGCCCCCCAAAGCAGTGTCAGCTGCCCTGGTAGTCCTGGCACAAGCATGCCCATTGCCCTCATCAGCCTTGCTTGAGGAGGAGTTGATGTTCTTCATGATCTGTTTCTACTGCAGGGTCCCAGTCAGTGACTGGAGGCTGTGGCTCCCGGGCAAAGGACATGGTGGAGGCTGAAGCAAACCAGCAGTTCACTTAACGGCCTGAGCCTGGTGGTGACCTCACGGTTTCAGAGAGAAATTGGGAGGAACTATGCTGTCAACAACAGGAAGTTGGTGAAAAATGAGAGATGCCCTTGGGGAGGGAAATGAAGAGCAGATGGCTTTAATTGTTAGCCTTACTGTGACAACTGACAAGAGAAATTCTGCTCTCTTGACATTTAAAAGATACCAGAAATACCAGTGAGCACATTCCATGGCTTCTTGAAGGTTTCCATGTCAGGGAGTTCAAACTCCTCTCTATTTTTATTACTGAACAGTCCATAAAAACTGCAGGTGATAAGATTCCTGATGGACTAACCCTCTAATAGTTTGATAAGTCACTGAAATGCCCACAGTGTAAGGCAGTGGGAAGTTGTAGGTGAAGGGAGGCGCCCATGCAGAGAAGTTCTGAAGGATTTATATGCTGCTGCAAGCGGAAAATAAGTCTACAACTCAGGTGGAAAACAAGATCCATTTCTAAGACCATGGGATTTCTTATTCCTATGACTTTGTAGAAATACAGTTTAAATTTTTATTTGTCATATTGTCATATAGAACTCCTCCTAAAAAGAAGGAAAAGATTCTTGTGGAACCTCTGAAAAAAAGAGATATACAAAAAATGAATGTTAGCTCAGATATATGCTGTCTTATTTCCACAGTCAATTTCTATGTAAGAATGAGAACGCTGAAGTGCAGAAAATAGTGGGTGTAGCCCCAGATAGAAAGTATCTTGAGAAACAGTAAAATAAATAAATACACTCAATACTGAGAAGTAGAGGCTCTGTTCCATCAATATACGATTACTGGATTGAAGGTTCCTGATGCATTCTTAGTATTAATAAATCGCTTCCCTAATGATATGCAATAGGAACATTTAACTATTACTGAAATCTTATTGTAAGGGCTATTTCAAAGTAAGATATACATGTGAAAAATTTTTCAAGCAGAGGCTATGGCACCTCTGTGACAACTATAGCAACCTGATTTTCTAATTTTTCACTGGGATTTGGTGTCTAAATCTCACAGCAATCCCAACCCTGGGTGGAATAACACTATAGCATCCTTTCTACACTGGCTCCCAGAAGACCCCAGCAGAATTCAGTTCCAGTTACCCACATTGATAACTGTCTTGAAAATGAATGCTTTATTGGCTTTCATTTCTTCCCTGTCTCAAATCCCCATTTCCCTACATATATTACTGACCTCAAATCCTACTTGGACTGGAATCTTTGTGTCAGCCTTGATTCGAGAAGAACCCAAAATAAAGCACCCTTCCTGACTACATACGCATCCTGAACAGCGCTTTTTCACTGTGTTGCCATATTCCCTGTGAGGTCATTCACATCACACTCTATCTGAATCATTTGTTGATTTGTTCTCATTTTTTATCCTGCTTTTTGAAGTTGAGAACTGTGATTTAACTGTCCTTATTTGGATCCAAGAAATGGCTGGCCTATAGGTAGTGCTTATAAATGTTGGTGAATGAATGCAAAGTTCTTCCAACTTGGTTGTTTCTCTGATCTACTTAGGTACAAGCTTTGGCATTTCTTCTCTCATATATCCTGCCCAAATTTTCCACTACCTTCACCATCACCCAGCTCAGGCTCCTATCATTTTTTGCATAAACTATTTTAATTGTTTCCCTCCTGCTCTCCTAGACTCAGATTTCAGGTCTCTCTATTTTACAGCACACTCCAAACCACAGGACAACAATCATTCTGAAAATGTCCCTTTCACTTGCTCTCTCCTTTCCATAAAATATCTAGTAGCTCCCACCAGCCTTTTATGTTCATCTAATATTTTATTAGGGGCTTCCCTGGTGGCTCAGGCAACGTGAGAGACCTGGGTTTAATCCCTGGGTTGGGAAGATCCCCTGGAGGAGGTTAAGGTTCTCATTCATTGCATTTTCTCTCTATCTAGATAAACATTATATCCTGGAGACATAATATCACAATGGTTAAGAGCAAAGGCTCTGGAGGCAGACTACCTATTCAGATCCTAGATATAATCCTGTTAATCCTAGAGCTAATCTAATTCCCATTAGAGAGAATGATGGTCCTAATCAAAGGAACCTGTGAATGTTACCTAATATCATAGAGTTTTTGCAGAATGATAAATCATAAATCTTGAATTGGGAAATTATATTGGATTATCTGGATGGGTCCTGAATGCCATCACAAGTATCTTTTTAAGAGAGATGCAAAGGGAGATTCGATCCAAACACACAGAGGAGAAAGTACTATGAAGACCGACCAATGAGAGATTTGCAGATGATGGTCTTGAAGATTGAATAGAAGTATCCACGAGCCAAGAAATGTTAGGAGCCACAGGAAACAGAGTCAAGGAAGAGATTCTCCTTGAAGAAACTCTGGAGGGAGCACAGTCCTGAGAACACCTCGATTTCAGCCGAGTGGTGCTTTTTTCAGATTTTCAAACTGTGAGAGGAGATGTTTTCGTTGTTTTAAGCCTCCAGGTTTGTGATAATTTGTTATATCAGCTACAAGAAGTTAATACACATCCCTTAGGAGATGTGATCTTGGACAACTTCTTTAAGCACCCCCAAGTCTCAGTTTCCTCATCTGAAAAATGGTTTGTTATCTCCTAATGTGATCTGACAACTGAATGGCTTAATGCTTCCAAAGTCCTTAGTAGTATGACTGGTACACCCTGAACACCCAAAAACAGTTACTTACATTTTAAGAGTACTTTTTTGTTGTCTACTCATTTTATTCTCTCTTTTGAAGAAGATCAAAGACTTCTACATTTCAAAGCATTTCTTAGTATTGTATACATTATGGTTAAACCTTAACAAATATTTATTGAATGGCATTTATTTATAAGACTAGATTCCAAGGATACAGTGTAGGGTAAAATATGGCGACTGAAATCAATGACTGTAATATCACAATCATTTTCACTGATTTAGGGTGAAAGAAAAAAAAGTTATTATTTTCCCCCCAGATTTCAGAACTTAAATGCTTAATTAACTTGTGAGTTATGTGTGTTTTTCTCTAAATATCAATAAATTGATTAAATTTATACATTTGAAATATTTTTACCCTTGCAAAGGGAAAACAAATATTCTACTTAATCTTCTTTTATTTGTGGACATTCTACAGTATAAAGGAATAAGGAAGATTAAGCACCTTTATCAATTACCCTGCAATTTCCCATTTAGTTGCTGTGTTCATCATTGCAGGTGAACTTCAAGGCTTCACACTGATCTGAGCCCAGGGCATGGTGTGTGTGCACGTGCTAAGCTACTTCAGTTATATCTGATTCTTTGAGTCCGTATGAATCGTAGTCTGCCAGGCTCCTCTGTCCATGGGGATTCTCCAAGCAAGAATAATGGAGCAGGTTGACATGCCCTCCTCCAAGAGATCTTCCAGACCCAGTGATCAAACTTATGTCTCTTATGACTCTTTCATTGGCAAGTAGGTTCTTTACCACTAGCACCACCTGGGAAGCCGGGGCATGGTGCATTCTAGCATTTAATATTTATTGCATGAACAATGCTCTTCAGTACTGCTGGCTTGGTGTGTTATAACTTCTCAGACCCTGGTCAAAGAATACCAATGGTAGATACAGTTGTCCCAGGTGGATTTTAATACAAATGCACACTTTCCTATTTATTGCTTGGTGGGCCTTTTGATATGACATTCAAACTTTATAAGCAATCACTTTGAGGAAAGAGAAGTTGAAGATTCTGGTCCTGACCTAAAAACACTATGCCCTAGCATTCCTAAAGTTTAATGTTGGTGACTATCAGGAAAGCAAATATTTCACGCAAGGGTAAGCCCTTTAATTGCGTTTGTGTTGAATGCCTGCCAGCTCCATGTGTAGAGGGTTCTACAGGTATTTTTCTGATCTCAGTCTCCCATCTGTGGCCATGTCAAAAGTGCCTGTGGGTAGAAGGAAAGAGAAGGAAAGTCAAAAGCACAGGAAGAAATGCAAGGGGGTCAAAGGAATGGAGGCAAGAAGGGGAGCAAGTGAAACCCTCTTGGGAGGGGAAGCTGTGTTTCATTTTAGTTGCTTGGTTTGGAAGGAAGCCTGTAATATTGAATAACATAAGAAAACACACTGCAGCCCTCTCTGGTTTCTCTGAGTGCATGTAGAACTGCATTAGTAAAACCCAAAATGAGAACTCTCGTGAAATTGTATTAATGCTCTATTTAATTATTTGTAATTAGTAAAGAAAAGTTAATTAAAAAGTCATTTAATTTTACCTCTGGGGGATGAAGTACTAAATTAATTTAAATTTGTTAGCCAAGATTCATTTGAGTTAGTTGTTAGTAATTTCTCTCCCTTACTTCTTGTCAGTATATTAGACAAGGATCTGTAAAAACACATATTCATAAAAAGAAAAATGCAAGAAATTATTCATGTGTCTTTTTTAAGTTTCCAATACTATAAGATAATAAAAACAAAGAATAAGTACTGAGAAATACTTTACCCCATGGACAGTTTTAAATGAGCTCTTCAAATCTTACTTGATAATTGGCTTATGTGAAGTTGGACATGTTTGTTTGCTAAGCCTCATTTTACTGATTGCCAAATTGAGAGTAAAAATTGTACCAATTTTATAAAGTTTTTGTGAATATTAGGTACATGCCCTTAGAGTGCAGGCACATAGTAAGTACTCAACAAATATTAGCCTCATCTATTATTTTTGAGTGGCTTCAACCTAACTAGGGGGAAAAAGAATCAACAGTAAAGACAAACAGCAGATACTATAGATTCAGTTATCCATACGAGTTATAGATGTATCTGATGACAAGCAATGGGTTTTTAGATAAATGTTTCATTTGTTAGTTCAATAAATTCATCCAATATTTATCAAACAACAGTTATATGCTGAGCATTGTTCTAAGGGCTCCTGTTCTAGTGAGAGACAAAATAAAAATACCTCCACTTCCATAAAGCTAACATTTCAGTGCTAAAACAAAGACAATGACCCAGTAAAAAATGAATAAACAGTGTAACACCAGACTATATCATAAGTGCCAAGAAGACAAAAACAGGATAAGGGGCTACTTGGGAGAGGTGTATTATAGTATGGGAAAGCTAGATTTAGCAGAGGGAAAAAATTATGACTGTGAGTTAAATTTGATTTTCAAATAAATATCAAATACTTTTTAGTATATGTATGGTATATTGTACTAAAACATTCTTTATTGTTTAATGTGAAATTCGAATTTAGTTAGGCATCCTCTATTTTTATCTGGCAACCCTAGAGAGGAGTAAGGGTCTGAAGATGAGACTAATTTTATTTTTCTTCTAGGTTTATTGAAATAAAATTATAATATATTTAAAGTTCACAATGTGATGATTTGATATATATATAGTTCATGAAATGATTCCCACAATAAGTTAATTAATATATGGTTAATTCCATCAACTTACATAGTTATCCTTTTTTTTTTTTTTGAAGACCACTGGAGGAAGAAATGGCAACCCATTCCAGTATTCTTACCTGGAAAATCCCATGGACCAAGAGCCTGGTGGGCTACAGTCCATAGGGTCACAGAATCAGACACGACTGAGCTACGAGTGTGCACACATATACACACACACACTCTGAAGATCTACTGCTTGAGCAAATTGCAGGTATACAATATAGTGTTATTAATTATAGTCACCAGGCTATACATTAGATGCTCAGAACTTATTCATCTCATAAGTGAAAATTTATAGATAGTTTAACACAGATCTGCCTTTCATCCAGTTATTGTTGAAGGGGTTGAGGTGTGTACTTCAGCTCTCACGATTTTCCCTTGTTCACATCTAAGGACACTAACGCTGTGCCAAAGTCATACTAATTCAGTATTTTTCTCCCTGATGGTACAGCTGTAGTGTGAAGAAAAATTTCCATATTGGCTGTAAACACAGACCCTATGTCTTCCTATACTGAAAAAATATAGCACAATACTGAAGGAAAAGTCTATTAAATTATTTGTGAAAGTTTAAAGACATCTATGAAGATTTGCTTTTTCTTGGTCAGAAGTAACACCATTTCGATGTTATATTCAATGACGATTTTATATCAGAAGCCACTGCTAGTCACAACAGACTGTTAAAGGTATAATCTTTGGTATATTTGAGTTTCTCTGGTTTGAGAATTAAAATAACATCCAGTGAAATGTACATAGCTTCAGGCTAGAATGAGTCTGGAACTCCTAACCCTCCCCATGTAATCTCAGTTCATTACTCCAGTGAATGATTAGGTCTACACGCACCGAGTTATAAAGAAGCCCCAGACAGGACTGATACATGACTTGGATTTGCGTGATCATGGCCTGAAATCTATGTTTCTAAGTGTGGAGAAAAAGTCAGTTGAGGAGGCCAGGCAGACAGAAGAGCTAGGGTCTAATTCTATCTATACAGCTTGGGAGTTACGGTTGTTTTGCTTTTTTAAAAAATTATTTTTCTCCTTTATATTTCTAAGAGGAATACTACAATATGAATGTCTTTGATTTGAGGGAATGCAGGCTGTTTAGAATACAAACCCTGGGGAGAGAGAAAAAGAAGTAAGTAGGGGGAGAGAAGGAAGGGAAAGAAAAAATGAGAGAAGAGAAATAAGAAGAGTGGACAGAAGAAGGAAGGAAGACATAAAGGGGAACAATACTAAATTACACTTATCTGCTCATTAAAATATTTAATTTTTAATATAAATTTATTTATTTTAATTGGAGGCGAATTACTTTACAATATTGTATTGGTTTTGCCATACATCAACATGAATCCACCACAGGTGTACATGTGTTCCCCATCCTGAACCCCCCTCCCAACCTCCCTCCCTGTACCATCCCTCTGGGTCATCCAAGTGCACCAGCCCCAAGCATCCTGTATCCTGCATCGAACCTGGACTGGCGATTCATTTCATATATGATATTATACATGTTTCAATGCCATTCTCCCAAATCATCTCACCCTCACCCTCTCCCTCTCCCACAGAATCCAAAAGACTGTTCTATACATCTGTGTCTCTTTTTCTGTCTTGCATACAGGGTTATCGTTCCCATCTTTCTAAATTCCATATATATGTGTTAGTATACTGTATTGGTGTTTTTCTTTCTGGCTTACTTCACTCTGTATAATAGGCTCCAGTTTCATCCACCTCATTAGAACTGATTCAAATGTATTCTTTTTAATGGCTGAGTAATACTCCATTGTGTATATGTACCACAGCTTTCTTATCCATTTGTCTGCTGATGGACATCTAGGTTGCTTCCATGTCCTGGTTATTATAAACAGTGCTGCAGTGAACGTTGGGGTACACGTGCCTCTTTCAATTTTGGTTTCCTCAGTGTGTATGCCCAGCAGTGGGATTGCTGGGTCATAAGGCAGTTCTATTTCCAGTTTTTTAAGGAATCTCCACACTGTTCTCCATAGTGGCTGTACTAGTTTGCATTCCCACCAACAGTGTAGGAGGGTTCCCTTTTCTCCACTCCTTCTCCAGCATTTGTTGCTTGTAGACTTTTGGATCGCAGCCATTCTGACTGGTGTGAAATGGTACCTCATTGTGGTTTTGATTTGCATTTCTCTGATAATGAGTGATATTTAAAATGAGACTACTAATGATGTATTTTAAATTGGAGTTTTTAATTTTTTGAAAGCAAAATTAGAAATCAAACAAGGTGTCTAGGGCCAGGTGACAGGAATTTCCAGGCAAACTTTTTATTCTGCTTTATGTTGCTTAATATAAATAACTCCCTTTAGGAATGCAAGCTTTTCATTTTGGCAGTAGCTTTTAGAAACGACTTCACTATGTTACAATCTTTCTTCATTTGTCTGTTTGAATGACAGCAATTTCTGATGGATTTCCTTAGAAAATCATACATTTATGTTCTTTGCCAGTGTCTCATATCTACTGCATGTGTGTGTGCTCAGTTGCTTCAGTCCTGTCTGCCTCTTTGGGACCCCCATGGACTGTAGTCCACCTGGCAAGAACACTGGGATGAGTTTCCCTGCGCTCCTCCAGGGGACCTTCCTAACCCAGGAATCGAACCCTGGTCTCCTGAGTCTCTTGGTTTGCAGGTAGATTTTTTTACTGCTGATCCCCTAGGGAAGCCCCTATCTACTGCACTTATACTGAAATGCTCAGATTAAAAAAAAAAAAGAATTCTTCCTTTCTGCAGTAGTCTTCTAATTATTTTCAAATCTCACTATCGTCATCATTTGTTATTGTCATCCTCCTTATCATTATCATCCAATCTTACTCTCAAAACTCCACTGGGTGCCGGATGCTGGGACAGGAATTATCCAAAGGAGCTCTTTGGCTGAGTTGGATGACCCTGCCCCAACTTCCTGTCTCAAGATAGACTTTTATGTTATGTTTTTCAGGCTGACTGTTCGGAGACTGAATTAGTCAGTTGCCGTGGCTGTTAACATATAGAAACTGTCTTTCTTTCTCAGCGTAGAACCTAGGTTGGTTTCAAAACTCTACAATATCACAGCCTAGTGACAGGAAAGCCTGTTTTCCAGCAGCCTCTGCCCTTTACTTATTTCTTTCACTCCCACCAATTTATCTTTGCAGTTCTAGGGAATATTGCCAAGTCCCCTCTAGATGGGGGTAAGCACTGTAAATCCCTAATTCCCAATCTAATCTTATAGCAGGGGACATGTTCTGGGCAGCCTTCCCATTCTGCTAACACCACACGTATTTTTTTTTTTTTTCTTTCCTGAAGTGCGTTCTATATCCTGCATGCTTCCTTATCCAAAAGTTAATTATCAAATTTACTGCATACTGTAAAAAATTTAGAACACCTGAACCTGGGACAGCACACCTTATTTTTATTATATGAACTGAGAAATCAGCTTGAATTTTTACTTAACCAGTAGAGTTTAAGTTTCCCTAAAACTGGAGACCATTTGAAAGAGTTGGTTTCAGTGTGCTCAAAGACAAACGAGTCCCTCTAGATCATTCAGAAAATGTTGTGGACAAGTGCCAACCCTCAGTTATTCAGGAATAGATGATCCAGTGTTTGCTATTTTACAATTTTCTTTTGCATCTAGATGTTTTATTTTTGACCACTTGCACTGGTTATAGTATTTATCAAAATAATAGAGAAAAGGAAGGTAATATTCAAAGACCAACATATTATCATATGATAGTATTCATAGACATGAAGAACAAATTTCCACATAATTTGAACAAGAAATATAAATTTTAAAAAACACAATAAAAAGTCACCCTAATATCAAAACCAGATCAAGTGCCAATATAGCCAACATCACTGATGAACACAGTTGCAAAATCCTCAGCAAAATACAGCAAACTGAAGTCAACAATACATTAAAATAGTCATACACTGTGATCAAATGGGATTTATCCCAGGGACACAAGGCGTTTTCAATATCCACAAATCAATCAATATGATACACCATGTTAACAAATTGAGGAACAAAAACCATATGATCATCTCAATAGATGCAAAAAGCTTTTGACAAAATTAAAAACCCATTTCTGATAAAAACTTTCCAGAAAGTGGGCATAGAGGAAATATACCTGAACATAATAAAGGTCATGTATGGCAGACCTACAGCTAACATCATGCTCAATGGTTGAAAAGCTGAAAGCATTCCCTTTGAGGTCAGGAACAAGACAAGGATGTCCACTCTCACTATTTTTATTCAACATAATTATGGAAATCCTAGCCAGAGCAATCAAAGAAGAAAAAGAAATAAAAAGAATCCGAAGGCAAAGGAAGAAGTAAAACTGTCACTGCTACAGATGACAGAATACTGTACATAAAAAATCCTAAAGATGCCACCAGAAAATTACTAGCACTCATCAATGAATGTGGTGAAGTTGCAGGACACAAAATTAATACAGAGAAATCTGTTGCATTTCTATACACTAACAACAGGAATTTAAAATATAGTTCTTATTGCTAGATTATCATATTACTATACTATTACTAGTACTACAAAAGAGTGATCAAGTATAGCTCATTATATAAATATGCTGTTAAATATTATATTGTCATAATGACTATTTTCTGGCATCTTACAACCAGAATTTAAAATTTTGTTACTTCTAAAATGAAAAATTGCTTTATAATTTAGAAATGTTATTTTAAGTGATATTTAGGAGATAACATGAGGCTGCTGCTGCTAAGTCACTTCAGTCGTGTCTGACTCTGTGGGACCCCATAGACGGCAGCCCACCAGGCTCCCCCG
Organism: Redunca redunca; assembly: GCA_006410935.1. Lineage (NCBI taxonomy): Eukaryota > Metazoa > Chordata > Mammalia > Artiodactyla > Bovidae > Redunca > Redunca redunca. The sequence continues at coordinate 381,959 of SJYQ01002130.1, forward strand.
TCCCTGGGATTCTTCAGGCAAGAATACTGGAGTGGGTTGCCATTTCCTTCTCCAATTCATGAAAGGAAAATTGAAAGTGAAATACCATAATAATTTGGAAATGACATGGTGCTCTGAGAATAAAACTTTAAATATACAACAGATCTATTTAAAGTCTTTTATTTAAGTACACTAAGAATGGTTTCTAGGATAGAAGGGCTACAAAGTAACATGTCTTCTTTAAAAAGATGGGATGTCAATCAGAATGGTTTTGGTCAGTCATAGAAGACTTAAAACAAAAAGCTATATACAACCACAGAGACAGAGACAGCTATGCCAATTGGGGGAAAAAAAATGTCTTACAAGACCAATTAGCATGTATTTGTCATGTTGTTGTAAAGGAGCCATCTAATATTCATTGTGGGCTTCGCTGGTGGCTCAGGTGGTAAAGAATTCTGCAGTTTGGGGAGCTGGGTTCAATCCCTGGGTTGGGAAGATCCCCTAGAGGTGGGCATGGCAACCTGCTTCAGTATTCTTGCCTGGAGAATCCCCATGGACAGAGGAGCTTGGCAGGCTACAGTCCAGGGGGTCACAAAGAGTTGGACATGACTGAGAGACTAAGCATAGCACACAACATTCATCACACAGTGATGACTCTCATTATATGATGGGATTAAGGAATCCTCATTTTGTTCTGATATTTCTGACTACATTGTGACCAAACAACTTTGGGAAAATAGTGACAGAGCTGGTGGCTAGATAGTGATATTGCTCATCACATGAGTGAACCAGTCTTCTGCTTTTATAAGTCATTCTCTCTTTGAAAATATCCATCCAAGACTAAATATTGTGCAGTGACAGTCTTTCAGTTGAAGCTTAGCTTGTGTCTTAGATAATGACACAAATTTGGGAACTAATAGTCTGGTCACTATTGTGAAAAAATGTTGGTAATAAAACTTTTGAATTCTAAGTAGGTACCTACTCACAGGTCTTTGCTTGATTGACAATAATAATCAGATTAAAGCATAAAGCCAATTGGGAAAAATCCCTGTAGGTAATGCTTTTTCTTTCACGCTTCTCTCAATTATTGTCTTTCTCTTTCTTTCCTCTTTCTTTCTTTTGTATCTACACATTATTCTGTAATAAATTACTTGGTTAATAGACACTGTTTCTTGCCCATCAAAATTTAAGAAAATGTATATTCTGAATGCAGTGGGCTTCCCAGATGGTGCTAGTGGTAAAGAATCCACTTGCCAATGCAGATAGACTTAAGAATGGAAACCAGAATAGAAAGAGACACATGTACCCCAATGTTCATCGCAGCACTGTTTATAATAGCCAGAACATGGAAACAACCTAGATGCCCATCAGCAGATGAATGGATAAGAAAGCTGTGGTACATATANAAAAAGAAATGCAGATATGATCCCTGGGTTGGGAAGATCCCCTGGAGGATGACATGGCCACACTCCAGTATTCTTGCCCAGAGAATCCATGGACAGGAGAGTCTGGCAAGCTGAAGTCCATAGGGTTGCACAGAGTTGGACATGACTGAAGCGACTTAGCACACACACACATTCTGTGTGCAATACAGAATAAATATTGCAGTCTTCGATGAAGAAGCATATAATCTAAAGAGAGAATTCCATTCATGAAAATGATAAATACTATTTATATTCACACATGCGTATGTACATTTATCTCCACATTGTAAATGAAAGTCTAGGAATATTATCTATATTAATATAACTTAAAACATGTAAAATACAAAGAGTTTAATATCAGTGATATACAAATATAATAACCAAAAGAAATTAAGAACAGAACTAAACACTAAATGCAATAAAGTACATAGAGTTTGGGCAATTTCTCAAGCAGGTAAAAACAAATAGTCACTGACATCTAANCACTAACATCTAAAAATTTTTCAAATTTGACTAAAAATCCAGTAAATGCAATAAAATTTTAAAAAAAATCATCTTTTACCCATCCAATTAGGAAAAGTTAATACCCAGTGATGGCAAAAATGTAGTGAGATTGGCATGCTTATAATTCAAATATCAAAATGAATAATGTATTTCTATTTTATAGACATGCAAAAATATTAAATGAAAGAAAAGCAGATTATAAAACTGCAAAATATAGATGCTTTATCATCATTAAGCTTCTATTAAACTTTGTCTGTGTACCTGTAGCATGGATAAGACATAAATGAACAGGTTTAGACTATATATAGAAAAAAGTCTAGTTAGGTGTTTTCTCAAATTTATTTCTGTTTATTCCTTGGTAACAGGGTGTCAGGTATTTTTATTTCTCCTTTTAACTTGTCTATAGTGTATACGTTTTTACACTGAACATCCATTTTAAAACTATGTGTTAAAATAGAAAACAAGAGTAAATATACACATAAATGCATGGGAAGAAGGTGGGGATCAGGTACTTATTTTAAGGAGAATCTGGGTTTTGTGTTTTTCATTTTGCATAAAAGACTCAAACAGATAAATCTCTAATTAGTGTAAAAGAATAGGCTCCTTTTACTCAAAAGTGGTTTTATATTTGCTGTTTTTTTTTTTTTTAATGACATATGAGTGTTTTCTTTTGTGATGCCCTGTCTCTGGGAGGGATTTTCAAATTGCCTTCTTTAGAGATGGAAATTTGCTAAGCTTGAGTCAGCAGAAATTACCTTAAAATGCTTATAAAAATTTAAATTCTACTCTAAACAAACAGAACTTTGTTAAGATCACATACAGTTTTACTAGAAAAGAAAATTCTAAGAATATGGAATTTTTTCTTGAGAACTTGTTGAAAACAAGGTAAATAAAATGTCCAGTCCTGGATTATGAATTTAACTCATTTTTGGTAGAATGAGTCACTTGTCCATAGATAACTATTTGAAAAGAGAATTAAAATGACAAGCTAACTTCATAGAATTAGTCCTATGCTTGCTACCCCAAAAGGAGTCAGTTTTTCTTGTATGTCAGATCAATCTTGCAATGATCGTTAAACACGTTTTCAATTCCTTTCCTTTCTCAGTTGAGTTTAACTGTCCAAATCCTTAAGCCAATGGAAACTCTTCCTATTGGCAGATCCTGTGTTAAGCTTCCTGGTTGCATTATTTCATCCCCACGTGCTCTAAGGACTTACTTGGAGCCTGTGTTTTCCTCAGTCAGCATTAAAAGCAAGCAGGTCCTAGCCCTTTGCGTGTTCTATGGGGAATGGGCTAGAAGGAAGTAACTAACTGAACAATTCTAGTGGGAAATGCATCCAGGCAGCAGCTGTGGAATGGAAACCCACAGAAGTGTGCAGTGCTTATGTCAGGATACGGAGGTTGTGGCAAGTGGTCACTTTCCCAGATGGTCTCCATTCTAGGATGACACCGTAGCTGCATGGTGCCTCTGCTCTGAAGATGGGACATTTGGCCTTTGGATAAATATCATTCCCAGAACTTTGAGAAGACAAAACTACGTTTATTGCATGGAATGTTTTCCTTATCTGTAGTTAGGGAAGAACAAGAGGCTCGACCGTACTTTTTAACATAGCACTCAAACATTACTGTCAGGATAAACTGTTTTCAAACTGTATAGGTTCAAATATTGTTTTTACTTGTGTAAATGCAATGATGGAGGTGGGAGCAAGACGGAAGTAGGGTAGGAAATGGAAAGATCAAGAGAAAAGAAGATATCGTGAATGTCAGACATATTTGTTTGCTTTCCAGCTCTTTAGTCTGTTAATGTCATCCTGAGAATTCCGTAAGCATTGTTAGGCAGGAGATTGATGGTGAGACACTGTTTTGGGCTTCCATAATCCAGTGCTCACAGTTGCTGGCATTTTTTAGATTACTGACCACGATTCCCTATCAGCAGTGCCTCGGGGGTATCTCTGATATTAGTCAGAATTCTCTCATCTTTACCAAAACTGGGCTATCACCAAATAGCTGTGGAATATAAAACTCCTCATGGAGTCGTACTCAAGTTCCAGTTTACGTGGCTTCCTGTACAGATTAGATTACCCAGTCCTCAAACTGTTACTCATTGTGTAGATAATTTCTGAATACCAAGTATCAGGTTGCTGTATGGGAATATAGTGAGGATTCTTATAGATTACTCCTTGTTCTTTCCTTTTAGCTCCTCATAAGATCTCTCTGTTTTCAAATTCCCCTGCATTCTGACCAGGTTAGTCGTATTATAAATTATTTTCAGTTGATTTATAAATAACATATAATTTGCCTGTGCCAAATCTGTTTTTTAATACTAACATGTTACTAGCAGCAGACACATGGGAAATATCTGAGAAAAAATTGAGAAAAGTTCTTAAGTACTGTCATTGCAAGTAGGTGTGTATGAAAAGTCTAAACAAGAAAAAGGAAATTAAAAATTGCCATATCATGTACATAGTGTTAACCAAAATCTATTTCAGCAACACTATGGGTGCTGTCTTAACACTGAGGACATATATAGATTTATATCAGTGAAAGTCAGACAGACAGAATTGGTAAAAGTTGTCTTTTATCTTTTTATCATTTGCTTCTCATTAAAATAAATTGGACAAGGGTTTTCCTTGGGGTGTTCTGTCACCTATTCCAAGACTATGCCTGTGCTTTTATAGTACCAGGCATTTGGATTAAAAAGTGAGAAGCACAGATCCTTTCATTAAACATTTGAGTAACTGGTACTCTCAGATCATGGACTAGACTTTTCCTTTTTCCTTTAAAGCTAGCCTAAAAATGTCTTGGTGTTGGTAGGAATTAGAGGAAATTCCTATGAAAATATACCCGTAGAGTGGTCTCTCTTGAACTCTTGTAAGAAGAGGGGGAAAGAGATTTTTAGCTGGGAAAAAAAATGCATACATGTATAATCTAGTTTCTTCATATATTGCCTTTAGGCAATAGAAGAAAACTAAATTCACTTGAGTCACTTTAGTAAGGCTTCTTAGCTACATATTCTGTTTCTAAACTTTGTGTTCTTTTGGAAAACATGCTTTAACATTTCTTTCCAATGGAAATTCAACTGTGATAGTATGTGTGCTCATTCCCTCAGTCCTGTGCAACTCTTTGTGGCTCCATGGACTTTAGCCCTCCAGGCACCTCTGTCTGTGGGATTTCCCCGGAAAGAATTCTGGACTGAGATGCTGTTTCCTACTTTAGGGAATCTTCCTGACTCAGGGATCGAAACTTTATCTCTTGTGTCTCCTGCATTGACAGGCAAACTCTATTACTGGTGCCACCTAGGAAGCCTTAGTTGTGATAGTACTCTTGCCAAATTTATGGAAAGTTGGCATAAATTTGGCATAAATAATTTTGGCAAATCATTTTGCTGATCTAGAGAAAAATACAGTATTGCAAGTAAAATGTCTCCTTGATTATAACAAAAATGGCCAACTCTTGTAAGATTATACCTTACTTACATACGGCAATAGGTATGATGTATTGTCACTTGCTATTACCTGGTATTTTGACTTTTAAGACAATTTCAGAGACTTAAATGAAAAAAAATTTTTTTCTAAACTATTACCCAGGAGATGACAAGATTTTCCTTGGAAATTTGTTGGGTGTTGGCTGAGCTATTTTTTTCTCTAACCAAATCATTTTTACCTAGTCCATTTTTAGGATTCAAAGTGATCTGATTTTTTCTTTGTTCTTTTCCAGGTAGATATTTTGGTGGAAAACCAATTGGAGGTAAAATTGTCAAAAGCTTAGCAAGAAGAAAAAATACGTAAGTAAAATAAAGAGAGAGGCAGAGGTCTGTTTAATTTTCAAATTTAATAATAGTCTGTGGATAATTGAGAGTTGGCAGATATAATGTTTCCAGTCAAGCTTTGCCATTTAGAGAGAAGTATTTCATATCTACAACATCTACAAAGCACAAACATTGTCCAGGGACGCTGCATGGAATTCATCTCTTTCCAGGATTTCAAAAGTACATAAATCCATAGTGTTTGGAATGGGTATGTTTATATTGAATTTTCCCCTCTCTCTTTCTGGAGGAGAGTCAGTCAACCCTATCTTCATCCTTTGCCTTCATGCTTGGCTGGAGTATGAGTCAAAACTGAAACATGCACTTAAGTGATTATCTGTGATCTCAGAATATGCTTATTTTAAGATCGAAAGGAGAAAACAGAAAATTAGAAAAGTGGGAAAGAGAAACACTTCATGGTGAATTACAAATACCTTTTTCCTCACTGGAGATACTCTAAATCAAACACTTCTAAATATGAAGTTAAAAATCATATTTTACTAAGTATTAAACTCATAAATGTATTTAACAGATAAACTTGTGCATGGATTGAATCTATGTTGTCCTCACACTGAGTTTAAATAAAAATAAGCATAGGAGTTGGACCTAATTTTAAGGTTGTTTAAAGGAAAAAAAAATCAATTTTGTAAATTGTTTTGCACAGCTGCTACCTATACTAAACAGCTCAATAATATTACTTTAAACATCTTATAAAATCAATTGTCTTGATTCAGTCATGTTTGTTCAACAAAATTATACTTTTAAATAAGCCAGAGGTTGCTTATTATGAGGGCCTCCTATTCTGATCAGACTAAATGAAACCTGCATACTATTATTTTTCTTTTCAGACTGTAATATGTTGAATTTTTAATACCACTGAATAAAAAACAGAAAAATAGCTTCTAAATGAAACTGTACACTTAAAAACATAAAATGAATTAGTGACATACTGCAAATGTTATATTGAAATAATTGAGAAATTCACCATTCACAATAAGTACAAATAAGCCATAATGCATATTTAACTTCTAATGAATGTATTTTTTATGTTAATGGTATACAGATTTTGTTTGCTTCAACACACCAAAAAACCTGGTGATAGTCCATAAAACAAATGGACAAAATACACTTAAAATATTTCAAGATGCAGTTATTTTATGTTTTGTTGTTGTTACTGTTGTTCAGAAGAAAGATATTTATATTCAAAATATGATTGCCAAATCAGATCTCCTAATAACTAAGAGTCCTAATTTCATTTGCTCAATCAGTTAAATGAGAGGTATTTTTGGTAAACCTTTACTTCCTTGGTTCCGACTATATAGAGTTCTCAGGGCCATTGTAACTGCTCCCCACGAGGAGGAATTACACATGCTGTGGTCTCTTTTTTGGTGTTTCCTTGAATGGTAAGTAAGGAGTTGTTATTGTGGTTTATGCTGAAAACAGTTACCTGAGCTTTTCCTGCCATCTATATTCATGCTTGAGCCTGGTCTTATGAGCCTGGTTTTTCATTTTTCCAGCTTAGTATTTACTTACAGACACTTTAAATTTTCATTTTATTATATAGTAGAAGGATATATTTTTTTGGAAGAATAATATAGAATAAATTTTTGAAGGATAAAATCCACATTGAGAGAAACCACTGATGCCAGAGTCTGGCAACTGGAGAAACTGTATCTTAAAAGACACAGTGTCTACAAGACATTCATTCCATCTGGTGCTGAAACTTACAGTGTACAGATCCTTTCAATGGCATCTGTGCTACAAGTGACTTTTCATGTAAGTGTAGTGAATGCCAGATAACTTGTCACAACAGTGGGGAAAGCAGCAGATGTAATGTGAAGTGCAGCCTTTCAGTCATCCCCTGATTGATCACAGTGCTTAGAAATCAGCATTCTAACATTTGGTACTATCACAAATCTAAACAGAGTATTAAAATGAAGAGACATCACGTTGCCAACAAAGGTCTGTCTAGTCGAAGCTATGTATTTTCCAGTAGTCATGTATGGATTCGAGAGTTGGACCGTAAAGAACGCTGAGCACTGAAGAAATGATGCTTTTGAACTGTGGTGTTGGAGAAGACTCTTTAGAGTCCCTTGGACTGATAAGGAAATCCAACCAGTCAATCCTAAAGAAAATCAACCCTGAATGTTCATTGAAAGGACTGATGCTGAAGCTGAAGCTCCAATACTTTGGCCCTTGATACGAAGAGCCTACTCATTGGAAAAGACCCTGATGCTTGGAAAGATTGAAGGCAGGAAGAGTAGGGGACGACAGAGGATGAAATGATGGGATGGCATCAAGGACTCAATGGACATGAATTTGAGCAAGCTCCAGGAGATAGTGATGAACAGGGAAGCCTGGCATGCTTTCAGCCCACGGGGTCACAAAGTGTTGGACAGGACTGAGTGGCTGAACAATAACAACATTTGTTATACAGTAGTTTACTCAGAATACATAAGATTAATTATATAGCCATCAAAACCTGGAAGGCTATGCATATAAGCAAAATATAAATGTCAGCAGCATAAAACTATATCATTTTCAGTCTTCATGAGTTTGTAGGTATACCTTTAGGAATTTAACTGCTTAATAACTTTGAAGAAGCCTTAATAGAATTTTCTATTATGTTAAAATTGGTAGTGTTAAAATCTGTAGAATGCTTAACCATGAATATATATAAATCATTTAATTGTTAAAATGCAGAATTTAGAGTTGACATAATATATGAGATATGCTAAACTTTCATAGGAATTGTGAGATCTTATAAGAAATATTACAACAAAATCACAATTTATTTCCCATACTTTGTATACTATGAAAAAGTAAAGCATATGAGTGAATATGTTTGTAGACCATCTTGATTCTGAGAAGACTATCCTAAAATATTGTCTGCAATATTGTACCCTCATTCGTTAAAAGGAGCAGCCAGTTGGTGGGACAGTTGAGAAAAACTGTGAACGATTAAGGCCATGTGAAGGTACTGAAATAACAGACAAATTTCAAGGAAACAAATTTCTTCAGGCAATCAGATATGAATGGTCAGGACTCACAAAAACCAGATCCCACTTTCCAGCAAAGGAACTATGACTGAAAAGAGCAGCAACACTCACTACATCCTGTACAATTAAGCACCTATGCAAACGGACAGTGAAATTGCTGACAAAAACTGTCTTCTGTCTGTGTCCATAGCCAGATTGTTTCTGGAAGAATACTGGGGGAAGAAATAACTGATAAACTAAATATCTGATATGTAAACATATCATTCAAAATGCTTCTGCTTCTTAATTTATCAGAGAGGGTACCAATGAGGAGAAGGGAAAGCTAAGCTTTCATTGTTTACAGTGGATTTAATGTTACACAGCAAGAGGAAACAAAGGATATTCTTGGGATAGTCTGTTAGAAAAAGCTTTCTATCAGAATTCCAGGGCAGCCATGATGTTAAACAGATGCATTATTTTCCAGACTTAGAGTAAGAAGGGACAATTGCTGATCATATATGCAGAATACTTTGTCTTAATATTTATTGTTTTCCCAGTAAAATATATAGAAATAAAGGACTGTGGTAACACTGTGTTTGAGATAATATAGTGGTCAGCAGTTTATTAAACTTTAAATCTTGAGTTCTGACTAAATTATTGAATTTTGTGTTTTTTTTTAAGTGTCATCTTCATATCTGAGATTTCTAATACATTTTTAATGAGTCAGGCTGAAAACACATTTTTCTTATGTCTATGAGAGTTGGACTGTGAAGAAAGCTGAGCACTGAAGAACTGATGCTTTTGACCTGTGGTGCTGAAGAAGACTCTTGAGAGTCCCTTGGACTGCAAGGAGATCCAACCAGTCCATTCTAAAGGAGACCAGTCCTGGGTGTTCTTGGGAAGGACTGATGCTAAAGCTGAAACCCCAGTACTTTGGCCACCTCATGCGAAGAGTTGACTCACTGGAAAAGGCTCTGATGCTGGGAGGGATTGGGGGCAGGAGGAGAAGGGGACAACAGAGGATGAGATGGCTGGATGGCATCACCGACTTGATGGACATGAGTTTGAGTGAACTCCGGGAGTTGGTGATGGACAGGGAGGCCTGGCGTGCCTGGCGTGCCTGGAGTGCTGCTGCTATTCATGGGGTCTCAAAGAGTCGGAAACGACTGAGCGAATAAACTGAACTGAACTGAACTGATTTAATCTCTCTTCAAAATCCAATTATTTCCCATGGAAATGGATATTCTTGGGCTTCCCTGGTGGCTCAGAGGTTAAAGCATCTGCCTGGAATGCTGGAGACCCGGGTTCGATCCCTGGGTCGGGAAGATCCCCTGGAGAAGGAAATGGCAACCCACTTCAGTACTCTTGCCTGGAGAATCCCATGGAGGGAGGAGCCTGGTAGGCTACAGTCCATGGGGTCGCAAAGAGTCGGACACGACTGAACGACTACTCACTAAATAGTTTTAAAATTAACTCTGAATTAACTAATCCATATAGCAATTTACAGAGTTGTGATTTCAAAATAGAATGAATATGGGAGTACAGACATCTGTTTGAGATCCTGATAGAAATTCTTTCAGATGTATGTACATATACACAGAAATGGGATTGCTGTATCATATGGTAGTTCTATTTCTTTTTTTTTAAAATTTTTTTTTGTAATTTCCATATTGTTTTCTATAGCACTAAACTGCTTTATGACAACCATAAAAATGCATATTAACTAGATTTTCCCCCAAGGTGTTTGGTTGAAGGAATTATCACATTTTCCCATTCTTTGCCCCAAGATTTGTTAAGTATATTGAACAAGCATGCAGCCGTTTTCATTCAGTTCAGTCACTCAGTTGTGTCCAATTCTTTGTGATCCCATGACTGCAGCACGCCAGTTTTCCCTATCCATCACCAGCTCTCGGAGCCTGCTCAAACTCATGTCCATCAAGTCAGAGACGCCATCCAACCATCTCATCCTCTATTGTCCCCTTCTCTTCCTGCCTTCAATCTTTCCAGCAATCAGGGTCTGGAAATGAGGCAGTTCTTCACATCAGGTGGCCAAAGTATTGGAGCTTCATCTTCAACATCAGCCCTTCCAATGCATATTCAGAACTGATTTCCTTTAGGATGGACTGGTTGGATCTCCTTGCAGTCCAAGGGACTCTCAAGAGTCTTCTTCAACACCACAGGTCAAAAGCATCAATTCTTTGGCGCTCAGCTTTCTTTACAGTCTAGCTCTCACATCCATATATGACTACTGGAAAAACCATAGCTTTGACTAGACAGACCTTTGTTGGCAAAGTAATGTCTCTTCTTTTTAATATGCTGTCTGAGTTGGTGTTAACTTTTCTTCCAAGGAGCAAGTGTCTTTTAACTTCATGGCTGCAGTCACCATCTGCAGTGATTCTGGAGCCCAAGAAAATAAAGTCTCTTACTGTTTCCATTGTTTCCTCATCTATTTGCCATAAAGTTATGGGATTGGATGTCATGATCTTAATTTTTTTGAATGTTGAGTTTTAAGCCTGCTTTGTCACTGTCATGTCTGATTCTTTGTGACCCCACGGACTGTAGCCCACCAGGCTCCTCTGTCTATTAGGGATTCTCCTGGCAAGGATGCTAGAGTTTACTGCCATGCCCTCCTCCAGGGGATCTTCCCAACCCAGGGACTGAAACCAGGTCTTCCATATTGCAGATAGATTCTTTACTGTCTGAACTACCAGTGAAGCTGATTTTCATTCAGTGACTAGGAAAATTTTTTTTTCTTCAGGTTGCCAAATTCTAACCCCCCCTCCCCCCACACACACTGGAGGTGGAATATTTAAATAAGTAAAACAATTTTTACTGAGACACAGTTGATTTGCAATATTATCTAAGTTACAGGCATACAACTCAGTGGTTCATAATTTTAAAGTTATTCTCCATTTTATAGTTATTACAAAATATTAGCTATATTCTTTGTGCCATAAAATATATTCTTGTATCTTACCTACTTTATACATATTGGTTTGTACCTCTTAATTTCCCCCCTCCCCACTTTCCTTTTCCCATTAGTAAACACTAGTTTGTTCTCTATATCTTGAGAGTCTGTTCTTTTTTGTTGTATTTACTAGTTTGTTGTATTTACTAGTTTGTTGTATTTGTATTCCACATCTAAGTGATATTGTTCAGTATTTATTTTTCTTTGTCAATGTACTTCACTAAGCATAATACCCTCTAAATCCATCCACATTGCTGAAAATTGCAAAAATAAATTCTTTTTTATGGCTCAGTAGTATTCTACTCTGTGTGTGTGGGGGGGGGAGTGTGTGTGTGTGTGTGTGGGTGGGTGCGTGGGTGGATATGTGACATCTTTATCCATTTATCAGCTGATGACCACTGAGGTTGCTTCCATACTTTGTCTACTGTAATCAATGCTGCTGTGTACACTGGGGTGCATGTATCTTTTCAGATTAGTATTTTCATTTTCTTGAGATATATACTTCGGAGTAGAATTGTTAGATCATATGGTAGTTTTCTGTGACTCCACAGAATCTGTAGTTCTATTTTCAGTTTTTGGAGGAAGCTTCGTAGTGCTCTCCATAGTGGCTGTACTAATTTACATTCCCACCGACAATGTACAGGGACTCCCTTCCCTGTGCATCCTGGCCAACATTTGTTATTTGTGTTCTTTTTGATGATACCCATTATAGGTGTGAGGTAATATCTCACTGTGGCTTTGGTTTGCATTTCTCTGATGATTAACGATGTTGATCATATTTTCGTGTCCACCGTCTGTATGCCTTCTTTGGAAAAATGTCTATTCAGTTCTTCTGCCCATTTTTTAATCAAGTTGTTTTTGTTTTGATGTTGAGTTGTATGAACTGTTTATGTATTCTGGATATTAACTCTTTATTGGTCATATCATTTGCAAATATTTTCTTCTGTTTATAGGTTGTCTTTTTGTTTTGTTGAAGGTTTCTTTTGCTGTGTAAAAACTTTCACACTTAATTAAGGTCTCATTTATTTCTGCTTTTGTTTCCTTTGCCTTAGGAAATAGATCCAAAAAACACTGTTATAATTGATGTCAAAGAGTGTTCTATCTATGTTTTCTTCCAGGAATTTTATGGTTTCCAGCCTTGCATTTATGTCTTTAATCCATTTTGAGTTTATTTTTGTATATGGTGTTAGAAAGTATTCTAATTTTATTCTTTTATGTGTAGCTGTCCAGTTATCCCAGCACTACTTGTTAAAGAGACTATTTTTTTCTCCATTACATATTTTTGCCTCATTTGTCATAGATCAATTGACTGGATGTGCATGGGTTTATTCCTAGGCTCTCTATTCCATTGATCTCTGTGTCTGTTTTTCTGCCCTAGGTTGCCAAATTTTTCTCCATTACATATTTTTGCCTCATTTGTCATAGATCAATTGACTGGATGTGCATGGGTTATTCCTAGGCTCTCTGTTCCAATGATCCCTGTGTCTGTTTTTCTGCCCTAGGTTGCCAAATTTTTCATGGCTGAACTTTTATATGGCTGAAGAGGGGATTTAAAGTGCTATTGGGGAAGGGCAGCCTGAAGAAAGTGTCTTTCCCTTTAGGCTTCTGCAATGTGTTATATCCTAAATGTCTTTTTATTGTCCCATGGAGTTACTCTTTTTATTTTGTTGAAAACTCTGAAATCACTGCCAAACCTTGTAATTTCATCATAGGGTGCATAGGTTTTCTCTTTCTGATTACCATTTTCTTTCTCTCCTTCCACGATGTCTCTTTTCACACTGAACTGCCATCCAATATCATGTTCGGCATCTTGTGGAAGCTCACCTATCCTAAGTTTACCATCTACAATGCATGCTCATTGATTTTCTGTTTACTGTCTTATCATCAGAAAAATTTTCCTAAGGGTATCTTTAGATTGTGTGTGTTCATTAATTTGCTTTAACAATTTTGGACACCTAAGATGTCTGTCCTGTTCGTAACTAGTGTTTAACTTGCCAAATAAAACAGGAAAAATAAAATGAAGACAATCACTTGAAATTTTAATCAAAGCCTTAGACTTACTGAAAATGTAGTTTAGCAAGTGAAGTGACTTAGGTCATACTGCGCATGTCTATGCTTAGGCCACACGACCTGAGTTTTCACTGTACATAGCAACACCACTGGAACAGAAGGTTCCAGAGAACAAATTAGTCTTAAACAAAAACTTTTAATACTTCTAAACAAATTTGTGCCTTTAGTAATGGTTGCAAGTTATCTTTTAACACACTAACTTTAAGAGAACATGTCCACAACTTAACCCATTCATCTCCAACAGAACCACAAAACAGCCTTTTTTTTTTTTTTTTTCCACTGCAGTGTTATTTATTTCTTAAACTTTTATTGGAGGGTAATTGCTTTTATGTTGGTTCTTGATCTACTTTCTCTTTTGGTTAATTCTGTCCCTTATGATCCATAATTTTCTAATTCATTAGTTATTGCTGCATGATTAAGGAATGACTCAAAAGTCAGAAAGAAGATTTGCTAAGGAAAAATTCCTGACCATCTATTGTACATTGAGGATATATAGACAATGTGGTATTGCTGAGATTCATGAAAATTAAAAGACATAATTACTCACTTTGAAAAATTTATAAATGTGATGATAATAAAACTAAATAATAATATAAGAAGAATTGGTTATAAATCTGTATAGCCAATGGTTAAGAAAACAAAGAAAAGTCTTCTGACAGAGTTCACTTTGTTCCCACTTTTAGATGAGAAAAAGGAAATTAAACTTTTTCTGGTTGGTTATTTAGCTTGTCATTTTTCTTCCACATTATCTCTGAAGACACATTCAAGGATAACTTGATATGGCTGGAGTAAAAACGAGAATGCTTTCTGCTTTTTTCATCTCCTCAGGTTCTTCATATTAACTGAGAATAATAACCCTCTGTGCAGCATACCCAGTTGGTACAGGCTTTGCTTAGGTTCTAGTTTTTAAGGACTGCTGTCTAATTGGCTTTCCTACCCTGAGTACTATTATAGAACAGTGATAGCAAACATGAGTAGAGCTCACTGAATCAAGGTACTTTTCCTTAATCTTATAAAAGATGAACCATTAAATCAAGAATTATAAAAGCAGCACAAGATTTAATTGACAATATGTGTACCCACTTTATGAAATAAGTGTGGTTTATCACATAACTAATAATTATAAACAAATATGTGATCCAGAGTTCTCTAGTCCTTATAGATCACCCTTTGATACTTCTCAAATTGTGATTTGAGGCCCTATTCTATACCAAGAGTAGGATGTTGTGGAGATTTTTTCCCTCACCTGATTCTCTGGAAGTGTTACATGTTCCATGAATACAAGTTGTTCTCAATACCAGGTGTGACAAACCTCTGTGGAGGTCCTGTCTTTTGCCCCATGAGTAACTTCTAAGGAAGTTTCACTTTTCCCATATCACTTCACTACGAGCATGGATACAGCTAAATTTTTCAATTCCTCAAGGCAAAAACAAAAACAAACAAAGAAGAAAACTGCTTTAAAGGTAAATTAATAACCTTATTTCTAGAGAAAGAAAATTTTCCCAGGTTTCTAAACAACGTAGCAATGTCCCTTTTAGAACTTTCCTTTTCCTAAATACTTCTTGTAATATATATATTGTGTATAGCTAGGATCACAATAAACTGTAGAAAATTCTGAAAGAGATGGGAATACCAGATCACCTGACCTGCCTCTTGAGAAACTTATACTCAGGTCAGGAAGCAACAGTTCGAACTGGACATGGAACAACAGACTGGTTCCAAATAGGAAAAGGAGTATGTCAAGGCTGTATATTGTCACCCTGCTTATTTAACTTATATGCAGAGTACATCATGAGAAACACTGGGCTGGAAGAAGCACAAACTGGAATCAAGATTGCCAGCAGAAATATCAATAACAGATATGCAGATGACACCACCCTTATGGCAGAAAGTGAAGAGGAACTAAAAAGCCTCTTGATGAAAGTGAAAGTAGAGAGTGAAAAAGTTGGCTTAAAGCTCAACATTCAGAAAACAAAGATCATGGCATCTGGTCCCATCACTTCATGGGAAATAGATGGGGAAACAGTGGAAACAGTGTCAGACTTTATTTTGGGGGGCTCCAAAATCACTGCAGATGGTGACTGCAGCCATGAAATTAAAAGACGCTTACTCCTTAGAAGGAAAGTTATGACCAACATAAATAGCATATTCAAAAGCAGAGACGTTACTTTGCCAACAAAGGTCTGTCTAGTCAAGGCTATGGTTTTTCCAGTAGTCATGTATGGATGTGAGAGTTGGACTGTGAAGAAAGCTGAGCACCGAAGAATTGATGCTTTTGAACTGTGGTGTTGGAGAGGACTCTCGAGAGTCCCTTGGACTGCAAGGAGATCCAACCAGTCCATTCTGAAGGAAATCAACCCTGAGTATCCTTTGGAAGGAATGATGCTGAAGCTGAAACTCCAGTACTTTGGCCACCTCATGCGGAGAGTTGACTCATTGGAGAAGACTCTGATGCTGGGAGGGATTGGGGGCAGGAGGAGAAGGGGACGACAGAGGATGAGATGGCTGGATGGCATCACTGACTCGATGGACGTTGAGTCTGAGTGAACTCCGGGAGTTGTTGATGAACAGGGAGGCCTGGTGTGCTGCGATTCATGGGGTCGTAAAGAGTAGGACACGACTGAGTGACTGAACTGAACTGACACAGTTATAGTGGCACTTGTTATCAGTTTTTCCACCACAAGATTCTTGCTAAAATCTTGGTTTGATATGTTTTAACAGAAGTTTCTTTATCTTAGTTCTGCCTAAATATTTTGTTTCTTCAATTTTTCCTTATTCTCCAATATCTGACAATTCCTTTCTCTGAGGAATCCCTTGCCAATTCATGTGGAGCATTCATGAATACCAACAAAAGCTGTAAGACATTCTCCATCTCTCCATCAGCAGTTGCCTAAATTTCAGCCTTTATGCTACAGAAATGACATCAGCTACCCTTTAATTCATACTGCTATTTATTCTGTGTCAGCTGATTGCTACCTAATGGTTGAATTGGCGCAGTGCCTCTCAAGTTGTGTACTTGAGCACAGTGCCCAGTCCAGCTACCCAGAGGTATATTTTTTCTTCATGATGGGAGCCAGGCAAAGAAGGAAAAAGAGACAGTAATCAAATTCCTTGGCTTGTGATTTCAAAAAAGTTTCAAAAAGTAAAAATCTTATTTAAAGAATCTTATTTTGTGATGACTTCTTGATCCACACCACCCAATTTGACCCTAAACTTGTGTCGTCGGAGGCTCTGCTTTCTGTCATTATATAGTCATTACACAGGGTCCACAATAATATTCGTCAATAGGTAGTGGATGATTCTTTATATAAGAGCCAAAGTAACTTTTGCAAAGTCATTTTTAGAGTTTGTTTTATTGTGACAAAAAAGACCTTGAACTAAATATGTAACACTGGGAATATTATAGTTTTTAAATTATAATAATAATTGAATATCTAAGCTATTGCTCTAATAGAGTTAAAATTGGTTTCTGTTTATCCATTCATTAAGTAAAAGTTTATTGAGTATGTTTTCTACAGTGCCCTGCTGGGTTTTGTGGATATAAAAAAATGGAACCAGGTCTTTCTCTTCAGAGACCTTACAGTCTAGTGGAGAATAAAAACTTAAAAACCAATAGTTATTATTTATAGATATTATACTAGAGTAGCTATTCTTACCCAGGGATGCACAACAAAAGCACATAGGCATTTCTATTATCTTTTTTTTTTTTTTTTCAAAACACACATACATGGCTGTGTCCTTTAGGTATATAAGTTTTAAAAAACATTATTTTAATTGTGACTTGCATGTTTATTAGAGCCCCAGAAAGAGAAAGGAAATGCTAGCATTTAGCAGAGGGAATGATTAACCCAGGCTGGGAGGTAGCATTTGGTGTAGGGCGATTTTAATCCTGATATTGAAGAGTATGTGAGCATTCAGTAGGTAAAGAAAATGGAAAGAGCAGAATCAGAGAAACAGTAGAAGAAAAGGCATATAGGCATGCTTATAAATAGAAGGAGGACATCACATTTAAGGATAGCATGGCAGGGCAATAACTTATGAAAACTTGTGGCAAAAAAACACACAAAACTTTAGATCTATGTTGACTAATCACAAAATAAAGTGTCTTTAGAAGTAAACATGTCAACCAGAATTTGAATCAAAATCAATGCCTGCGCCTGTGTAAGGACCAACTTAATTTTCTGGCAAGGAAGGAACCAGTATACATGGTTGTGAGCAAGGATGATGGCATGAGAACTGGCTCCCCTTTGAAAGAAAGTTGGCTCAAAACATTTGTTCTCTAGGCAGGATCCTTCTCAATGCATGTATAGCTGAAATTATGCCTTTTCTTGATTAGTCTTCTTTCTAGTTCTTAATAGATCAGAAATGAAGTCGGAGTAGGCATGTAAGGTCAATGAGTCTATAAATAATAACCCTTTTATGAGACATGCATTGGACTAAGCACTTGTAAAATATTGCTTTATTTAGTCTTCATGGCCATAGGACTTATCAGCTCCATTTCACCAGTGAGAAAGCTAAGGCTTTGATAGTTGAATAGTTTGTCTACAATAACTTGATATTCAAACTCAGACTTTAAAGACTTCAAAAGACCCTGCTATACTATCTTATTTTATGATTTATAAATGCTGTTCTAATAAATCTTCCGCTCATAAGGAGGAATGTGGTGGAAAACATACTGAACAAAGTACAATGTACTGTATGTATGACATAGAAAGAACTGTCAAACAATTAAGATTTCACTTGCTAGCATAAATTAATTTTGTCACCTTGAGAACATAAATAATTGATAACTACCATGACTTATTAGTCAAAGTTTGAACGAACTGTTTTCAAATTGAACATTTAGATGAAACATACTCTATACCATGAAGAAATCTTTAAATGGAAATTAAAGGAGAGATCAGTATAGCTCTTAAGTGTTTATTACTCTTGCTTCCGCAGGTTGGGAAATAGGGAAGATGTCTTCCTTTCTCACATTTTCACAAGGTTAGACCACTTTCTTTCATGAGGATGTAAACCTTCCTGTACAGGTTCAAATGTCAGCTGTATTATACTCTCACCCTTCTGGGATCTATGATTTACTGACTCCATGTCAATCTTTCACATTCACTGAAGGATTTGACATAATTTACCTCTTTACCCCAAATTGTGTACATTGTCAAGATAGTGTCATCGTTTATTGAATTAACCAATATTCTATAAATAGCTTCTCATTTCTGTATTTCCTCTACTCCAATCTTGAAACCTGGACTCACAGGTTCAAATCCCCAACCTCACCACTTCAACTTTCCAGTCTTACCATTCCACTGAAAATGGAATGACCACCTCATCACTAAGCCCACAGGCATTATTGTGTTCTTGTTAATTGGTTTGTTTCTCAGCATCTTCATCTTGTGAAATGGTCTTTTCAAGCTTCTATGAAATCACACTATCCTTGATTTTGTTTCTTTAATTTTTCTGTGTTTGTGCTCAGTAGCTCAGTTGTGTTTGACTTTCTGTGACCCGTGAACTGTAGCCTTTGGCCTCCTCTGTCCATGGGATTTTCCAGGTAAGAATACTGCAGTGGTTGTGATTTCCTCCTCTAGGGAATCTTTCTAACACTACTTTTTAAATCCCCTTGATGAGTTCATTGTCCTCTCCATTCTGTTAATTGTCAGTGTTCTTTAGATTTTCATTCACAACTGCAAGTACATCTATAAGTAATCTCATCTGTTGCCATCTTTTTAAGCCCACTTTCTATCTAGATGACTCCAGCTTAGTTCATCCCCTGGATACTTTGAAGACTCATATATCCAATCACACACTAAACATTTTATTGTGGAGAAGTAGTTTCAGGTATTGAGAATCTATGCAGAGGACAGAAGGAACAGTAAATTTACAGAGGCTGAGAATTTCATTTTGAGTAAACTGGAGAATGAAAAATGAAATGGAAAAAAATGACAGATATTATTCATGGAGATCTTTATAAAGCATACTAAGAGATGTTGTTGTTTAGTCACTAAGTTGTGTCCGACTCTCTTGTGACCCCATGGACTGTTGCGCACCAGGATTCTCTGTTCATGGATTTCCCAGGCAAGAATACTGGAGTGGGTTGCCATTTCCTTCTCCAGGGTATCTTCCTAACCCAGGGATCGAAGCCGTGTCTCCCACTTAGCAGGCAGATTCTTTACCACTGAGCGACCTGGGTAATCCACTAAGAAGTGTGGATTTTATCTTAAGAGAAAGTGAAGATGTCTACTAAAATAAAGAATGTTTCAGTCTACATATGAGTGCTTCACTTGATAAGGAATGAATTCCTTTCATGTTAAATTTAGTATAATGTCTGAAAATAATTTTGGGTATGTGACAAGTAAAATATTTTATGTACATATATGATATTTATCAGTTATAAATGAAATTTGGAAAATTTATTAACTCTAGAGGCTTTACTCAATCCCAATACAATTGATTGAAAAATAAATACATTTTTAAAACAAACAAGCAAGTAAAATAAAAAGAGCAAAACCAACAACAAAAACATGGATTATCTTTCAGTGTATTGCCAGAAAAAAAGGATTCTGTATCTTGGATCTAGATGCTTCTAACCAGTTAAGCAGTATCCTCCAGCTTCAGTTATACCCTGGCCACTTCCTTCTACTTTCTGTGGTATTAACAGTAAATATTGGAGTTTTGCATATGACTGTTTCCTTTCCACCTAACTGATAAGTGTGCATCATCATGTTGAGGAAATAATAACTTGATCTGCATAGCTGGGCCCTCTAGATGCCATAACATACTTGCCTGATGTCCAGAATTAAACTCCTTGGGTTGGTTCCGGATGATTCCCAAGTGTAGGCAAGTGTGAGAAGCAGAAGCATGAAACATTTCCCAAAAGTGATTCTCAGACAATTCAAGTTGGTTTCTGTTATTTGCAACCAAAAGATTCAAGTGAATAGTTTCCATGGAGCTTGGGAAGGGAAACATCTTTGATGTGCTTTCCTGGTGGAAGATTTTTGTTCAGATCACTCAGGTGGCCAAACAGAAAGCATCCTGTGCCCACAGGAAAACAGTCTGGATGAAGAGATCAAGTCCTGAGCCTTTGGAGTGGGAGTACTGACTCCAGGATCCTAGACTACCAGAGAACTAATCTTAGGGAATATGAAATAGTGAGAACTCACAAAAAGGAAACCACTTGAATACAAGACCCAACATCACCCAACCACCAGTAGCACCTTGTGCATCTAAACAACAAACAATACAAAAATATAAACTCAGTCATCAGCAGACAGGACTATCACCTCACTCAGCCTTGCCCATCAGAAGAAAAACAAACAAACAAACAAACAAAAACTCAGCACAAATCTCAGCTTATAGGAACCTTACACAAACCACTGGACCAACCTTAGGAGGGCAGAAACCAAAAGGAAGAAAGAATTCTACCTTAAAGCCTAGAAGTCCAAATAAATGAAGAGGAAATAGGCAAACTACCTGAAAAAGAATTCAGAATAATGATAGTAAAGATGCTCAAGAACCTTGAAAACAAAATGGAGAAAATGCAAGAGTCAATTAACAAAGACATAAAAGAATTAAACAATAAATATACAGAGACCAACAACACAATTACTGGAATTAAAAATACTCTAGAAGGAATCAATAGCAGAATATCTGAAGCAGAAGAATGAATCAGTGAGCTGGAAGATAAAATGATGAAATTCAAAATAGAAGAATAAAATAAAAAGAATGAAGAGAACTGAGGATAGTCTCAGATATCTCTGGGGAAATATCAAATGCACCAACATTCGAATTATAGGGGTCCAAGAAGAAGAAACAAAGAAAGGATATGAGAAAATGTTTGAAGAAATTATAGTTGAAAATTTCCCCAACATGGAAAAGGAAATAGTCAATCAGGTCCAAGAGGCACAAAGAATCCCATACAGGATAAACCCAAGGAGAAACAGGCCAAGACACATACTAATGAAACTAACAAAGACTAAACACAAAGAAAGAGTATTAAAAGCACCAAGGTAGAAGCAACAAGTAACATATAAGGGAAACCCCCTACATTTAACAGCTGATCTTTCAGCAGAAACTTTGCAGGCCAGAAGGGAATGGCAGGATATATTTAAAGTACTGAAAGGGGAAAATCTACAACCAAGATTACTGTACCTGGCAAGGATCTTATTCAAAATTGATGGAGAAATAAAAAACTTTTCAGACAAGTAGAAGTTAAGAGAATTCAGTACCACCAAACCAGCTTTACAACAAATGTTAAACAGACTTATATAGTCATGAAATACAAGAGAAGAAAAAAGATCTGCAAAATCATCCCCAAACAATTAAGAAAATGGAAATAGGAACATATGTATCAATAATTACTTTAAATATAAATGGATTAAATGCTCCAACCAAAACATACAGACTGGCTGAATGGATACAAAAACAAGACCCATATATATGGTGTATACAAGATACCCATTTCAGACCTAAAGATGCATATAGACTGAAAGTGAGATGAAGGAAAAATATACTCCATGCAAATGGGAAGCAAAAGAAAGTTGAAATAGCAATCCTCATATCAGGCAAAATAGACCTTAAAATAAAGAAGCTTACAAGAGATAAGGAAGGATGCTGCATAATGATCAAGGGATCAATCCAAGAGGAAGACATAAAAATTGTAGATATCTATGCACCCAACATAGGAGCATCCCAATACATAAGACAAACATTAAAGGACATAAAAGGAGAAATTGACAGTAACAAAATAATAGCAGGAGATTTTAACATCCCACTCACAGCAATGGACAGCTCATCAAAACAGAAAATTAATAAGGAAACACAAGTCTTAAATGAGATGGATCTCACTAATATCTTCAGGACATTCCTTCCAAATGCAGAATACACCTTCTTTTCAAGTGCACATGGAACATTCTCCAAGATAGACCACATCTTGAGTCACAAATAAAACCTCATTAAATTTAAGATGATTGAAATCATATCAAACATCTTTTATGACCACAACGCTATGAGACATATCAATTACAAGAAAAAAAAAGTGTAAGAAACACAAACACATGGGGATTAAACAACCTGTTTCTAAATAACCAACAGGTTACTGAAGAAATCAAAAAATTTCTAGAAACAAATGACAAGGAAAACACAACAACTCAAAACCTATGGGATGCAGCAAAAGCAGTTCTAAGAGGGAATTTTATAGCAATACAATCCTACCTCAAGAAAGAAGAAAAACATCAAATAGACAACATACCTTTACAACTAAAACAACTGGAAAAAGAAGAACAAAAAGAAAACAAAACAAAATTAGTATGAAATCATAAAGATCCAAGCAGAAAGAAATGAAAGAAACAATAGTAAAGATTAATTAAAATAAAAGCTGGTTCTTTGAGATGATAAACAAAATTGACAAATCTTTAGCCAGACTCATCAAGAAAAAGAAGAATCAAATTAACAAAATTAGAAATGAAAAAGGAGAGGTTACAACAGACAATGCAGAATAATGAAGTATTATAAGAGACTATTATGAACAACTATATGGCCATAAAATGGATAACCTGGAAGAAATGGACAGATTCTTAGAAAAGTTCAATCTTCTAAGACTGAACCAGGAAGCAATAGAAATTATGAACAACCCAATTGCAAGCACTGAAATTGAAGCTGTGATAAAAAATAACACAAAAACAAAAACCCCACAACCAGATGGCTTCACAGGAGAATTCTATCAAACATTTAGAGAAGAGCTAATGCCTATCCTTCTCAAACTCTTTTGAAAATTGCAGAGGAAGGAACACTTCCAAACTCATTCTACAAGGCCACCATCACCCTGATACCAAAACCAGACAAAGATAACACACAAAAAAGAAAACTAAGGCCAATATCACTGATGAACATAGATGCAAAAGTTCTCAACAAAATTTTCACAAACAGAATTCAGCAACACATCAAAAAGCCATTATTCCAGGAATGCAAGGATTTCAATATATGCAAATCAATCAATGTGATAGACCATATTAACAAATTGAAAGATAAAAACCATATGATCATCTCAATAGAATCAGAAAAAGCCTTTGACAAAATTCAGCACCCAATTATGGTTAAAACTCTTCAAAAAATGGGCATAAAAGGAACATACCTCAACATAGTCAATGCCATATATGAGAAGCCTCTAGCAAATTTTATTCTCAATGGTGAAAAACTGAAAACATTCCCTCTAAGATCAGGAACAAGACAAGGGTGTCCACTTTGACCACTTTTATTCAACATAGTTCTGTAAGTCCTAGCTTTAGCAATAAGAAAAGAAAAAGACAAAAAGGAATCCAAATCAGAAAAGAAGTAAAGCTCTCTCTGTTTGCAGATGTCATGACACTACATAGAAAACCCTAAAAATAGGATCAGAAAATTACTAGAGTTAATCAGTGAATTCAGCAAAGCTGCAGGATACAAAATCAATATTCAGAAATCACTTGCATCTCTATACACTAACAATGAAAAATCAGAAATAGAAAATAAGGAATCAATCCTATCCTCCATTTCAACAAAAAGAATTAAATATCTAGGAATAAACTTACCTAAGGAAACAAAGAACTGTACACAGAAAATTATAAGACATTAATGAAAGAAATCAAAGACAACATAAAGACATGAAGAAACAGTCCAGGTTCCTGGGTAGGAAGAATCAATATTGTGAAAATGACTGTACTACCAAATGCAATCTACAGATTCAATGTGATTCCTATCAAATTACCAATGGCATTTTTCATAGAACTAGAACAAAAATTTTTTAAATTCATATGGAAACACAAAAGACCCTGAATAGCCATAGCAGTCCTAAGAAAGAAGAATGGAGCTGAAGGAATCAACCTTCCTGACTTCAGATTATACTACAAAGATACAGTCATCAAGAGAGTATGGTGCTGGCACAAAAACAGAAATGTAGACCAACAGAAAAGATAGAAAGCCCAGAAATAAACCCATGCACTTGGGGTAACTTATTTTTGACAAAAGAGGCAAGAATATAAAATGGGACAAAGACAACCTCCTCAGTAAATGGTGCTGGGAAAACTGGGAAAACCAGCTACATGTAAAAAAATGAAATTAGAACACTTCCTAACACCATAAACAAAGATAAACTCAAAATGGATCAAAGACCTAAATGTAAGACCAGAAACTATAAAATTCTCAGAGGAAAACATAAGCAGAACACTGGATGATGTAAATCAAAGCAAGATCCTCTATGACCCACCTCCTAGAGTAAGAGAAATAAAAACAAAAGTAAACAAGGGGGACCTGATGAAACGTAAAAGCTTTTGCACAGAAAAGAAAACTATAAGCAAGGTGAAAAAACCCTCAGAATAGGAGAAAATGAAACAATTGACAAAGGATTAGTTTCCAAAATATATAAACAACTCATACAACTCAATGCCAGAAAAACAAACAACCCAAGAAAAAAATGGGAAAAAGACCTAAACAGACATTTCTCCAAGGAAGACATACAGATAGATGGCTACCAAACACATGAAAAGAAGCTCAACATTCCTCATTATTAGAGAAATGCAAATCAAAACCACAATGAGATATCCCCTCACACAGGAGAGAATGGCCATCATCAGAATGTCTACAAACAATAAATGCTGGAGAAGGTGTGGAGAAAATGGAATGCTCTTGCAATGTTGGTGGGAATGTAAATTAATACAGCCACTATGGAAGATGATATGGAGATTCCTTTAAAATCTAGTAATAAAACCACTATATGACCCAGCAATCCCATTCCTAGGCATATACCCCAAGGAAACCAAAATTGAAAAAGACATGTATCCCACTGTTCACTGCAGCACTATTTACAATAGCTAGAATATAGAAGCAACTTAGACGTCCATTGACAGATGAATGGATAAAGAAGTTGTGGTACATATATGCGGTACAATGGAATATTACTCAGCCATAAAAAGAAACACATTTGAGTCAGTTCTCATGAGGTGGATGAACTAGAACCTATTATACAGAGTGAAGTAAGTCAGAAAGAGAAAGCTAAATATCGTATTCTAACACACATATATGGAATCTAGAAAAATGGTACTGAAGAATTTTACAGGGCAGCAATAGAGAAACAGATGTAGAGAATAGGCTTATGGACATGGGGGGTGGGGGAGATGGTGAGATATATGGAAAGAGTAACATGAAACTTACATTATCGTATGTAAAATAGACAGCCAATGGGAATTGGCTGTATGGCTCAGGAAACTTAAACAAGGGTTCTGTTTCAACTTAGGGAGGTTCAAAAGGGAGTGGATATATGTATACCTATGGCTGATTCATGTTGAAGTTTGACAGAAAACAACAAAATTCTGTAAAGCAATTATCCTTCAATAAAAAATAAATAAATAAAAGAGTGTTTTCTGCTAATGAAATTAATTGAAGTTGAATTTAAATTTGTTGGTCTTATTATTTAAATGTTTATTTGTGTGGTATTTTAAATTATCTCATTGCTAATTAAACTAATTGTTCCCCAGGAAACTTTTTCATTTATTTAACAAGTTATGGAAAAATGATCCATCAACT
>SJYQ01002130.1:408249-436252 GCA_006410935.1 Redunca redunca
TCCTATGTTCTATTAGGTAAAATGTGTGATTTGGAGGGCTTTCAAGGGCCATATATATATATATATATATTCCGTTTTACATTAAAAATCTTGTATGTTTCTTTAGTGTGATCTGGCAGAAAAATTTTTTGACATTATGGTACTATTATTTTCTAGATTGACATATTCTGAAGGTAAATAGTATTTTATAGGTAAATAAAACTTTTTCAGTGTTATTCTTTTCTCAAACACTGTATGGCATAAGCAGGGGCAACATCTCAGAATACAACATTGAGAATCAGACCTTGGGTAAGCAATTTGTGATGATCTCAGGAGAGCAACTAAGCGTGCAAATACACAGGGTGCTTATTCTACTGTACTAGCAGATCACAATTGTGTATGGCATACCAGTTTCCTACGATTGCTGTGACAAAGTACTACAGCCTGAGCAGCACAAATGTGTTTTCTTACAGTTCAGAGGTCAGAGATCCTAAATGGATTTCTCTGGGCTGAAATCAGGGTGTCAATAACACTGGATCCCCTCCAGAGTTTCTGGGAGAATATCTGTTTACCTGTCTCTTTCAGGACTCTGAATTTCTTGGATTATGGTCTCGTCTTTGTTCTACAAAGCTAGTGATGTAGATTGTTCTCTTTCTGATTTTGCCGACCTCGGTTTTCATCATATGTGCGTGTGTGCATAAGTGTGTGTGTGTGTGTATCTTCCTTCTCTCTATAGTCAAATCACCATTTATCTCCCTCTTAAAAGGAGAATTCTAAGCATTCTTCTTTAGATAATTCAACATTCCAAGAGTTTTAACCATACCTGCAAACTCTCCTTAGTCATGTAAACTAACACAGTTTCCAAACATTAAGACCTGGCTACCTTTGGGATCAGGTCAGAGGATGAGATGGATGGATGGCCATCCAACTCCAATGCAATAAACATGAACTTGGGCTAACTCTGGGAGACTGTGAGGGACAGGGAGGCCTGGTGTGCTGCAGGCCATAAAGAGTCAGACATGTCTGGGTGACTCAACAACAACAACATTTGGGGCCATTATTAAACTTGCACACATAATAATACTATAATATCAGTACTATCTTTTTTTCCCTTTGGGTATTTTACTTTCACCTTTCCCATTGTCAGAAGCAGAGTAAGAGATGAGTTTTGCTTCATGCCCAGAACTGCTGAATACTATGTGTTTTTTTGTTTTGGGGCTCTAGATAGAGGAAGCAGACAGTAAAGCTGCATTAGAAAAATGGTTCTCCAGCAAGGTTCTTTCTGTGTTGTTATTCTCACTTCTTTAAACTCCCACTAAAGGTATGTGTAATACAGTGAATTTGTTTCTCTCAACTGAGCAGATGAGGCAGAAAGATGGCACCTTGGTAACTGCAATACACTACCACACAATTGCATTCATTTCACATGCTAGCAAAGTAATGCTCAAAATTCTCCAAGCGAGGCTTCAATAATACATGAACTGAGAACTTCCAAATGTTGAAGTTGGATTTAGCAAAGGCGGAGGAATCAGAGATCAAATTGCCAACATTCGTTGGATCACAGAAAAAGCAAGAGAATTCCAGAAAAACATCTACTTCTGCTTTATTGCCTATGCCAAAGCCTTTGACTGTATGGATCACAACAAACTGTGGAAAGTTCTGAAAGAGATGGGAATACCAGACCACCTGACCTGCCTCCTGAGAAATCTGTACGCAGGTCAAGAAGTAACAGTTAGAACTGGACATGGAACAATGGACTGGTTCCAAATTGGGAAAGAAGTACATCAAGGCTGTATATTGTCATCCTGATTATTTAACTTATATACAAAGTACATTATGTGAAGTGCTGGGCTAAAAGAAACACAAGCTAGAATCAAGATTGCCCGGAGAAGTATCAATAACCTCGGAGAAGGCAACGGCAACCCACTCCAGTACTCTTGCCTGGGAAATTCCTTGGACGGAGGAGCCTGGTAGGCTGCAGTCCATGGGGTTACTAAGAGTCAGACATGACTGAGTGACTTCACTTTCAGTTTTCACTTTCATGCACTGGAGAAGGAAATGGCAACCCACTCCAGTGTTCTTGCCTTGAGAATCCCAGGGACGGAGGAGCCTGGTGGGCTGCCATCTATGGGGTCACACAGTCAGACATGACTGAAGCGATTTAGCAGCCGCAGCAGCAATAGATACGCAGATGACACCCTCTTATGGCAGAAAGCAAAGAGTATAACTAAAGAGCCTCTTGATGAAAGTGAAAGAGGAGAGAGAAAAAGCTGGTTTAAAACTCAACATTCAAAAAAACTAAGATCATGGCATGCAGTCCCAACACTTCATGGCAAATAGATGGGGAAGCAACGAAAATAGTTAGAGACTTTATTTTTCCGAGCTCCAAAATCATTGCAGATGGTGACTGCAGCCATGAAATTAAAAGACGCTTGATCCTTGGAAGAACAGCTATAACAAACCTAGACAGTGTATTAAAAATCAGAGCCATTACTTTGCCAACAAAGGCCTGTCTAATCAAAGCTGTGGTTTTTCCAGTAGTCATATATTAGTTGGACCATAAAGAAAGTGGAATGTCCAAGAATTGATTCTTTTGAACTGTGGTGGTGGAGAAGACTCTTGAGAGTTCCCTTGGACTGCAAGGAGGTCAAACCAGTCAATCCTAAAGGAAATCAGTCCTAAATATTCATTGGAAGGAGTGATGCTGAAGCTGAAGCTCCAATACTTTGGCCACCTGATGCGAAGAACTGACTCATTAGAAAAGACCTTGATGCTGGGAAAGATTGAAGGCAGGAGGAGAAGAGGACAACAGAAGATGAGATGGTTGGTTGGCATCACCGACTCAATGGACATGAGTTTGAGCATTCTCCAGGAGTTGGTAATGGACAGGGAAGCCTGGCGTGCTGCAGTCCATGGGGTCACAAAGAGCTGGACACAACTAAGTGACTGAACTGAATGGGAAACAAAGATTACTTTCTCTTCTCTCTTTTCCCAAGAAGTAAGATCCTCCTCCCCTTTCTGGCTTTGACTGAGAGGACAGAACCCTGTAAGGCGCATAGAATCAATATTTATAAAAAAGATGCATGAAGGGAGGATGCTCTGATCATCCTATTACATGAGCCATTATTTCTGATCTTTAAAAAGAATCTAAGGCACTCTGCTCAGAAAAAGCATATTTTTAACCCTGGTGGCCTAAGCCGCACATTCCAACTACTTAATTACATTCTGCATAAGAGTATCCTTCCAAGTGTTTCAGAACTCATGGTGGTTTTCATTTCCTATCCCTAGCTACTCCGTTGTTGTGCTATTGTTATTATTTAACATTCCTGAGAGTAGACAGATGCACTGTTTGAAACAGGAGTATGTATTTCCTATTGAATAAGCTAATAGGCTAAAATCTGGTTGCCATATTCCATCTCCAAGCTGAATAAAATAAATGCATTAAAGAAAACATAATAAAGGGAACAGTGAAAGAAAATACAAGACAAGGCATCTGTCTGGTGAAAACCCAAACCAGCTGATGCAGAGAATAGACTACTTTGTGACTTTGGGTCTGGCTAATGTTCTCCTTTTTTGCAAAAACAATACAACACTTGTGCTTATGTTGTAAATGGACAGGGTTATTATTTTCTAAAATAAAAGACTTAAATATGTTTAAGGAAGGATCACAGAAGGATGGGGCATTTTTGGACAGCAATAGTATTCCATTTAAAATAACAATTGTACACTGTAACACTCCATTCTTCCCATCCAGATTTCTTTCAAATCATTTGATACAGCATTCCCATTTCTTAACAGTGAAATTCACTGTTAGAATCATACAACTAATACAAAAAAATCACATACTCAGAAAATTTTGACAGCAGGGAGCCAGTGCAGCAATGATTGATTATGACAAGCCCTTAGCCATTCTCTTCTATTTCAGTGGAAGAGCTCTCTCTCCTTGTAAGACAATCCCTTTATTTGTGCTTTGATACTATACTCTCTGCCTTGGGCAATTCAGTCTACCAACTGTTCTCTCTGGTCTGACTTCAGCCTACTCCTATATACTTGTCTTTCACGCTTGTGTATGAGCATGCCAAGTCTATTTTATGTAGCATGACAGCAACATTTTAAAAAAATTATTTATTTTTAATTGAAGGATAATTGATCTACAGCATTGTGTTGGTTTCTGTCAAACATCAACATGAATCATCCATAGGTATACCCATGCCCCCTCCCTCTTGAACCTCTTTTCTACCTCCCTCTCCATCCCACCCCTTCAGGTTGTCACAGAGCCCCCGTTGGGGTTCCCCGAGTCATACAGCAAACTCCCACTGGCTATCTATTTTACATATATTAGTGTATATGTTTCCATGCTACTCTCTCCATTCGTCCCACCCTCTCCTTCCTACTCCCCACCCCCGGGTCGATAAGTCTATCCAGTATGTCTGTGTTTCCACCGCTGCCTACAAATAGGTTCATCAGTATCATCTTTCTAGATTCCATATATACTCATTAATACATGATATTTGTTTTTCTCTTTCTGACTTACTTCACTCTGTATAAATAGGCTCTAGTTTCATCCACCTCATTAGCATTAACTCAAATGTGTTCCTTTTCATGGTGGAGTAACATTCCATTGTCCAGAACAATAACAATATATTTAAATGAGATGAATATTCTTTTCTCTTTTACATCTCCTGAGTAGGACCTTCCTCTAGTTCTGGCAGAGCCATCTATTTGCCTCGGGGAGGATTTAGAAGTGTGGAAGTTGGATTGCATTGAGTCAGAGGCAGTCACTCTTCAGCTTTTGACATCTGGAATAAAATATGTGAGCTGACTACAAGACTGAAGTTTTGAACGCCAGGCTTGGTTAAGGGGGAAAAGAAAAATTTCCTAAAATCCTCTAGCTTCCACTATTGTACTAATGGAATCTGCATTCAAGGAAAACATACTCTTTATGGAGTTGGACAAATGGGTCCTTCAGGCCTCATGCTGAACTCCATGCTGATTTTCCATGGAGGAAGCCTGGGACATGGTGCCAGTATCTCAGGACAGGGAAACAAGAAGCTTGGAGGAAATGAGGGAAGGCTTGTCATTTCATCATAGATATTTTCTGTTTACCAGAGTCAGAATATGTCATGAAGAATGTCTGCCATAAGGGAATTGGAAAGCCTTCCCACTTTTATGGCTAGGCCAAGGGTGGGTGAAGTATATTATGAAACCCGTATATCTTGATTGCCCTCCTTTAGACCATGGTTCCAAATGTGAGAAATGCTATCAAGTGTGAAGAAAACCCAAGAGTGGAGCGAAGTTGATCCCACTTCCTGTTTACAACTCTGGGAGGAGGCACACATGCAGGTTCCTTTCCTGCCACAGACCCTCCCCAAGCTCCCTCCACGGGAAATCAGCATGGGGATGAGAATGAGGCCTGAAGGACCCGCTTGTCTGACTCCATCAGGGATATGTTTTCCTCTATCCCAAATATCTTCCTGGGAAGGAAGAAGGAAATGTGAAAAACGCTTCTGATAGGAAGTTGGATTTTCAACTGGTGCATTATCCACAAGACTGTTTTATATAAAAAGAAACCATTTAAACCACGTAAGACAGAGGCACATTTTTCTAGCAAGTTTAAGTAAATTTTTGTTTCCACTAACCAAAGGAGAGAAGTAATGGGTGTTTACCAGATATTTCTGAATGCCAAGTATCCTTGAAATACCCTTCTTTTATCTGGAGCATTTGCCTTATTTAACTTATATGCACAGTACATCATGAGAAATGCTGGGCTGGAGGAAGCACAAGCTGGAATCAAGATTGCCAGGAGAAATATCAATACCTTCAGATATGCAGATGACACCACCCTTATGGCAGAAAGTGAAGAAGAAGTAAAGAGCCTCTTGATGAAAGTGAAAGAGGAGAGTGAAAAAGTTGGCTTAAAGCTCAAGATTCAGAAAACTAAGATCATGGCATCCAGTCCCATCACTTTATGGCAAATAGATGGGGAAACAGTGGAAACAGCAACTGACTTTATTTTGGGGGGCTCCAAAATCACTGCAGATGGTGACTGCAGCCATGAAATTAAAAGATGCTTACTCCTTGGAAGGAAAGTTATAACCAACCTAGACAGCATATTAAAAAGCAGAGAAATTACTTTGTCCACAAAGGTCCATCTAGTCAAGGCTATGGTTTTTCCAGTATTCATGTATAGATGTGAGAGTTGGACTATAAAGAAAGCTGAGTGCTGAAGAATTGGTGCTTCTGAACTGCGGTGTTGGAGAAGACTCTTGAGAGTCCCTTGGACTGCAAGAAGATCCAACCAGTCCATCCTAAAGCAGATAGGTCCTGGGTGTTCACTGGACAGACTGATGTTGAAGCTGAAACTCCAGTACTTTGGCCACCTGATGCAAAGACCTGACTCATTGGAAAAGATCCTGATGCTGGGAAAGGGCAGGAGAAGAAGGGGACGACAGAGGATGAGATGGTTGGATGGCATCACCAACTCAATGGACGTGGGTTTGGGTGGACTCTGGGAGTTGGTGATGGACAGGGAGGTCTGGCGTGCTGCAGTTCATGGGGTTGCAAAGAGTCAGGCACGACTGAGTGACTGAACTGAACTGAGTACAGCCTTTGCTAAAGAGAAGCCAGAATCTATTCCCCCAATCTTTCGTTATTGATGTACAGACTCTTCTAAGATATGCTCAGATAAGACTTTGATTTGAAAATAAGCGAAGTATCACAAACAAGGCAGCACTAGCATCTGGCTTCTGACATCAGGTCTTACTCTTATTGGAATGAACTGTGAGTCTCCAATAATATC
Organism: Redunca redunca; assembly: GCA_006410935.1. Taxonomy (NCBI): domain Eukaryota; kingdom Metazoa; phylum Chordata; class Mammalia; order Artiodactyla; family Bovidae; genus Redunca; species Redunca redunca. The sequence continues at coordinate 415,028 of SJYQ01002130.1, forward strand.
TAAACTGTATTGTCATTATCTATGCTGAGTAACAGTGGCTTAATGTTTCCACTGTAGTAACCTTATTTTGCAGATGGTTATTGTTCTTTGGTGTGTGGGTTCCATTCTTGACTCTCTGACCACAGAGATTCTTGGCGCTACCTAACACGATTCATTAAATCCCTTATCTTATTAAGTGAGTTGTGGATTGCTAGGAACCACAGCCAGTAACAGCTAACTTTATTGAGTGCTTTGTGCGCTCAGTTGTTGACTTGTGTCTGACTGTTTGAGACCTCCCAAACTGTAGCCTGCCAGGCTCCATTGTCCATAGAATTTTCCAGGCAAGAATACTGGAGTGGGTTGCGATTTCCTTCTCCAGGGGACCTTCTTGACTCAGGAATAGAACCCACATCTCCTGCATCTCCTACATTGGCAGGTGGATTATTTAACACGAAACCACCTGAGAAGCCTCATAGAGTGCTCTTCTGAGTACCATCCACAGGTTTATGCAGAAAAACTGGGTTTGATCCCTTGTCAGGAAAACTGCCTGGAGAAGGGAATGACTACCCACTTCAGTATTTTTGCCTAGAGACTCCCATGGACAGAGGAACCTTGCAGGCTACAGTCCATGGGGTCGCGAAGAGTCAGATGTGACTGAGCACCTAAGCACACAGACACACATACATTGGTTTAAGCAGTTTCAATGTTTTATTTTGGGAACTTCCCAGGTGGCACAGTGGTAAAGAATTTGCCTGCCAATGCAGGAGATGTGCAAGAGACGTGGGTTTGATCTCTGGATCAGGTAGATCCACTGGAGCAGGAAATGACAACCCACTCTAGTATTCTTTGCCAGGAAAACTCCTTGCACGCAGGATTCTGGTGGGCTACAGTCCATGGATTGGCAAAGAATTGGACACGACTGAGCATGCACATGCCCATGCACATACTTTGTTTATCTCATGTACTTCCTCTCAACTATATTAATAAAACAGACACTATTAGTATCCACATTTTACAGATGAGGCAACTTAGAGGGAGATTCAATAACTTGCTCCAAATTTTTTGTTAAGCAGTATGTGGTGGACCTGAGATTCAAACTCAGCCAGTCTAACCCTGTAGCCCATACTTTACCCTTATGCTTTAGAGTTCATTTTATACATATATACATATATATGGTACCTACATATATATATAGGTACCATATATATGTATATATGTACCGTATATATATATATAGGTACCTATATATATATATGTATATATGTACCATATATATGTATTTCATTATATACCATATAATATGTATATGTGAAGTCGCTCAGTCGTGTCCAACTCTTTGCGACCCCATAGACTGTAGCGTACCAGGCTCCACTGTCCATGGGATTTTCCAGGCAACAGTACTGGAGTGGATTGCCATTTCCTTCTCCAGGGGATCTTCCCAAGTCAGGGCTCGAACCCAGGTCTCCCGCATTGTAGACAGACGCTTTACCGTCTGAGCCACCAGGGAAGTCTATATATATATATATGTATATATGTACCATATATATATGTATCTCATTATATACCATATAATATGTATATTATATTATATATATAATATATATGACTAGACTTCCCAGGTGGCACTAGTGGTAAAGACCCTGCCTGCCACTGCAGAAGACAGGAGTTTAAACTCTGTGTCAGAAAGATCCCCTGGAGGAGGGCATGGCGCCAACTCCAGTATTCTTGCCTGGAGAACTCCATGGTCAGAGGAAACTGGCGGCTACAGTTCACAGGGTGGCAGACTGTCGGACATGACTGAAGCAACTTAGCGTGTATGCTCATATGCATGTCTATGCCTACTTCTATAATGCATGAGTAAATCTCTAGCTCTGTACATTATAGCCTGAGAAAATCCCCTACCTATCTGATTCTATTTATAAACACTGCTCTATTTCCCAAGCTTGTCCTTTTTAGATGTGTTGAAAGCATGGTTTACTTTTGCTTTTCCCACTTCATTCACTATCTTCCACTTTCAATCCACTAAAATACAGCTTCCTCTCCTGAAACTGTTTATCATCAAGGTCACCAGAAGTGTTATCAATAGTCTCTTTTTTGGTCTTTATTCTTTATCTCTCTACAGCATTTTCTATGTGATTCCTTACTTATCTTTTGATTCTTTTGAACTATTTGGTTTCTGTGATATTTTTGTGACTTGGATTTTATCCTAGGGCCTGGGCCAGTGTTTCTCAGGGCCTTTCATAGACTCTATTTCTTCTGACATACTTTAAATACCATTTCAAATTCTCAGTCTTCTTTCACTTCCCCTGAATGAACTTAAACACACTCTAGATACAGAAACATTGATGAACCTCTAGCATGTACTTCAGCAAATATATTTATCCTATGAACTATCATTACACCTCATATTGTCTCCTGGAAATCTCTCCTAGTATGTTCCAAATTCAAACTTAGTATTTCCCAATAAACATATTTTTCCTTTTCAAATTTCTTCTCCTTCATTCCCATTATCAGTTAATGAAAGAATCATTACCTCACTCAATCAAAAAGCCCACAAGTCATCTATTCCTTCATTTTCATCTTCATGCTCCATCTCAGTTCACCATCAAGTACTAAATACATTACCTCCTTAACATACACAACCATCCCCTCCTCACCATCTCTACCACTTCTGCTTTTATCTTTTTGTACTAGTTACTACAACAGCCTGCTAAATCCATCTACATGGGATTTCCTCTTTATATTTTCCACCTCCTGCAGGATAAGCTTTAAAAAACATGAAGGTAATTATTTCACTTCTCATTTAACATCTTTCAGTTGCTCCCCACTACTAAGGACAGTCTGAGCTTCTCAGCCACTACTTACTTGATCTGGCCTGTGCTCATTTGGATCCTTTATCATCATATAACTCTCTGTCTACAGAGCACATCCCATCTAACTGATGTATCTGCAGTTTCCTCGAATACCCATGCTCTCTCGTGCACCTGTTTGCATTTGCTATTAAATTCATGTGACCCAGTTGGCTTACTCTTGCTTATCCATCAAAACTCATCTCGGATTTTATGCTTTCCATATCTTCCCATGTGCTCCTCTTAGTGATAACAGTGTTAACTCTGTGATATTCTCTTACGCACTAGACTGTGACATTTCAAAGGAGATCTGCTCTGTCTTTTGTCTTAGAATATCCAGGCCCTCCAAGAAGACTGGATCATTTTAGAAGCTAAATGAATTGGTATCAAAATTGCACATATTTACTTGAAAGCCCAGAGTGGCTAAGTGATTTGTCCATTGTCACACTGCTAGTAAATAAGAATGATGTAACTCTTTGTGATTCTTTAATTGACATTCTCAGAACTTAACACAATGCCTGAAATACAGAGAAGACTTAATATATACTTGTTGAATGAATGAATGAACAAGGAAAAGAAAAATATCTCATTTTCCATAATAAGATGTTTAAAAATAGTGAATTTCAAAATACTACAGAGAAAGGAAGCTAAAATACACACTTTTGTTCAAAAGTGTTCTTATTAAGTGGCAATGTTTAAAGAAAATATTTTCAGTGTGATTTCCTAATTTTAAAGAGCCAAGTTACATCTGTAACTTATACTCTCTAAATCTGAGTGTAGTTGTTTATACTGAATAATATAAAATTAAAATTAAGGAGACTAATAAATTTTATATGAAAAAAGGAGTTAACATTTCCTGGATTTATAACAACATTTTGAATGCCTGAGATTGCTTTTAATGAGGGTCCATCTAAATCAGTAGAACAGTAGAGTGGGAGGCAGAATTCAAGGACTGCCCCTATGATCTCCATCTTTCGTTGTTAAAGTGAAAGTGAAAATCACTCAGTCGTGTCCGACTCTTTGTGACCCCATGGACTAGGCAGTCGTGGAATTTTCTAGGCCAGAATACTGGAATGAGTAGTCTTTCCCTTCTCCAGAGAATCTTCCCAACCCAGGAATTGAACCCAGGTCTCCCACATTGCAGGAGGATTCTTTACCAGCTGAGCCACAAGGGAAGCCCAATATATATATAGGATTGTTGTTACACCCTATATAATCCCCTCCTCCTGAGTGTGGCTGGGAGCTGTGATTTGCTTTTGGCCAACAGAATATGGAAAAGGCGATGGGACATCATTCCCACGATTGTACTGCAAGACCTCCTTTAATAGACCAGAGAGAGGGCCGCTCTCTTGCTGGCTTTGACAAAATAAGACTCCAGGAGAGGGTCACCTGATAGGGAACCACGATGGCCCCGAGTAGCTGAGCAGCCAGCGAGAAAACAAGGAGCCCTGCTCTCCAGCCACAAATAATTGAATTCTGCCAACAGTCAATGTGAGCTTCAGCTAGACTCTGAGTTTCAGAAAAATCGTAGCCCGGCCAACACCTTCAATGTTGAAAATGGCTTCAAAAAAAAAAAAAAAGGCTGGATTTTGGGAGAAAACCTAGTTAAGGTGTTCCTGAACTCTTCATCTATGGTAACTGCATATGTGCTTAGCTGCTCAGTCCTGTCAGTCTCTTTGTGACCCTATCGGGCTGTAGTCAACCAGGCTCCTCCATCCATGGGATTCTCCAGGCAAGAACAGTGAAGTGGGCTGCCATTTCCTCCTCCAAGGAATCTTCCTAACCCAAGGATGGAATCTACATCTCCTGTGACTCCTGCATTGCCGGTGTATTCTTCACTGCTGAGTCATCAGGAATGAGATAATAAATAAGTGCTATCTTGGGCCTAAGTTTGTGGTGATTTTCCACTTAAAACTAATATACTATAGGTTAGTCCTTCACGTATTGAACATAACAAAACCTATTATGTAACTTTCAAAATTTCAAGAACAAATATATGTTAATGAAAAGTTTCAAAACATTAAAGGAAAAGAAAATCTAATTGCTATCTGAATTATAACTCATATTTCAAAACATGATAATTAAGCTATAAGAGAAAAACATATGATAAAAAATTGAGAATGAATAGTAGTAAAGTCTTATATGGATTTTAATAGACAAGAAAGGAAAGTCCCAACCCTATGTTTTTCTTGAGTTTACATCAATATTTATCCGCAACTTTCTGTTTTAGAATATTTTGTGGCTTTTATTTTGCAAACTATAGTGGGTCAATCTCTGTTTTATTTAGGAAAGTAAACTATATGAAAAATACTTAAAGTTATATAAAATAAATATTTTTAGTAACACTAATAAAATTTCAAATAGTTCTAACATTTTTATCATTAAATATCAATAATATACTTCTCTGTAATCATTGTGTCTCATAAGCTGGTCCTTTTTCTTACTTTTCTTTCACATGATATAAAACATGTGACTTTGTCACTATCAAAAATTAGTTTTAATTTTTTAAAGTAAATCTTAAGTTTTAAAGTGAAAGTGAAGTCACTCATTCGTGTCCAACTCTTTGCGACCCCATGCCCTGTAGCCCACCAGACTCCTCTGTCCATGGGATTTTCCAGGCAAGAATACTGAAGTGGGTTGCCATTTCCTTCTCCAGGAGACCCAGGGATTGAACCCCAGTCCCCTGCATTATAGGCAGATGCTAACAAATAAAGCTTAAAGAAAACAAATGTTTAAACAACCAAATTTAGCCATCTCTTGTTTATAATTGAAAATATTAAAACTAAAAATCTGAAAAGTACTTAAAATGATACCCTAAAAACTTCCCTTTCAGCTGTGTGGAAAACACAATAGTTTCATGTTACCGTGCATGTGNGAACATGCCACCTCTTCCTCAGAGTAAATAGCTCTCTCTCTGAGCCAGTGACTTCACTGAGGAAGTGCTCAGTGTTAAAGGCTCTCCTTCAATCCCACTTCTTATTTTATTGTTTGTTTTTGGTTTAAGTTTTATTGCTTTCACATCTGGATGGCACGGCTTTCATGCGGTATTAAAAGTATGTGTCCCAAACTGTGTCCCTGGTGCACATCCTCTGTGTCTTTTGATTTAAATTTCTGTTTAGTAAACCTTCGTGGTTTGGATTCAGTGAAGAGTATTTTGGGCCAAACTCCCTACCCACTTCCTCAAAAATAATAACGCCCCTGTCTGTCCCTCCCTTACCCACCTTTCCTCTGCTAAGCTGATACTTTCTATCAGCCAGATTCTTAGGAATATTCAAGAACGTTATCTCATCTCTCAATGATAAAAATCTATGTCTAAGGCATTAGTGTTCTGGTAGCTCTTTTCACAAAATATTTGTTTTACATGCTAAACCATTAGCAAATACTAAACCTCATTGCTCAGTTGGTAAAGAATCCACCTACAACGCAGGAGACTCCAGTTCGATCCCTGGGTTGGGAAGATCCCCTGGAGAAGGGAAAGGCTACCCACTCTAGAATTCTGGCCTAGATAATTCCATGGACTTCTCTAGAATATAGTCCATGGGGTCGCAAAGAGTCAGACGCTACTGAGCGACTTTCACTTCACTTCACTCCCATCAGGCTCTGGCAGAAAAATAACCAATTTTTGAATTATGAGGTACTTGCTTTAGAAAAACATAAATAAGTGCCTTTTCAAAAATATTCTAGCAACTGTATTTTACTGTTCATATCCAAAAAAGAAACATGGTTAAAGTATTTTTCAAGTCTTCCCTTCAGATTGATCATAAAAATCCTATCACTAATGAATAGATTTACCTGACATATCGCATAAAACTAATTAAAAAAAAAAAAAGTATTGTTTAAGCCAAAATTTTTGAAGCAAAGAAATCTGGTTGTTCTTGGCTTTTCTTAATTTGCTTACTTGGGGGTATGTTCTCCCCAGATCCACACATATAATTTCCATTGCGTTTAAAAGGGGTTATGAACACACATCTGAGGGAGACTTGACCACTCAGTGTTTGATGTTCTAAAGCCAACTAAAGCATGAACCTCTTGCTTCCTTTCTGATCCCAACCCTTTTCAATGAGAACAATGCTTATGCAAGATTTCCTAGGGGGATTTTGTGACTTGAGGTTTTAATAATCTAGGCTAAAATTCAAATAGGAACCACAGCTGCTTGGATAAGATTCTTAGACCTCTTTATTTGAACTGCAGTGAACTTACCAGAATTTTAAATATTCTCAGCAATATTTGATATGTAAAAGTGACATATGGTAGCTTTCTTTCAGATATAAGAATATATACCTGCAAAGAGTATGAAAATAAAATAAAAGGACATGTACGTTCCTTAACCATTTGCAAGTATGTTTAAGAACAGATTTGGTTCTTTTAAAAAGTCATAGACATCAGTCTTCTAAGTCAATAAAAGAAACCTATTGAAAATACTTAATATTTTCTGCCTTTTTGTTGAAGTTCTCACTTTGTTCTTGCATTGTTCTTCTGACCTTGGCAAATATTCATGATTGTTAGTTTGATCTCTCTATAAGGTAAATCACGTATCTTCATTTCATTAAGATTAGTTCCTGGAGATTTATCTTGCTCTTTGGTTTGGAATGTGTTCCTCTATTTCTGTACTTTCCTCGACTCTCTTTGTTGGTTTCTGCACTTTGGAAGAAACAGTCTTGACAGAGTGACCTCATTAGGAGATGAACCTTGTTGATAAGCCTGGCCTGAGTTCCTAGTTGTCTCTCAAACTCTTATGATTGTACAAGCCTCCTTCTTGCTCTTAGTGGCTCCTGGTAGTTGAGGCTGTGCCAGTCTCCATCAATTTCCTAAGAGGGATCACAGTCAGAACCTAGGTGCAGGATGATTATACCCCTCAGACACAGCTGGGAAAGTTACATGGTTGAACTGCTTCTTGGGGAAAACTGAGAGATGGGCATTTTTACTTGCTTCAACTGTACTGGGTTCAGGTGTAGAGTTGCTAGAGGTTGTTCTTGTGCTCATTAAAAACTGTTTCTTTGTTCGCTACAGTTCTCTGGGACTTGTGAATGCAACTGCATTTCCCTATGAGAGCCCAGTAATCCAGAGGTGCATTCTTTGGGCAACTGCTGTAAAAGCCGGGCCACCAGACATATATACAAGCTCCTTCCAGGGAGCTACTGGTGACTTGGAGGGGCTGGAAGGAGAACGCAAGAATAGTGTCTTCCAGCTTCCCCAGTCTCTGGGGAGGATCCCAGCTAGTCCCTGTTGTTGTTGTTCAGGCTCCAAGTTGTGTCTGACTCTTTGCAACCAGATGGACTGCAGCACACCAGGCTCCTCTGTCCTTCACTATCTCCCGGAGTTTGCTCAAACTCAAGTCCATTGAGTCGGTGATGCCATCCAACCGTCTTATCCTCTGTTGTCCCCTCCTCCTCCTGCTCTCAGTCTTTCCCAGCATCAGGGTCTTTTCCAATGAGTCAGCTCTTCGCACCAGCTGGTGAAAGTACTGGAGTTTCAGCTTCAGCATCAGTCCTTCCAATGAATAATTATGGATGACTTCCTTTAGGATTGACTGGTTTGATCTTCTTGCTGTCCAAGGGACTCTCAAGAGTCTTCCCCAGCACCACAATTCAAAAGCATCTTTGGTGTTCAGCCTTCATTAGCTAGTGTCTGCTAAATGAGCAGCTTGACGGGTTTTCAAAGTATGCAGAGAAACTCTTTCAGGAAAAGACAGAGATAGGCAATTTTGCCTGCTATCTCTGCCTTGAGCCCTTGGAGGTGGCAGGATGAGATGGAGTTGGGGGGTGGGGGTGGTGGCGGATAGCCATGGTAAGTATTATTTCCATTATTTAAGAATCATTTCTTTGTTTGCTATGGTTCTGTGGAACTCGGGGATGATAGCCTCATTGGCTTTCAAAGCTAGCTGCTCTGGGAACCCCTCCTTTCTGTGGGGGTCTTACAAGTTGGGGCACTAGCTGTGGGGTTTTCCGTCCTCTGGGAGAAGCTGAGAGTTGAGGGTTCTCTCCAGGTTGTATGGCTTTGTCAGGAGTGGGGTTTTTGTTAAGAGTATACCTGGCCTTTCCTACCTGTTTGGTGGTGGTGGTTTAGTCTCTAAGTCCTGTCTGACTCTTGTGACCCCATGGCCCTGTCCTCTGTCCATGGGATTCTCTAGGCAAGAATACTGGAGTGGGTTGCCATTTCCTTCTCCAAGGAATCTTTCCCAACCCAGGGATCAAACCTAGGTCTCCTGGATTGCAGGTGGAGTCTTTATCACTGAGCCACCAAGGAAGCACTTCCTATCTGTTTAGAAGTAGGTATCTTTTTATTCATCCAATGAATAGGAGTCACTCAGTTTCTAGGTCTCTCTCAGAGAGGATAGCTTTTTTATAGCTGTCCATTCAGTGCATCTGTAGGAGGAAGAGAGCTTCAGAGCCTCCTAGATCACCATCTTTATTCTATCTTCTGTTGCATTTCTTTTTCTTCTGCTCAGCCCAAGGACTCTTGAGAATGCCTTAAAATTAGATCTTTGGGACCACTGAAGTAGAATCTGTTATTTCCTGGAATAATAAGCTATATCTTCATTCTGTTATTCATTTGGGGATACTTTTAAGGCTTGATTTTTGTACACTTCTAAAAGAGTATTGAGTTTAAAATGTAAGATCTATTGAAGGCTCTGTTCATAAGGTTCCTGAATCTCCAAATATGATAAATCACAGTTTTAAATTTTATTTAAATAAGGCCCCAATGTTCACATAAAGAGTAAAAACTTCATTGTCTATCACTGGGTTAGAATGCTATGAAATGTTTGTTGTTGTTTTAGTTGGTAAGTCGTTTCTGACTCTTTTGGGACCCCATGAACTATGGCTGCCAGGTTCCTCTGTCCATGGGCTTCTCCAGACAAGAATACTGGAGTAGATTGCCATTTCCTTCTCTGTAAGATCTTCCTGACCCAGGGATCAAACCTGCATTGCCTGCACTGGCAGGCAGATTTTTTTTTATCACCGAACCATCTGGGAAGTCCATATGTAACCAATAAATGACTACATAGTAAGGAGTGTGTAGGGAGAGAATATAATGGAACAGAACATCTATAAATGATCTGGAACTAAATTTAGGTGAGGGACCTACTTCAAAGACAGGAAACTTTTTGAACTGGAAAACTTCAGACAGCTTTGAGGCTCATTTTGGGTGCCAAGAGACCTACAGTTTCTGGGTCTGCTGGGTGACAGACATTTTTCTGGGTGAATATATCCTGGGAAGAATACCAGTCTTGAAACCCTCTGTTCTTGGTGGGCATCAGCCCCACAGGCCCTTGTGCACAATCTACTCAAGGTCTATCATCTAATCTAGCCATTTCCAAAGTTCTCTACAGAATCCTGTGACTTTACCCGTTGTATAATGCACTTCCAGAAGGGAAGTGCTTCCTGTTGGTGGCAAGTGAGCTCTGGATTATGTCCTTCAACTTCTGCCAGATCTGCTTAATATTTTATCTGCTTTATATTAACATTCTGGTTAAAATTTAATTTAAAGCCATTTGCTAATATTTTTAAAGGAAAATTTAGTTCCATGCATTGCATAGGATATTTAAAAGTCTCAGTGTATTAAAGATTTCTCAGGAATTTCTCAGGGCTTCCTTGGTGGCTGAGAGGTTAAAGCGTCTACCTGCTATGTGGGACACCCGGGTTCAATCCCTGGATTGGGAAGATCCCCTGGAGAAGGAAATGGCACCCCACTCCAGTATTCTTGCCTGGAGAATCCCATGGACAGAGGGGCCTGGTAGGCTACAGTCCCCGGGGTCGCAAAGAGTGGGATAGGACTGAGCGACTTTACTTTCACTTTCACTTTCAGGAACTTTAACTATTTGAATGTGAATGGTTAATATATGGCTTGTGCCATAATGAGCCCAGGCAGTCTGAGATACAGAGGACAAAAGCTATTTTCCAACATTTCAGAACTGAGTATTGACACTAAACTGAGGGCAGGTGTATGCTCAGGGAAAAATTAACAGACAACAAGTAAGAAGATAATAAAGTAACCTGAGTGGCAAAGAATTGATGCTTTTTTTGTTGTTGTTGTTGGATCATATGGTAGTTCTATTTTTAATTTTGAGTCACCTCCATACTGTTTTACACAGTGGCTTTTACATTTACATTCCCAACTGTTCATAAGGGTTCCATTTTTTCCACGTCCTTGCTAGCACTTGTTATTTCTTATCTTTTTTTCTTTTTTTAAATTTTATTTTTTATTAAAAATTTATTTATTTTAATTGGAGGCTAATTACTTTACAATATTGTATTATTTTTGCCATAGATCAGCATGAATCCACCACGGGTGTACATGTGTTCCCCATCCTGAACCCTCCTCCCACCTTCCTTCCTTTACCACCCCTCTGGGTCATCCAGCCCCAAGTGTCCTGTATCATACATTGAACATGGACTGGCAATTCATTTCACATATGATATTATACATGTTTCAATGCCATTCTCCCAAATCATCCCACCCTCGCCCTCTCCCAGAGTCCAAAAGACTGTTCTATGCATCTGTGTCTCTTTTGCTGTCTTGCATACAGGGTTATCGTTACCATCTTTCCAAATTCCATGTATATGCCTTAGTATACTGTATTGGTGTTTTTCTTTCTGGCTTACTTCACTCTGTATAATAGGCTCCACTTTCATCCACCTCATTAGAACTGATTCAAATGTATTCTTTTTATGGCTAAGTAATACTCCATTGTGTATATGTACCACAGCTTTCTTATCCATTCTTCTGCTGATGGACATCTAGGTTGCTTCCATGTCCTGGCTATTATAAACAGTGCTGTGATGAACATTGGGGTACACGTGTCTCTTTCAACTCTGGTTTCCTCAGTGTGTATGCCCAGTATTGGGATTGCTGGGTCATAAGGCAGTTCTATTTCCAGGTTTCAAGGAATCTCCACACTGTTCTCTATAGTGGCTGGACTAGTTTGCATTCTCACCAACAGTGTAAGAGGGTTCCATTTTCTCCATACCTTCTCCAGCATTTATTGCTTGTAGACTTTTGGATAGTAGCCATTCTGAAGAGCTAGAACAAGTAATTTCACAATTTGTATGGAAATACAAAAAACCTCGAATAGCCAAAGCAATCCTGAGAAAGAAGAATGGAACTGGAGGAATCAACCTGCCTGACTTCAGGCTCTACTACAAAGCTACAATCATCAAGACAATACAGTATTGGCACAAAGGCAGAAATATAGATCAATGGAACAAAATAGAAAGCCCAGAGATAAATCTATGCACCTATGGACACCTTATCTTTGACAAAGGAGGCAAGAATATACAATGGAGAAAAGACAATCTCTTTAACAAGTGGTGCTAGGAAAACTGGTCAACCACTTGTAAAAGAATGAAACTAGAACACTTTCTAACACCATACACAAAAATAAACTCAAAATCGATTAAAGATCTAAACATAAGCCCAGAAACTATAAAACTGTTAGAGGAGAACATAGGCAAAACACTCTCTGACATAAATCACAGCAGGATACTCTATGACCCATCTCCCAGAATTTTGGAAATAAAAGCAAAAACAGACAAATGGGACCTAATTAAAATTAAAAGCTTCTGCACAACAAAGGAAACTATAAGCAAGGTGAAAAGACAGCCTTCAGAATGGGAGAAAATAATCTCAAATGAAGCAACTGACAAAGAACTAATCTCAAAAATATACAAGCAACTCCTGCAGCTCAATTCCAGAAAAATAAATGACCCAATCAAAAAATGGGCCAAAGAATTAAACAGAAATTTCTCCAAAGAAGACATACAGATGGCTAACAAACACATGAAAAGATGCTCAAGATCACTCATTATCAGAGAAATGCAAATTGAACTGATGGGTTTGAACTGTGGTGTTGGAGAAAATTCTTGAGAGTACCTTGGACTGCAAGGAGATCCAACCAGTCCATCCTGAAGGAAATCAGTCCTGAATATTCATCGGAAGGACTGATGCTGAAGCTGAAGCTCCACTATTTTGGCCACCTGATGCAAAGACTTGACTCAGTGGAAAAGACCCTGATGCTGGGAAAGATTGAAGGCAGGAGGAGAAGGGGACAAGAGAGGATGAGATGGTTGCATGGCATCACCGACTCAATGGACATGGGTTTGGGTAAATTCTGGGAGTTGGTGATGGACACAGAGGCCTAGTGTGCTGTGGTTCATGGGGTCGCAAAGACTCAGACACGACTGAGCAACTGAACTGAACTGAACTGAGGGATAATTTTGAAGACTGCAGAAAGTCTTGGCAGGGACGCTCCATTCAAACTCCTGCACTAAAAGACTTGACCAAGCTTCAGCATGGCTTCTAGCAGCTTAAGGCCAAGCTCTTGGGAAAACACAGTCTCCTTTTGAGGTTCTCTCTGAGAATGCTCAGAACTGTCACAGAATTTGCTGTTCTAGCCAGCACCCAACCACAAGCCCCTGACCTCCCTTTCTTAGAGCACATGTACTAACAAAGGCTTATAATTTACAATTCTCCCTCTGTTCTTTTGAGAGGTATATGTACCTCCTACAGTTCAAGAATGTCTTGCTCAAGTTCCTGAAAGCCATTCCTTTGAAACGCAATCATCCTTGTCTCCATGGGGTGGGGGTGGGGGTTGTGGAGAGGGGGCAGGATAGAATCCTAGCTTCCACAATTGCCAGCTGGCTAATACAGCTAGCCTAATCAAATTTACACTAAGGGATCTCTAGTAATTGTTCATTTTCCTGACTCTGTTTGAGCCCTTGCTCACTCCCTCTACCTTTCCTCCGTTTTTAAAATACCTGGCTTGCTTGTTGTTGCTAAGTCGCTTCAGTCGTGTCCGACTCTGTGTGACCCCATAGATGGCAGCCCACCAGGCTCCCCCGTCCCTGGGATTCTCCAGGCAAGAACACTAGAGTGGGTTGCCATTTCCTTCTCCAATGCATGAAAGTGAAAAGTGAAGGTGAAGTCGCTCAGTCGTGTCCGACTCTTCACAACCTCACGGACTGCAGCCCACCAGGCTCCTCTATCCATGGGATTTTCCAGGCAAGAGTACTGGAGTTGGGTGCCATTGCCTTCTCCGAAATTCCTGGCTACTTCTGTGCAAATTGGGATGGACCTCAGTTTACTTCTGTGCAAACTGGAATGGACCTCATAGGTTAGAACTGGTCAATTCTCCTTTAGTTTTAGACAAGAATAATTTACAGTCTTGAAAAGTTTTTTCAGAAGTTCATGTTCTATTTTGTACTTCTTTTAATAAGTTGTTTCAGTATAGATTAGAAGAAATGCAATGGGAAACACTGAGTATGTGAAACAGAAACAGTTTCACTGATGGGTAAATACTGCATTGAGACTTTACTGGATTGTGCCGAACATAGAATTACAGTAAACCATGTCATCCTCGGACGTCCTCATCTCCTTCTGCCCTTAATCTCTCCCAGAACATTCAATAAGTCTATGTAAATAGTCTTATGATGACCAGATACCTAAAATAGGTGAAATTACTGTACTCATTTCTATATATAATAATTATACAAAAATTCAATGATACAATTTTATTCAAATATATAATACATTCCATTTTAATATCTATAAATATGTAATATCTTTTATTATATATATTTTATATGTATGCATGTCTATATATGTGTATGAAAGTGAAAGTCACTCAGTTGTGTCTGGACTCTTTGCTACCCGGTGGATTATAGAGTCCATGGAATTTTCTCCAGGCCAGAAATCAGAAGAGTAAAGGTTGTAAACTATTTTAATTATTTAACTCCCCAAATTTATTTTTGTCATGAATGAAATTTATTTCTAAGTATGATGAACTGAAAATTATTGCTTGAGTTACTAGCTTTGGGGCATAATTGATCATCTACTTCTTCCATTTTTTTCTCCTTTTCTCAAACCATTGATATTCAGATCATAGTGCACATTTATTTTGTATTTCAAGAAATTACTTTGTTCTTGGATAGGTTGAGAAGACTTAGGGAAAACAGATTAAAAGCTTATGAAGGCATAATTACCCCATGTCTAAGCTTGATATTCACCAAAGGTTAAATTTTGGGTTTAGGTTTCAACTTACTTTTAACTGAGAAAGTGTGATGCTTCCTCTTTTTATCAGTCAAATCCACTTGTATGAAAGAGAAAATATAATAATAGTTTCAAAATGCAAGGGACTTAATCCAGGGAATGAAATCTTTATGAGATGAAGGAATGAGAGTCAGAGGCTACCTAGATGGGAGGTGGCGCGGAACGCAACATACAGTACAATAGGAAGGCTACGGGTTTTATTATACGTGGATGTTTGAGACAAGAATGAGTTCTAATCCTTACTTCAGAAAATAACAACCATGCGATTTCTACAGATTATTTATCTTTCTGGCCCTTTGTTTTCATATTTACAAAAATTATTAAAGTAATTCATAGGGTTTTTTTGAGAAGTAAATGCTATGATGTATCTCAGTAGGAGTAAATGGTAGCACTGATGGAATGATGTATTTATCATAGATATTATATTACATTTCTGCCTTCTTTTGTCTATTTATGTAGGAGATAAGTAGGCTTATATTTAGTCAATAAAACTATCAAAAACCTAGTATGATGTCTTTTGTTTGCACAAAATTCTAGTCTCATTTTACTTGAAATGTTTTAGGTGTAATATTGACTGCTGCATTTCCGGAGATCCATGGGAGTAATATAAGTTGTCTATATAAGCAAATAGATTAGATATTTGGAGGTTTATATAAACAGATTAAAACACTGAAACTAGGAAGATGAGGACTGAGCAAGATATGGTATTAATAGGGTTCCTAAACTCAATAAATGTAGCTACACAGTTATTCTTCAAAAAGTAATACAGGACTAATACTAAACTCTTTCAAAAACTGAAATATCAGGATAAGAGTGTAATGTGAAGGTTATCTTAGTTGAAAAATAAAATTTAAAAATACAAGGAAAAAGAAGATATGTTTTGTGACCAAATCCATTTGACATTATAGTATGGATTTAATGTCATAAAAGTCCCTTCTCTGAACATCTTTTATTTTTTTATTCATAGGTGGTATTTTATTGGAGCCAACAGTCTTATTTATAAGGAATTATACATTTTAAGGTGGGCTTCCCTGGTGACTCAGACCATAAAGTATCTGCCTGCAAGGCAGAAGACCTGGGTTTGATCCCTGGGTTGGGAAGATCCCCTGGAGAAGGAAATGGCTACCCCCATTCCAGTATTTTTGCCTGGAGGTTTCCATGGACAGAGGAGCCAGGCGGGCTGCAGTCTATGGGGTTGTAAAGAGTCAGACACAACTGAGTAACAAACACTTTCATTTTCATACATTTTAAGACAAACACTGTCACAACAGCATTAAAATTTCAATATTCAAAATTCAAATTTCAAAAAAAAGTAGACATTTATTTTCAGATGATATGGTTATTGCAGGACTACCTTTATAATTTCTTATCCAGAGTCCAAAAATGGAGGCAAGCCCTAAAAACGTAGCAAAAGCATTTTGGCACATCGGTATCCATAATCTAGTTTGTGCAGAAATGTTTCCATGAGATTCAGAGTATTCTTTGGAAGAAAGAGGCAAGGACTGGTCTTTCTGTTGTCCTTCAGAAATGTGAGCTTTCTGGGAGTTCCGAAACAGCCACAATACAAACAGTATAATGAGACACAGCTCTGACTGGGAAAAATGTGTCTTCCATCAGAAAAGAACCTCCAATTCCTGGGGGAGATCCAACTTCTGTTTTCTAAAAGTATGGTCATTTCCAGCAATCACACTTTTAATTTCCAAGAGTTCTTTGTTGACCTCTGAAATTTTTCTGTTCATCTTGCAACCCCATGAACTATAGCCTACCACACTCCTCTGTCCATGGGATTTTCCAGGCAAGAGTACTGGAGTGGGTTGCCATTTCCTTCTCCAGGGGATCTTCCTGACCCAGGGATCGAACCCAGGTCTCCCACATTTTAGGCAGATGCTTTGCCATCTGAGCCATCAGGGAAGTCTGTTCATCTTGTCAGTATGTCCTAAATTAAGTAGCTCTTATATAGCTGATGATGTTAACTGTTGATTTTTTAAAGTATTTTCTTCTCCAATTTTTTTCTTTTTATCTTTGTTTATTTTGGTCTCTATTTTATGTTGCATGCTTTTCTCAAATGATATTTCATTCTTCATGGATATCAAACAAGGAGCTCTAAAAAGGGACTGGACACTGTGTGTCTGGGTGTGCTTGTGAATGGAGATCTTTTTTTTACAGGATGATTGGACAAGTAAACTGACTTTTCTTGGAAGATTTGTATATGTCAGTGTCTAGACATCATTTTTCTGAAACCCTGATGTTTCTCTAAAAAAGAATCATCTCTTCTTCTGCCTAGAGTTCTTTTCCTCAGCAGTTCACACTGTGAGACAAGCGCTAAGGGAGGCAGATGGCGGCACCAGTGTCAATTTTAAATACTTTATCACAATTTCCCATCTACCATTGGGAAATTCTTTTCTTCTCTGTGACTTCTGTCCCTCAATTTGGGAAGTCTTGGTTCAATTTCTATAAATATGATCTCCTGAGGTCATGGCTAGGGGAGAGGTGAAGGGTGTGTGTGTGTGCCTTAGTGTAGGGGAGTGCCAAGAGAGAATGGTCACCTAGCTCAACACACTGGGAAAGATAATGGATGTGCCTGTGAATTTTTGTGTGTTGGGGGTGGTGGTGGTGGAAATTGTTCCAGTCACAAATTTTTGAAGTAGTCCTCCTGTTTTTCAAGTCTGCACCATATCTCATGTTCTTTGGTAATTTATTACCTCCAAGCACAGAGTTCTTTAGAATTATCTCCTTTGTTTTTGATATACTTTTCTGCAGGCACTTAGTCTATAACTTCTCCTCTGATAAGATAGTTACCCTTCCATGAGCTTTCCATCTTCCAAAAAATATTAAGTAATTGAAATTGCTAGTCTGTGTTTAGCTCCTCTTCTGCTTTCGTCTGCCTGCCTGTCTCTCTCTCTTGCTTTCTCATTTCCTCTCACTTTTTCCTCCTCTCTTTCCCCCTCCTCCTTCCTCCTCCCTTTCCATCTCCTCTCTCTGCTAACAGAAAGATCTGAGAAGAGAAAAGTGATAAATATACATGTCTGCCTTGATGTTTAACCCAGACACCTAGACTCCCAATATACTCCCTGCTCTATGCAGAAGAATTGGCTCAGACTAGGCAACTCTGAAGCTGTAAATTAAAGGCCCGAACGATTACACTCGAGCAGCATGAATGTAGTAGGGGCTGACATTTCCACTCAATTGCTTGATTAAATACTGCAGTTTTATTAAAAAGGAATCATAATTTTTTTTTTCTGTTTGAGTCATATCATTGATGTAACTGTGGGTTTTCCATTTCTTTGGCAGTACATTTTCTGGTCTCTATGATTTAGTTGATTTCAGCTTCTATTTTAAATCTATTGGTATTTATCATGTCAAAGAAACACAGAGGTAGAGTCTTCCTGAAAATCCCTTCTATAAATCCTTTTTCTGGTTTACACTGTTGACTTATTCTGCTCTGTCCTATTGCTTCAAGTACAAATTCCTATACACTGCTTAGGCTTTCCATTATGTAACCCCAACTAATCAACCGCAGTTTTCTGGCCCACTTAAGAACTCTTTATCTGGCCAGGTGAATCTTTTGTATGTTCACCAAAACTAGAGTTCTCCTATCCAACACTATATTATTCTGACCCTTCTCCCAAATGCCTGTTTCCAAATATGATTGATGAGCCTGCCTGGCACCACACTCCAGCGACCACCTCTGTGTTCACTGTAATGTACACTTCACGACTGTTCATCTTCTAAAACCGTGTCTCATCCTTACATTTCAACTCAATTTCCTACTTTCTTGCACAACTTAAGCTCTTACTGTTTTTTGTCTTGTGTAATCGTTTTTCTCCAAAGTTATTCTTATCTCCCTGAAATGGATTTTTTTTTAAAAAATATAAATTTATTTATTTTAATTGGAGGTTAATTACTTTACAATATTGTATTGGTTTTGCCATACATCAACATGAATCTGCCACAGGTATACTCGTGTCCCCCATCTTGAACTGGATTTTAAATTCTGAGAACAAGGGCTACTTTTCCTTTCTTTCCAAGCTTCACAGATCCTCTTTCTGAGTTCTCATCAATTGATTGACTGGTATCAAATGGTTGCCTCTGTGACTTTTCAGTTCGTGGTTTCATAAGTCAGTTTTATTTCCTGTGATATATTATGTAAACTAGACTCTGAGCCTTGGGAGGTTTAAAAGTTTTCTTTAGTTAGATCAACTAGGTGAGGGCAGAAGGTTTTGCTCTTTGCTTATGGCATATAGTCTTACATTTTGGAGTATAACTAAAAACCAGTTGGATTTACTATTGTTTATTTCAAATTTTAAGTTTGTTTGTAAGAGGATAAATTAGCCTCTGATATCATCCATCCATTTTTGAATCCTCATTTCCATAAAATTTCTCAGTTTCTCTTTTCATTACTCTCTCAAGTGTTCTCAAGTTTTAAAAATTATTTTTTGATATGTTAGTAGAGATTTTATTTTTTCAGTTTGTTTTGTGTTGTTTGGTATTTCCTCCTGGCATATTTAATAAAAATAACATAAAGTAATTTTCTTAAAGTTTTTTCTCAGTTTATCCCATGTTTAGTTAGACTAAGTGCCAAACTGTGTTTGGCAAACTTGAGAAGGTAACTAATTAAGCAAAGTTTATTTAATGATAGAAAGAAAGCAAGAGCGCCCCTTTAAACTAGGTGTGAGAAACTGATTCAAGCATGTTGAGTACTGCCAAAGTGTTGCAGAATCCTCAGTTAATGATTTAATTAGTAGCTGACTGTCATCATCCTAAGCAAATGTCTTAACACCTGTTTCTTTTAGTCAGCCCCTAGTGACTTAGACCTATAACTTCTAAGTCATTAACGTTTTGCTGTTATTAGTGTATGTTAACGTAAGACTTCTTTTGGTTGGTTTTAGAGCATCTATAAAAGTAAGCTCTTTTCCCTTCTTTTCTTCTCATTACCTAACCATCACACTTTTATATGAATTTCCTTGCCACTGGTGGCAAACTCTAGTGCTTCACTTATAAAACATAAATATTACTGTAATGAGTTAGTATTTTGACCACCCAACACCACAATTTGATTCACAAATGAACCTCTCCTTTTTGAAAGTCACCCTGGTGGAACATGAAATCCTTGTGCCTGCCCCTCTCTTCAAAAGCTGCCTTCAGTTTACGGGACATTCTTTCTGCATTCCCCACACTGGCAAGGCCAGGGACTCTACAACTGATGCAGTGTACAGCAAGGCTGAAAGAATGAGCTGGACTTGGTCTATTCCCAGGAAGACTGTCAAGCAAGTCTTGCTATCAAGAGTGGTTCTGGACAGTTGAGAAGCTGTTCATCTTCAACCTTCCCTCAAATCCTGTGAGCCCCGTCATGTCCTTCAAAGGAAGTCACTCTTTGTAAAATCTACCAGGAGTCAGTTTGTCGTTGTTTACAAAGGGCTTCCCAGGTGGCACAGTGGTAAAAAATCCACCTGCAATGCAGGAGGCCTGGTTTGATCCCTGGGTCAGGAAGATTCCTGGAGAAAGGCATGGGAACCCACTTCAGTATTCTTTCCTGGAGAATTCCATGGTCAGAGGACCCTGGTGGGCTACAGTCCCTGGAGGTCGTAAAAAGTTGGACATGACAGCACACACTCAGACACACAAATAAAACAATTAGTGTGATATGTTCACCACTACTGTCATTAATTAAAATTTTTCTTTTTAGTATTTAACATGTCTTAAGCACAAAAAGATAAAAACCTACTCCAACTCCCCTAATATTAGGCCTTGTGTCCTGGTATCTGGAAAACCTGACTCAGGTGATGCGAGAACTTCAGAAGGCAGGATTATTCAGGAGCAAGAAAAAGATGAATGGCCATGAAAATAGAGTCTGTTACATTTGGAGGATGAGAAAGTTATGAAAAAGTGAGAAAGAAAAGAAATATGAAGGTGCTTTATTCTTTAATTAAATGCACACTGCTTTGACAATAATATAGTCAAGATTACTAATTAATTATCTTAAGAACTTAGTAGAATGTAAACAAAAATATCATTTAGCTAATTCAATTTTTTTTTAAAGACAAAAAAGAAATTAAAAATTTCTCCATATCTTTAGGAAAAAATGATATATACCTGAGTTATAAAATGCCTTCGATGAATAAACCAAATTTTAGTCTGAGACAAGTCATACAACATACAGGAACTTTGAGATCATTAAATAGAATGTCCCTAAGTCACTGATCATGTTTGACAGTAATTTAATACAGTTAATAGCTAGATTAAAAAAAAACAACAACAAAAACCAGTGTCATATATCTATCTCAGTGGTTTGGGTTATCTGTTTCTACTAAGTCTAAATGTAGATTTCAATCTTGCCCTTCTTAGTGACCCA
>SJYQ01002130.1:437311-467502 GCA_006410935.1 Redunca redunca
ATTTGATCTCTGGTTCATCTGCCTTTTCTAAAACCAGCTTGAACATCAGGGAGTTCACGGTTCACGTATTGCTGAAGCCCAGCTTGGAGAATTTTGAGCATTACTTTACTAGCATGTGAGATGAGTGCAATTGTGCACTCATTTGAGCATTCCTTGGCATTGCCTTTCTTTGGAATTGGAATGAAAACTGACCTTTTCCAGTCCTGTGGCCACTGCTGAGTTTTCCAAATTTGCTGGCATATTGAATGCAGTACTTTCACAGCATCATCTTTCAGGATTTGAAAGAGTTCAACTGGAATTCCATCACCTCCACTAGTTTTGTTCGTAGTGATGCTTTCTAAGGCCCACTTGACTTCACTTTCCAAGATGTCTGGCTCTAGATTAGTGATCACATCAACATGATTATCTGGGTCATGAAGATCTTTTTTGTACAGTTCTTCTGTGTATTCTTGCCACCTCTTCTTAACATCTTCTGTTTCTGTTAGGTTCATACCATTTCTGTCCTTTATCGAGCCCATCTTTGCATGAAATGTTCCCCTGGTATCTCCAACCTTCTTGAAGAGATCTCTAGTCTTTCCCATTCTGTTGTTTTCCTCCATTTCTTTTCATTGATCACTGAAGAAGGCTTTCTTATTTCTTCTTGCTATTCTTTGGAACTCTGCATTCAGAAGCTTATATCTTTCCTTTTCTGCTTTGCTATTCACCTCTCTTCTTTTCACAGCTATTTGCAAGGCCTCCCCAGACAGCCATTTTGCATCTTATTCTTCTTAAAAAAGAAGTAATCTATAAAAAAAGTCTTAGAAACCAGGTTATTTGTATACACCATAATTTCATTGCAATTATACCATATGAGACACCTAATTTGTAATTTAGATTTCAGTATATTTTCTTAGAGACAACTACAGTGGCTTAAAGTAAAGTTCAGTTGATCTTACAGTTAAACTTTCTACTCACTCCTATCTTCTGTGTCTAGGCAGAACATTATACATAATACAGGATTGATGAAATTTCCACTCCTTTTTAAACTGAACTTGCATTTTCAGCTTCAAATTTTAGCTTGAGTTTGTTTTAATCAGCATTTTGGAAAAGGAATTTCTCAGAAAAGTATGTGACCCATGTCCTCATAAAATTGTTTCTAAACTTGGTACTTCATTGTTTTCTCTGCTTTAGATCCAAAACCAGTGAAATATTTGCTGATATATTCACTTAATTTTCAATGAAAAGAGGATATTATGAATTTCTTTGAATTTTTTGGAGATATATTTTCCATGTGCAGTCTGCCATTAGGAAAAATAAAACACCATCTAAAAGTATTATGATTAAAAAGAAAAGAATGACAGATTTATTCTTAACATAAATAAAACAGTCCAGCTATTTCAGAAACTCTGTTTCAATCAATACTATTCATAATACTATTGCATAAATGTCACTTTAAAAAAATGAGATAAAAAAGGCACACCAGATAAGATGAAATAAAAAGTGAGAAATTCAGTTCACTAAATATTAGATTTTCATACTGATCTTTCTGTTTATGATAACTGTAGGTCTATAAGAGGCATTCTACTGGGAAAGGTGTACATATAATGTTAAATATCATGATATTTCAATAAGAAAGTATGCATCAGAGAGCTATTTCCTTATCAAAGATGCTATCAACACATATAGCCACCCCCCCCCGCACCCGCCCCCCCACAGCACTAATTTAGAACATCTAAATACAGGGTAGTTGGGTATAATTTGGATGAGCTGGAAGACAGCAGTTAACACAAAATGGAAGTCCTCAAGCCCAAATGAATGTCTTTAGAAGGTAAGGGGGGAAAGAAAAATCAAAAGAGTGAAATGAGCATCAGAGAATGGAACTAGCATCTGGCGAGATAATCTCCCCTAGCAGTCAACTTTCATTTTTTCCTCATAGTCTGATTAGCCAGAGGCAAAAGTGGTAGGCTTTTTTTTTATTGACTCAATAAAGAATCAATATTTTCGGTGATTATAATTCCATTAATTTATTTTATTTCAAAGCTCTGTACGAAATGGATTCTAGAGGTATCTGATATATAATAATATGATACATTGTTATACAGATATATTAGTGATTGCTTTCAAATGTGCTAGTTCTTTGGCAAGTCTTAATTGTATATAAGTAGTGTGATCACTCATCTAGAGCCAGACATCCTGGAATGTGAAGTCAAGTTGGCCTTAGAAAGCATCACTACGAACAAAGCTAGTGGAGGTGATGGCATTCCAGTTGAGCTATTTCAAATCTTGAAAGATGATGCTGTGAGAGTGCTACACTCAATATGCCAGCAAATTTGGAAAACTCAGCAGTGGCCACAGCTATAAAAGGTCAGTTTTCATTCCAATCCCAAAGAAAGCAATGCCAAAGAATGCTCAAACTACTGCACAATTGCACTCATCAAACATGCTAGTAAAGTAATGCTCAAAATTCTCCAAGCCAGACTTCTGCAATATGTGACCCATGAACTTCCTGATGTTCAAGCTGGTTTTAGAAAAAGCAGAGGAACCAGAGATCAAATTGCCAATATCCACTGGATCATGAAAAAAGCAAGAGAGTTCCAGAAAAATATCTATTTCTGCTTTATTGACTATGCCAAAGCCTTGGACTGTGTGGATCACAATAAACTGTGGAAAATTCTGAAAGAGATGGGAATACCAGACCACCTGACCTGACTCTTGAGAAACCTGTATGCAGGTCAGGAAGCAACAGTTAGAACTGGACATGGAACAACAGACTGGTTCCAAATAGGAAAAGGAGTACGTCAAGGCTGTATATTGTCACCCTGCTTATTTAATGTATATGCACAGTACATCATGAGAAACGCTGGACTGGAAGAAACACAGGCTGGACTCAAGATTGCTGGGAGAAATATCAATAACCTCAGATATGCAGATGACACCACCCTTATGGCAGAAAGTGAAGAGGAACTAAAAAGCCTCTTGATGAAAGTGAAAGAGGAGAGTGAAAAAGTTGGCTTAAAGCTCAACATTCAGAAAACGAAGATCATGGCATCTGGTCCCATCACTTCATGGGAAATAGATGGGGAAACAGTAGAAACAGTGTCAGACTTTATTTTGGGGGGCTCCAAAATCACTGCAGATGGTGACTGNGGAGAAGACTCTTGAGATTCCCTTGGACTGCAAGGAGATCCAACCAGTCCATTCTGAAGGATATCAGTCCTGGGATTTCTTTGGAAGGAATGATGCTAAAGCTGAAACTCCAGTACTTTGGCCACCTCATGCAAAGAGTTGACTCATTGGAAAAGACTCTGATGCTGGGAGGGATTGGGGGCAGGAGGAGAAGGGGTCGACAGAAGATGAGATGGCTGGATGGCATCACTGACTCAATGAACGCGAGTCTGAGTGAACTCCGGGAGTTGGTGATGGACACGGAGGCCTGGCGTTCTGTGATTCATGGGGTCGCAGAGAGTCGGACACGACTGAGGGACTGAACTGAACTGAACTAAGTCATCCTTTTCAATTTCATCAAAATGATGTTTTATATTTTCAGCCAAGATAGGCCTTTTTCTTGGAATATTTATATGAAAAGAAAATACTTTGAATAGCTCAAAATTAGTGCAAAGATTCAAATTAAGAAAAAAGTTTGAATTTTGACTCAAAGAACTGATTTGCAGAAATAGGGGAGTGTGACAAAGAGACAGACTTCTGCCTCTAAGACTGGTACTTTTTTAATTTATTCATTCTTTAAAAAAATGAATAGAAAAAAAGTAGTTGAATAACTTCTGGTTGGCTGAATGCCTATATTATTTTTATTGGCAAGAGCCTCTGAGTGGCTGAAAGGTGGCCATTAACACTCTGACAGAAAGTGCTGACAGGGTGATTATAAGATTAACACCCTATGTTATATTAAGAGTGTCAAAACCTCACTCTTACCTGTCAGTGGAAAATAACAGCATGAGAGGAAACATTACAGAATCAGAACTATTTCTAATGTTAAAGCACCATGCTTTGGTGTGTCTAAACTTTTTTAAATGCTCATGTGAGCTACTGAATTTAGCTGATGACTGAAGGCATTCTTCTTTTACTCTGTACGGTGATTTTACGCATGAAAAATTTATAAGAACGATATATATTTCCCTATATATTTCTTCTTTGGAATGAAAGTCTTATAGATTTTTCAGTCAGAAGAAACAAGTTATGTATATCATTTCTTTCATAAAACCAAGTTATTTTTAAAAACAATTCATGACCTCATTTATGAAGAAAATGTAACAAATAAGGTATTTTCCAAATTGCCCCATACTGCTTTGTAGCCTGAAGTTGAAAAATCCCTAATTTTCTGGCCTAGAAATCAGATAATCAGGAAATTTCCCTGCAACACGATGTTTGTTTGTTCTTAATGAGAGGTGTTCAAAGAATTCTGCTTCTGCTTCACACACAAAACTCTACTAAACGTATGTAAATGCAAAATATCAGCATCATTAAGCCATACAAACCTCAGTATTTCTTGTTTAGAAATGACTTTTTAATGTGTCGAATTATTCTTTTGAGGGAGTTCTGCTTGGGAGAAAATGTAAAAGTTAAGAATTGCAGGACAGAGGACAGTTTGGGGAGATGCTTAATCTGGAGATGCTGAGTCAGAGAAGTGAGAGTCTGAGGAGAGAAGATGATCTATCCCAGATAACTCGGGAGCCTACCCAAGAAGGTTCCATTTGGGATTCTAATAGATCTAGACACCACCCAGGAGTCCTGCTCTCAGTCTCAGTTTCCACCCTACCCTACTCCAGAAGATGCACCCATAGAATGAAGATTGGCCCAGGAAAGAGTCAAGTACTGTTGAGGTCCCAGGGCTGAAAGAGCAGTCCTCAGGGAGCAGGGGAAGGTGGATGGAAGATGGAACTCAGATAGTGAGGCTATGGGCCTCACTTCACTTACAATCTTAAAATACTTGCTATACCAACCTCCCAGGTGGCTCAGTGATGAAGAATCTGCCTGCCAATGTAGAAGACACAGGGGACATGGTTTTGATCCCTGGGTTGAGAAGATCCTCAGGAGGAGAAAATGGCAACCCACTCCAGTATTCTTGCCAGGAAACCTCACTGACGGAGGAGCCTGCCTGGCTACAGTCCATAGGATTGCAAAGAATTGGACACAACTGAGCATGCATGTGTGAATGCATATCAACCCCCACATGTAGTTTTGCTCTGTGCTTGTGCCCCAAGTCAGGGATGGGCCTGACAGGAGACTAGTCCTACCCCAAATACTTCTTTTTCTCATCCATGTAAACAATTCTCAGCCTTATTAATTCAATCAGGAAGTCATATAATGAGTTAGGTAGATAAGTCTATTCATGATTTTTTTCACAAAGGCTAGTAACTTCTATTTCAATCATTGCTAAGCTAAAACAGTTAATAGGCCCCCAAAAGCTCCTGGACTTGTGTCACTGGCTTTGTGATTAGAGAAGGTCTGAGCCATTTTGTACAGACAACATAGAACTCCACTAAAGGTAATGGAGGTATTCCTATGATTTATGCTAAATTCTACCACAGGATCATTCAAACTGGAAAGATGGCTTCCCCTCCCCACCCACCCCCAAGATAAAACAAGAAGAGTGGTTATGAAGACAACAGAAGCAGCAGCCCTGGAGATCCCGAATCAGGACACTGAATTCTAGTACAGCTTTGCCTTTAACTATAGCTCTTCTTTGAGCTTCAGTTTTCTCAGCTATAAACTGAGGAAGCCAGAATGCACTGGTGAAGTCCTTATGGCCCTAAGTAACTTCTCAGGAACTGTACAGGGACAGGGCGAATAGTACTTGGGGATTCTTGCGTGCATGATTGCTAAGTTGCTTTAGTCGTGTCTGACTCTTTTCGACCCTATGGACTGTAGCTCACCAGGCTCCATGGGATTCTCCATGGGTTTGTCCATGGGATTCTCCAAGCAAGAATACTGGAGTGAGTTGTCATGCCCTCCTCCAGAGGATCTTCCCAACCCAGGGATCAAACCCATGTCTCTTGCATTGGCAGGCGGGTTCTTTACCTGGGAAGCCCTACTTAGGGATTCTTACTTAGGTTCAATATAACAACTTCCTTTAAAAAATACTTTTTGTATAAGATGTGTCTTTAATAAATAATTTTGCTGTGAAAACAGTAACAGTTTTCAAACCATAGACCTGATAATAACAAAAGTTCATTCCAGCTTTAAAAAACAAACAAACAAACAAAAAACGCTATGGTTTTAATTATGTGGAAAAACAAAGAAAAGCTTTCTGTAATCAAACCTAGGTGAAACTTCTTCTTTGACCTTAATATAGGAAAGGATGAAAAAAATATAACAAATTGCTTTAGGATACTCATTTTCCCACATGATAGAATCCCAAATTGACGACACTTATTTTTAATCCCCTGGAATTCAGAAGGGCTGGTTTTTCTCAATGCATATTCTCTGCTGAATTTGTTAGTATTCCACTTGAATAGATCAGTTTGGTAAGGATGAACCAGTGACAGGTCCAAAGGTCATTGAGGAACTGAAGGCCAAAGATGAGAAAATAAGGATGGGAAACCGCTGAGGGATTTTTAAAGAGAAAAGCAACAGGAACTGAATGACAAACAATGAAGATAATACGAGCAGGAGAGTATTTGGCTGACTGGAATGTAGAAATGCAGGAAGCAGGGATTGTTTGGAGGAAAGGTAAGTGGGGTCCAGCTGTGAGATGACCAGAGCTCGGATTTGGCACATGGGACCAAGAGAGAGGGACGACCTGCAGATAACTTGCCAAAGAAGACAAGTCAAGTAAGTGTCAGAATGGGAAAAGAGCCAGTTCCTTAGGCGTCCCATCTACAATCTCCAATCTCCGTTCACTTGAGCACAGTTTCTCTTTGGGGAAACTAACCTTTGTCCTTTATCCTAAGTACTTTCTAATCCACATCCCACTATAAGGTTACATTTTAATGGAAGTCAACTTGGAGACCTTTCCAGTGACATGAAACTGTTTTCTTTCACTCTGTGGTTTAACAGTTTCTCCACAGTTAACAGAGCAGTCTTTTTATTACCAGAAACATGGACCTCATTTGTGGTCTTTAGCCATGGCAAAGCTCCCACTAAAGCCAATGGGAGTTGTGGCTAAGTAAACCTTAGTGAATAATATTCATTTTTATAAGGTTTGGAATATGAAGCAATCAGAATTGTTATTTGCTTATTACATGTTGCCTTTGGTTCCCATGAAGGCATGACCACAAATAGGATGTAGGATCATGGCTTCCTTTAGGTACACAATACAAATCCTGAAGTTTTGAACAGAAATCATACTTTCTTCAGGAAGGAAATACATATAATTTTAACTAGCTCTTGATTATTGCTTTATAGATTCTCTTTTCTTTGTCCAGCTCGGTTTAACACTTGCAAGTATTTTTATAGCATATTGTTTCTAGAAAAGGAATCCTCTTCTCATTCTTTTACCATTCATTCCTAACAAAGTGTAGTCCTATTCCTCCTGAGTCCTATTCCACCATGAAAAATAAGAAGTAAGGAGAAAGTTGCTGCTGCCGCTAAGTCGCTTCAGTCGTGTCTGACTCTGTGCGACCCCACAGACGGCAGCCCACCAGGCTCCCCTCTCTGGGATTCTCCAGGCAAGAACACTAGAGTGGGTTGCCACTTCCTTCTCCAATGTATGAAAGGGAAAAGTGAAAGTGAAGGCGCTCAGTTGTGTCCGACTTAGTGACCCCATGGACTACAGCCTACCAGGCTCCTCTGTCCATGGGATTTTCCAGGCAAGAGTACTGGAGTGGGGTGCCATTGCGTTCTCCAAGGAGAAAGTAGTTTCAGAAAAAAAAAAAAAAAACCACTATTATTTAGAGAATGCTTCAGAAAAAATATTTATCAGTTCTTTGATGCTAAAGCTAAAACTCCAATACTATGGCCATCTTATTCAAAGAGTTGACTTGTTGGAAAAGACCCTGATGCTGGGAGGGATTGGGGGCAGGAGGAGAAGGGGACAACAGAGGATGAGATGGCTGGATGGCATCACCGACTCGATGGATGTGAGTTTGAGTGAGCTCTGGGAGTTAGTGATGGACAGGGAGGCCTGGTGTGCTGCGATTCATGGGGTCGCAAAGAGTTGAACACATGACTGAGCGACTGAACTGAACTGAAATAATTTTATGAGAGTTTATCCCAAATACTTAACAGTGCTGTTTGTATTGAGAATTATCTTATTGCAGATCTACGATCTGATATGAAATGCAATCACAAAATAGGCACCAGCCAATTGAACCTCACCATGTCAATAGCTGATTACTCTTATAATGGTCACCATGGCATCAGTGTCATACTAAATATTTGAACAACTAACCATCCTCTTAATTCTCCTAATTTTGATAGTATGTGGTCAAGACTGGAAAAAAAATCACACTTATGATCCATTCATTGAGCACAAGTAAAAGTACTACTTTAAATATTTTTTCTGTGTTGGTTATCTTAGGAAATATGATGTAAGTTCCACTTGACTGACTGAGTGACACTCCCTGATGGAATTACTTTGGCAAACTGAAAACAGGGAGCACCAGTGGCCACTTCTTTCTCCTGGAAATGCTATCTTGCCTTTTCCATGACCCGTATCTTTGCTGATTATTATTTATTCCCTACATGTCTGACAACTCTCTTCCAGTGTTTTCCATCATTTCCTCTTTCACAACCTCCCACAAAAATCTTGTTTCTCTCTTGCAATTTATTTTTTCTGGGTGAACTTAGCCAGATTCACATCTTCAAGCATCATTTAAACTACAGGTCCCCAGACTGACCACCTGTTTTGCAGATTACGTTTTACTGGAGTACAGCTGCACTTGTTCATTGTTATGGCTGCTTTCTCACAGTAGTGGCAGAGCTGAGTAGTTGTCACAGAGAATATGTGGCATGCCACACCTAAAACATTTACTATAGAGTCCTTCAACAGAAAGTTTGCTGACATTGACCTAGAATATGACTGACTCCATAAAGTTGCAGAAGATGGTTGAAAATTCAACATGTACAAAGCAAAATTTATTTAGTACCATTTCGGATACTTGTTTCATTGAATATGCAAAAGTGTTATTATGTATCTTCACTTTTATAGTTTCCATATGTAACTTTTCACAGCAGTGATAATCTTTTTCAAGTTTGAATTCACCACCTGTATATTTATTGAGCTTGCCCATCTCTTACATAAATATTTTAGTATCTAATCTCACATTCAGCATTTATTCCTCTAAATACATCACACACCCTGTTGCCAGTAATCTTAAATATCCATCTGTTCGTGTGTTCATTGTTTAAATTTCATTGGCATTGTCCATTACCTCATGACAAAGTCCAAATCCTTGGCATGTCATTCAAATCCATTTATTGTACATTCCCATCTTATTGCTATGAGTATTCTCTCTGTTTTTAAGACACTGTTTCCCCAAGCATTTGATATCCTTTCTATCTCATGTGTGTCTTTGTTTATTGTTGTCTCTCTTGAAATGCTTTTTCAACTTTTCTTCTCTAATCCTACTCATTTTTTTTTCCAGGCTCAACTCAAATGTCAAATTCTCAGTAAAGCAGTAAAGCCATCCTCAGCAGGTGAAATGAAATGTTACCTCATTTTGCTTTTATTTGGCGTAGGATGCATTCATCCTTCCTCTAATCTTCAGCAAACTCTCAAAATAAACTTGGTGTGTTCCCCCTCCCCTGAGGTCTTAGAGCCCTTTTCAGGCCATTGCACGTGTACATGCTGTCATTCAATCATGTCCAACTTTTTTGCGACCCCATGGACTGTAACCTGCCAGGCTCCTCTGTCCATGGGATTATCTCGGCAAGAATAATGGAGTGGGTTGCCGTTTCCTACCCCAGGGGATCTTCCCCACCCAGTGATTGAACCCCTGTCTCTTGTCTCCTGCATTGGCAGGTGGATTCTTTACCACTGAGACACCTGGGAAGCCCCATTACTATGAGTCAACTAAAAATGTTCTAAGAGGTCATATCTGTGTCATAGCAAGTGATAAAATTTCTTTTCTTTAGAATTAGGGTAAAAAAAACCCTCTTCATATATTTATTCTAAGAACCCAGACAGGAATAGGTCTTACAAATCATTTAAACTGCTAAACTGATCCGAACTGATTTAAACTGAGATGGAAATGCAGGATTCCAAGTTAGAAGGAATCACTATAATTTCAAGTATGATTTAAGATTACTTAGAGACAAATATCAAATCTTCTGATTTGAGTGATAAAGTCGTGACTGTCTGTTGACAAGATGAACAGTGATAATAAATATCATTCATGGATTTTCTAGTTATCAAGAACTTTATATTTTGTCTCATTTAATTCTAAAACAATCTTATCATCATCACCATCACCATCATTCTCCTCTCCTCATCCCATTTTATAAATAAAGAAATCAAATGTAGAAACTTTAGTTGATTTTCTCTAGGTTAAACAATAATTAAATGGCAGACCTGGGACAAAAGTTAGCTCTAACTCAAAAGCCTGGGTTCCTAACAAAGAAAATATATTGATCCTTTACTTAGATCCATATTGTTTCCATGATGTAATAAATGAATGGATTCTTCTTCTTTTAAGCAGTACACAGAGAATGACTACAACATGGAATACTTCCAGAAGTTCTTTAGAGTTGGGTAGGTTTGTGATGTCTTCTAGTCATTGTTGTATGGGCCTTTCAGCTGAATCTGTCTCAGTCTTTAGACACAAGATGATGGGCTAAGGGGTTTCAGTTTCCTAAATGATTATCTTCAATGGCATTTCCTAGAAACATTCACTGAAGCTTGAGAATTAGGGCAAGTTTTTTTTGCCTTCTTTCAACTTGCTTAGTGTAAAAAATCATTTTCTTCATGCTGTTACTTATATACATTGTTTTAAATCCCTATTTGAACTATGTTCAGTTCAGTCACTCAGTGATGTCCGACTCTTTGTGACCCCATGGACTGCAGCATGCCAGGTATCCCTGTCCATAACCAGGTCCCAGAGTTTACTCAAACTCATGTCTATTGAGTCGGGGATGCCATCCAACCATCTCATTCTCTATTGTCTCCTCCTCCTGCTTTCAATCTTTCCCAGCATCAGGGTCTTTTCCAGTGAGTTAGTTCTTCACATCAGGTGGCCAAAGTATTGGAGTTTCAGCTTTAGCATTAGTCCTTCCAAAGAATATTCAGGACTGATTTCCTTTAGGATGAACTGGTTGGAACTCCTTGCAGTCCAAGGGACTCTCAAGGGCCTTCTCCAAAGCACCAATTCTTCAGTGTCCAGCTGTCTTTATAGTCCAGCTGTCTTTATAGTCCAGCTCTCACATCCATACATAACTACTGGAAAAACCATAGCTTTGACTAGACAGACGTTTGTTGGCAAAGTACTGTCTCTGCTTTTTAATATGCTGTCTAGGTTGGTCATAACGTTTCTTCCAAGGAGTAAGCGTCTTTTAATTTCATGGCTGCAATCACCATCTGCAGTGATTTTGGAGCCCCCCAAAATAGCACTGTTTCCACTGCTTCCCCATCTATTTGCCATGAAGTGATGGGACCAGATGCCATGATCTTTGTTTTCTGAATGTTGAGTTTTAAGCCAACTTTTTCAGTCTTCTCTTTCACTTTCATAAAGAGGCTCTTTAGTTCTTTGCTTTCTGCCATAAGTGTGGTGTCATCTGCATATCTAAGCTTATTGATATTTCTCCCAGCAATCTTGATTCCAGCTTGTGCTTCATCAAGTTCAGCATTTCTCATGATGTACTCTGCATATAAGTTAAATAAGCAGGGTGACAATACACAGCCTTGACGTACTCCTTTTCCTATTTGGAACCAGTCTGTTGTTCCATGTCCAGTTCTAAGTGTTGCTTCCTGACCTGCATACAGATTTCTCAGGAGGCAGGTCAGGTGGCCTGGTATTCCCATCTCTTGAAGAATTTTTCATAGTTTGTTGTGATCCACACAGTTGAGCTATACTATCTAACTATAATACTCTACTTTTTCTAATTCCTATTGTTTATGACCTGTATATCCTATAATTTATGCATGCATTATACTATATATTATACTTATCATTGAAGACTTTACTATTTCCCTTTCAATGTAAATGTTGGCCATTATCCTAGGAAATTCCAGTATTCAAACGACATATCCAGCTCTTGATTTATTTACTTCTCAGCCCTGAGCTCTCAAAACCATAGTCAAGAAATTGTCATCACCTGAAACAGTTTTACTCACAAAATCCATAAATCAGATGCCCACTGTCAGAAGGTAAGTCTCCATGGTTGTCTCACATTTCTGTGCATCTTAAAAGTGTGGTACTGATTGCCCTCTTTTCTGAAAAGAAAGTGAAGTTGCTCAGCCATGTCCAATTCTTTGCAACCCCAAAGATTGTAGCCTACCAGTCTCTTTCATTCATGGAATTTTCCAGACAAGAATACTGGAGTGGGTTGCCATTTCCTTCTCCATGGGATCTTCCTGACCCATGGATCAAACCCGGTCTCCCACACTGGAGGCAGATGCTTTACCATCTGAGTCACCAGGGAAATCCTTTTTCCTGAACTATCTTTAAAAGAATGGGTACATAGAAAATGCTCCAAAAATAGAAATGGTCTCCCTCCAGAACAAGCAGTATGCTTGCTTACACTCTTGAAAGACAGTGCCTCCCTCAAGAGCAAAGGACAGCTGTGTTCACCATCCAGTGTAATAAATATAGTATCTTCTACCAGAAGGGCAGGCATGCTCACTGACCATTATAAAATATTTGGGTTCCCTAAACTCATCTTTCCTCTCCTGTAATCAACCCACTGCATTTGTAGGTGTGGTCAGCCCTTTGTGTTGTCCTGTGAAAATCGGAGCCTGAAGAACCAGTACAAAATTGAATGTATGTATTCTGGCTAATTTTATTCCTGTGAGTAAGCAATCATCATTTATCTACAAACTAAGAGTCTGTGTCTTCCATGTACATTCGTAAAAGTATGGCACATAGAGTTAAATCTTGAATGTTTCACAGTGTTTGACATCCAATCTGAATACAGTATCTTGGATAGTCTTCCATTTGGCCTGCTAATCTTGCCTGCCTGTTGTATTACTCCCTTTTTTGGCATTCAAATTGCCTCAAGTGAAGACAGCCTTTCTTGTCTTTGTTAATCTCTAGTCAATACCTTGAACCATACTGCCATCATATTCTTTCACTTACTGCACCTGAAAAAAAAATTCCCAGTTTTCATGATTCCAAGTATCTGCTTTCTCTCTTCCTAAATGCTGTCCTCTGAGCACTTCAGCGGTGAAGTGGAGGGGTATAAGTTATACAGAAGATTGGTATCAGAATGACTTACTGAAGAACAATGTCAAGCATTTCCTGTCTTTCTAGTTATTTCTGAATTTGGAGGAGTACCTTTTGAATTTACCCCATTCCCTTAGACTTCAGCATTTTGCTTCAGCTTTCCTCAGTTCAGTTCAGTTCATTTCAGTCGCTCAGTCGTGTCTGATTCTTTGTGACCCCATGAATTGCAGCACACCAGGCCTCCCTGTCTATCACCAACTCCCGGAGTTCACTCAAACTCATGTCCATCGAGTCGGTGATGCCATCCAGCCATCTCATCCTCTGTTGTCCCCTTCTCCTGCCCTCAAACCCTCCCAGCATCAGGGTCTTTTTCAATGAGTCAACTCTTTGGATGATGTGGCCAAAGTATTGGAGTTTCAGCTTCAACATCAGTCCCTCCAATGAACACCTAGGACTGATCTCCCTTAGAATGGACTGGTTGGATCTCCTTGCAGTCCAAGGGACTCTCAAGAGTCTTCCTCAACACCACAGTTCAAAAGCATCAATTCTTCGGTGCTCAGCTTTCTTCATAGTCCAATTCTCACGTCCATACATGACCACTGGAATAACCATAGCCTTGACTAGACGGACCTTTGTTGGCAAAGTAATATCTCTGCTTTTGAATATGCTATTTAGGTTGGTCATAACTTTCCTTCCAAGGAGTAAGCGTCTTTTAATTTCATGGCTGCAGTCACCATCTGCAGTGATTTTGGAGCCCCCCAAAATAAAGTCTGACACTGTTTCCCATCTATTTCTCATGAAGTGATGGGACCGGATGCCATGATCTTCGGTTTCTGAATGTTGAGCTTTAAGCCAACTTTTCCACTCTCCTCTTTCACTTTCATCAAGAAGTTCTTTAGTTCTCCTTCATTTTCTGCCATAAGGGTGCTTTACTAGTGTGATCAAAATCAGTTCAAAACCAGCCAAGGTGATACCCTGAAATAATCTAATGCTGTCACAACCTCAGAAAGTTGTGCCACACTCCCTCATGGAGGTGCACCTAGTCCTTCTTTCTGGGGTCCCATCAGAGAGTGGCTCTCTCCTCATCTTGTCCTAAAGTAAAGAGCTTCTGCACACTTAATTGCTTCAAGTCCTTTCTCTGATGCACTCTCCCATGAGGTGAGCTTTATTTATCTCAGCTTCTCTGTACTGCTGAAAACCAAGGAGAGAAGGCATCTGTGCAACCTCTTTGAACATATAATAAATTCACTTTCAAATGAGTGGTAGAAGATTTAGCATTTTAAGAACAATATGGCACAAACTGAATTTTGAAATGTTTGAAATTTTGGCCTCTGACCATCTTCTGTTGTTTTTCATTATAAGCCTATTGAGAGGGCTTGAAGGAAAAACAAACTCTGCTGAAATCTTAAGTCTGGAGTGTTACTTCAAAAATTTTCCTATTGATAGATAAACCTGGTAGTGAATGCAGGTGGTGCCCTTAAAGACATCCAGAAATGGAGTAAGTGTATGTGTGAGAGAAAGAAAAATCATGGATGACTATTCGATTTTTAATTTAGCAACTAGATGAAATGAATGGTAATGCTATTTAATAAGATGGTATAAATGTGAGGAGGAACCAGTCCAGGCCTGGATAATGATAATCCTAATTGAACAAACAAATGCTTATATTCATTAATTTATTGAATAAAAGATAATGTAAAACACATCATCTATAGCAGTATTAGTAAAATTCTAAGACATACTGAAAACAGAACTGGACCTGAATCTACTCTTAGATGGGACACCTGCAAATTAATATATGTAACATGCCTCATTTAACACATTAAATTAATGATGTCCATTTATTTTGGGGTGGATTCATAATTTCACAGCACTAAAATTCTTTTCATTTTTATAATTTCAGGAAGGTAAATTATATGAACAGAAGTTTATAATTTTTACTTGTAATATGTCTATAATCTTTACTGTAAACACTTTTTGTGTCCTAGTAAGCAAATGTTGCCTACTATAGGGTTTTCCTGAAATGATTAAAATGTTCTAATCCTTTGGCCCAATGGAGGAGTTACTAGACACTGAGCACTAAAATGCTCAGTGTTACTGACTGAGCACTAAAATGTGCTTGGTGTGACTAATGAATTGACTTTTTAAGTTGTCTTTTAACGATTGATGACTAACGATTATTGTATCAGACCCTGGAACTGACCTTCATGTGTAACATTTGGTGATTGTCAAGATCGTTTTTCTCTCCGTAAATATCCAATTGATAAAGTGCACTTAAAAGACAATAAGACTGTGTTTCCCACTTCATTGCAGGACTCCTTTTGTCATAAAGCAGAGGACCTTAATATGTGGGTTTTCATAGATTCTCTACTCTTTTTTACACTGACAGATCTCTGTGTTAATATGTTTGGCAGGATTTTGCAAAGATAAATGTCATGGTGGTTTCTATCATGAACAGCCAGTTCTCACCAGAGCACATTCTGTTACATGTCTGATTGGTTCAAAGACTCTTTTAGATCACATTTTCAGTGTTTCCTTGATCAGTAAGGCTAGAAATAATGGAAAGTCTGAGATAATAGGCAATGTCATTAATAAAATGATACCCTTTGCTCAAGATCACAGAATTATTCTGGCACTGGGGAAAGGAGTTGTAAGAATGAGTAGGGATAGTCATTAGTAAAAAGTGAAGATTGGAAGTTTAGAGAATTTTTGATAATCTCAGAAACCCTCTCAAATTTGATATGCATGCATGCTGCATGCTCATTCACTTCAGTCACGTCCAACTCTGCGACCCCATGGGCTGCAGCCTGCCAGGCTCCTCTGTCCATTAGTTTCTCCAGGCCAGAATGCTGGAGTCAGTTGCCATGCCCTCATCCAGGGAATCTTCCCAAGGACTGAACCGTGTCTCCTGCACTGCAGGTGGATTCTTTGCCCACTGAGCCACCTGGGAAGCACCAAATCTGATAAGGTATTAATAGGTACCATTTGTTATGAAACAGAGACAATCATTTTCTTAAACAGTGAATGCTTTGAAAGTATTCACATGTAACAACACCTGAAAGGAAAAGTAAAGATATTTAAATTTTTAAATTGAAATGTCTATGCAAGGGAAGGTTTGAAGCAATACTTTCTCTTAAGCTGAACTATACAGAAAAGGCAAGTACAATTCTAAGTTATTGGCCAAGGTACAAATTATTGCTATTCTAGACTCTGGTGACTCTTATGCCATCTTAGTTATTTCTTCTTTGGAGAGATATGTGTAGAATTTGATTGTTTCTTTAAACAAATGGCACTTGGGAAAAAGAGCTCTTCTTTTCAACTGATTTCTCTTTGGGGACAGACGGTATCTTTTCATGAAACTGAGGAACAGGAAACTATACTTTGTGAGTAGTGAATGGAAACAGTGACAATGTATAGGCTAGGGATTAAGTTCTATTACATACTTAATGACATGTTCATCAATATTTTTTGTTTGTTGTCATTCAGTTGCTCCATTGTGTCCAAATTTTTGAGACTCCATGGACTGCAGCACACCATTCTTCCCTGTCCATCACCAACTTCCGGAGTTTACTCAAACTCATGTCCATTGAGTAGGTGATGCCATCCATCCATATCTTCCTCTGTTGTCCCCTTTACCTACTGCCTTCAATCTTTCCCAGCATGGGGTCTTTTCCAGTGAGTCGGCATTTTGCATCAGGTGGCCAAAGTATTGGAGCTTCAGCCTCAGCATCAGTCCCTCCAATGTATATTCAGGACTGATTTCCTTTAGAATTGACTAGTTTGACCTCCTTGCTGTCCAAGGGACTCTCAAGAGTCTTCTCCAACACCACAGTTCAAAAGCATCAACTCTTCGGCACTCAGCCTTCTTTATGGTCCAACTCTCACATTCATACATGAACACTAGAAAAACCATAGCTGTGATAATACAGAAATTGTCGGCAAAGTAATGTCTCTGCTTTTTAATATCCTGTCTAGGTTTGTCATAGATTTTCTTCCAAGGACCCAATGTCTCTTAATTTCATGGCTGCAGTCACCATCTGCAGTGATTTTGGAGCCCAAGAAAAGAAAGTCTGTCACTGTTTCCATTGTTTCTCCATCTATTTGCCATGAAGTGATGGGACCAGATGCCACGATCTTAGTTTTCTGAATGTTGAGTTAGGGGGAACACCTAATTGATTTTAAAATATAAATAAAACATTTTAATGTTCCTGCTTAATGAATTCTCATCATGGTTACTTATTAATTACAAAGAGGTAAAATGCTTCCAATACAGACTAAAAATAACCCAAACTGTATCCATTTCTACAAATTACCATACAGAGTGTATATGCCTTTTTTCACAGGTGTTTAAACATGCCATATTAGGAAAGTCACTGGAAGGAGACAGGAGATCTTGGTTTCTCCTAGTGGACCAGTGCAAATTTGATACAAAAACACCAAAGAAATGCTACTTGCATTTACTTCTTTAAATCAAAACAAAAGTTCTCTAAGCTTTTGTACCCACCTGATTGTTAAGTTTCTGATCTTCATCATTATCAGGGCTTCCCTGGTGGCTGACATGGTAAAGAATTTGCCTGCAATGCAAGAGACCTGGGTTTGATCCCTGGGATGGGAAGATTCCCTGGAGAAAGAAATGGTTACCCAGTCCAGTATTAATGGACTGAGGAGTCTGGTAGGCTACAGTCCATGGGAATGCAAAGAACTGGACACAACTGAGTGATTAATGCACACACACACACACAGACAGCCAAAAAACTTTTATGTGCTTGGTAAGGTCTAGAAAACTAACTTCTCTCTCTATCTTTTTTTTTAAATCTTGTAAACATGAGTATCAGTTCAGTTCAGTTCAGCCGCTCAGTCATGTCCGACTCTTTGCGACCCCATGGACTGCAGCATAACAGGCTTTGCTGCCCATCACCAACTCCCAGAGTTTGCTCAAACTCAGATCCAAATCAGTGATGCCATCCAATCATCTCATCTTCTGTTGTCCCCTTCTCCTCCTGCCTTCAATCTTTCCCAGAATCAGGGTCTTTTCAAATGAGTCAATTCTTCGCATCAGGTGGCCAAAATATTAGAGTTTCAGCTTCAGCATCAGTCTTTCCAATGAATATTTAAGATTGATTTAGGATGGACTGGTTGGATCTCCTTGCTTTTCAATGGACTGTCAAGAATCTTCTCCAACACGACAGTTCAAAAGCATCAATTCTTTGGCACTCAGCTTTCTTTATAGTCCAACTCTCATATCCATACATGACTACTTTGTTAAACTCTTCAAAGAATTTAAAAAAGCAGGGTTAGAATATACAGCCTTGAAGTACTCCTTTCCCGATTTGGCACCAGTCTATTTTTCCATGTACAGTTCTAACCCCACCATAGAGCTGCCAGAACTTACACAGGACTTGGGTAACAGGATCTTGGAGGGCACAAACAAAACCTTATGAGCACCAGGACCCAGGAGAAAGGAACAGTGACCCCACGAGAGACTGACCCAGACTTGCCCATGAGGGTCCAGGAGTCTTCGGCGGAGGCATGGGTTGGCCGTGGCCCACTGCAGTGTTGGGGGCATTGAGTGTAGCAGTGAGTGAATGGGACCTTTTGAAGGAGGTCACCATTATCTTCATTAACTTCACCATAGTTTGGCTTCAGGTCAAATAACAGAGAGGAAGACAGCCTTGCCCATCAACAAAATTGGATTGAAGATTTATTGAGCATGGCCCTGCCCATCAGAACAAGACCTAGTTTCCTCCTCAGTCAGTGTCTCCCATCAGGAAGGTTCCATAAGACTCCTATCCTTCTCCATCAGAGGGCAGACAGACTGAAAAACACAATCACAGAAAACATGAGTATAAGGGGATATAAGAATATGACCCTTCCTTCTTCAGTTTCCACTAGGTCCCAATAAGTTATATTACATTAATATAAGACATAAATCTGAAAATTTTCAAAGGAAATATCCAAGAACCTGTTTTCTGACTCTTTTCACCTACTAGAAACACAAGAAAGTTCAGAGGGTGGAAAAAGGAGGACTATGGGTGAGACAGAGAGAACTCTGAAACTGAATCCATCTCTTGTCCAGGAAATCTTGGGAGCAAGTAAAAGGCTGGCAAACTGTTTGTGTGGAGAAGCCTAGATTCAGGGGAGATATTATTGCCCAGATATTAGTCAGTTTTATTGGGCAGAGGATTCACAAGTATTTCCTATATCCAGTAGTGGGCCATGCAAGATGGAAGGTTCATGGGGATTCTAGTTCAACAGGGCTGAGAGCCGAAATCTCAGCAGAAGGAGACTGGATGGATACTAAAAGATACCCAGGGATGAGACAAGAGTCCCAGTAGACCAGGTGGGGGACACAAGACACATTTTCCAGGAGAGCAGGAGTCTGCTCGATCACATTAAGATCCCCGAGAAGCTTCACCAAAGAGAATTCACTTTAGTACTTGCCAAGCCCAGAGGATAAAAAGCCCTCAGTGTGGAGTGAGTCCTCTTACCCCACCTACCTCTCCTCTTCTCAACCATTTTAGATCCTTGTTGTTCAGTCGCTCTGTTGTGTCTGACTCTTTGCGACTCCATGGACTTCAGCACACCAGGCTTCGCTGTCCTTCATTATCTCCTGGAGTTTGCTCAAACTCATGTCCATTGAGTTGGTGATGCCATTCAACCATCTCATCCTCTGTTGCCCTCTTCTCCTCTTGCCTTCAATCTTTCCCAGGTCTTTTCCAATAAGTCGGCTCTTCGCATCAGGTAGCCAAAGTACTGGAGCTTCAGCTTCAGCATCAGTCCTTCCAATGAATATTCAGGACTGATTTCCTTTAGGATTGACTGGTTTGATATCCTTGCAGTACAAAGAACTCTCAGGAGTCTTCTCCAACATGCCAGTTTGAAAGTATCAATTTTTTGACACTCAATTTTAGATCTTTGTTCAGAGTGAAATAGCACTTCAGAGTGTCCGAGAACAGCAAGCAGCAACTAACTGG
This sequence comes from Redunca redunca, assembly GCA_006410935.1. Taxonomy (NCBI): domain Eukaryota; kingdom Metazoa; phylum Chordata; class Mammalia; order Artiodactyla; family Bovidae; genus Redunca; species Redunca redunca. The sequence continues at coordinate 457,539 of SJYQ01002130.1, forward strand.
AAGCAGAGGGCTCATGATCTCTTATTTGTTGGTTTTTACTTATTGGCTTCTCACTGAAGGTTGGTTTCAGCTGCTAAAGATGAGATTAAATGCTAGGTAACGTTTGAAGTGGCAATATTTATTGAACTAAGCTGTACTTGTAACTAGTGACCAAAAGGCATTCTGTTAACTAAAAATCAGCAGAAAAGCCCTGCAAGTAACTCAAGATTTCATTGTGGGAGAGGGGAGCATTATTCTGCACTAAATAAAGTTTAAGGATCCAAGGGAGACAAAATTATAAGGGAATTAAGCATACTGAATATACCAGCTACATGGATAATAACTTCCTGCCCACTTTTATTAAATACGTTATTATTTACTAAAGCTTTAAAAATATATATCAAGATCACTATGCATCTGCTACCATTTGGAGTGATCATTCAGGCTCACCAAAAACATTATTTTACTGAGCACCTATAATATGTGAAGGATCGACCAGTCTTTGATGTACAGAGCATAGACTACATGAGAGAGGGTAATGGAAAATAAGACTATAATAGCAAGTTTGGACAATAATGAAAGGAAACATAAATATGATATCTAATGAGGAGAACTCAGAAATAACATGATCAGAACTGCTCTGGTAAGGTCGTTCTGACAACAATTTGTAGATTTAATTGGCACAAGGGAATACTCAGAAAGTTATATTTCAAGTTCACATTTTAATGTTACTTTTCTTTGAAAAATTTCTTCTTTTCTCCAAGAAAAAAATTGATTTTTTCTTTCATTGTCTTTTATTAGTGGTTCAATATTTTTTGCATTATATTGCATTTGGATGCTAAGCAGTTTTAAACTTTTTAGAGGACTCCATTTCTGTAAGAGTTTTATCTTTAAGTAGTAGTAGTGTTAGCTGCTCAGTCGTGTCCGATTCTTTGCAACCCTATGGGCAGTAACACGCCAGGCTCCTCTGTCTATGAGATTCGTCAGGCAAGAATACTGGGGTGGATTGCCATTCCCTTCTCCAGAGAATCTTTCCAACCCAGGGATCGAACCCAGGTCTCCTTCATTGCATACAGATTGTTTACCATTTGAGCTACAGGGAAGATCTTTTGTCTTTAAAGAGGTCTGAAATAATGTATACTAGATATGTCTGTTGAAGAATACCCCAATGCATAATGTTCTCAGAAGCACAGTTAAGAAACCTATTTAACTAATTTGATTCAAAATTTATATAATCATTGAACTTTATTTCTCTCTAGATTCTGAGATCTATAAGAACTGAGGCTATACTTTTAACCTATATACCAGTTAAAAATGAAAAATTATAACTGCAACTTAACTCACAGTTGTGTTCTAGAGAAAGTAAACAGTGTTAAAGGATGAGATTACATGGTTTATCAGAGAATTCTGGAAGGTTGGGATAGGCAAAGATGAATATCAAGCTGAGATTGGAACAAGATCTTGGAGAGAGCTGAATTACTCTACTAGAGAAATAGGTAATTTGGATTCCTAGTGACAGTTTCACAAAGGGTGGTTGAAAGGATGAGTAAAAAACAAGTAGGGAAGTCAGAACCCAGGTGGACAGAAATAACACAGGAAACCTTCAAGAAAAGGAACGTGTACTATGTTCTTTAAACATAATCATGTGCTGTGATGTAAACCTCTCTAAATCATCAGAAACATCTAAAAAGTCCCATGTTTACTGCTGGGATTGCTGTGTGATTAAAAAGGGGAAACAGAAAAATCAATTCCTTGCTTTTAAAAAGTCTGTTGAGAAGTAACTAAAATGGCTTAGCATAAGATCTGAGTTAGAGATCAGCATGGGGAGTCAACCTTGTAAATCTGCAGAGTATGTCTTGAGGAGAGAATTGACTTTTCTATAGAACAGGACTTTAAGCTACTCTTATCGAACATATTTTATTTTTAAGGGGCAGGTTGACTTTAGCTGACATTTGCTAACAGGAATGCCTGATATTTTACCTGGGGTGGTTTAGTCACTAAGTTGTGTCTGACTCTTGTGACCCCAAGGACTGTAGCCTGCCAGGCTCTTCTGTCCATTGGATTCTCCAGACAAGAATACTGGAGTGGGTTGCTATTTCCTTCTCCAGGGGATCTTCCCAACACAGGAATAGAATCCAGGTCTCCTGTACTGCAGGCAGATTCTTTACCAACTGAGCTATGAGGGAAGCCATTGTGTGTGTGTGTGTGTGTGTGTATTTTACCTGGAGATATATACACACACATACATATGGGCTCCCCTGGTGACTCAGTGGTACTGAATTCATCTGCAATGTAGGAGATGCAGGTTCAATCCCTCAATCAGGAAAATACTTTGGAGGAGGGCATGGCAACCCAATCTAGAATTCTGGCCTGGAGAATCCTATGGACAGAGGAGCCTGGTGGACTACAGTCTATAGGCTCGCAGGAGTTGAACTCTATAGGTCTATAGAGTTGAACACGACTGAAGCATGTGCATATATAGCAAATCTATGTATTTGTCATTCAGTGGCTAAGTAGTGTTGGACTCTTTGCGACCTTCAATACAGCAGCAGTCCCTCATCTCCCGGAGTTTGCCTAAGTTAATGTCCATTGAGTCAGTGATGCCAACCAACCATCTCATTCTTTGCCACCCTCTTCTCCTTTTGCCTTCAATCCTTCTCAGCATCAGTGTCTTTTCCAATGAGCTGGCTGTTCACATCAGGTGGCCGAAGTACTGGAGCTTCAGCTTCAGCATCAGTCCTTCCAATGAATATTCAGGACTTATTTCTTTTAGGATGGATTGAATTGATTTCCTTGCAGTCAAGGGACTCTCAAGAGTCTTCTCCAACACCATAGTTCAAAAGCATCAGTTCTTGGATGCTCAGCTTTCTTTGTGGTCCAACTCTCACATCCATACATGACTACTGGAAAAACCACAACTTTGGCTATTCAAACCTGTATTGGCAAAGTGATGTCTTTGCTTTTTAATACACTGTCTAAGTTTGTCACAGACTTCCTTCCAAGAAACAAGGGTCTTTTAAGTTCATAGCTGTAGTCACCACCTGCAGTGATTCTGGAACCCAAGAAGAGAAAGTCTGTCAACACTTCCACTTTTTCCCCTTTTATTTGCCATGGAGTGATGGGACTGGATGCAATGATCTTAGTATTTTTAGTGTTGAGTTTTAAGCCAGCTTTTTCACTCTCGTCCTTCACCCTTATCAACAACCTTACATGGGACAACTGACTGGTTCAAAATTCGGAAAGGGGTATGAGAAGGCTGTATATTATCACCCTGTCAATTTAACTTATATGCAGAGGATGAAATGTTAGGTTGGATGAGTTACAGGTCAGAATCAAGATTTTTGGGAGAAATGTCAAGAATCTTGTATTGTCAACAACCTGCATATCATCATATGCAGATGATACCACTCTAATGGCAGAAATATATGTATATATTCTATATGTAATAATTTATACAATACATACCTACAAATGTAAGTGAAAGTCACTCAGTCGTGTCCAATTCTTTGTGACCCCATGGACTGTAGCCCACCAGGCTCCTCTGTCCATGGAATTCTCCAGGCAAGAATACTGGGGTGGGTAGCCATTCATTCCCTTCTCCAGGGGATCTTACCAATCCAGGGATGGAACAGGGTCTTCTGCATTGCAGGCAAATTCTTTACTGGCTGAGCCACCAGGGAAGCTCCATATAAATGTAAATGAAGATTTAAAAAATTAAATTTTGGGGAAAATCACATATCTGTTTAATTTAAAAACTTTAAAGTCCCCTCATGTTATTTCTCTAATCTTAGGTCATAGATTATTATCTAATTATTTGTCTCATATATTCAAAATTTTGTAATTTGTTTCTTATGTTCATTAAGTTTTTTTTCATTATTTACTTGTTTACTTTGGTTAGTGCTGGGTCTTCATTGCTGTGAGCGGGTTCTCTCTAGTTGTAGCAAGCGGGGGCAACTCTTTGCTGTGGTTCATGGGCTTCTCATTGTGGTAGTTTCTCTTGTGGAGCATAGGCATTAGGAGCATGGGCTTCGGTAGTTGTAGCAAGTGGGCTTAGTTGCCTGTAGAATCTTCCTGGACCAGGGATTGAATCCATGTCCCCTGCACTGGCAGCAGGATTCCTATCCACTGTACCACCAGGGAAGTCCCTCTATGTATATATTGACGCATGTGAAATTTGTAGATTGAAAATAGGTGAATATTAGCAATTTCATATGACTCAAACCCACATTTTAATTTTGAATATTAAAAATACTATTCTCAGTTACATATGTAACTGAATTTCATTTTCATGATTCAAATATCTTTAAAAGAACTTTCCATTATAGCTCATAAAAAGTAATTCTTGTAACTAATGACTGATATTCTATGCTATGGAATTAACCAGTGTCTCAGTAGACTGAGAGTACAGTCTCAGTACAACTTTTAGATTGTTGTATTTTTTTAAGCCATAACTTATTGTACATACTTCCTGGAATAAATGAGTGAGTGTTTCCCTAAGATAAATCCTAAAAGTAAATTTCTGGGTTCAAAGAATTCACCTTCTTTTTTTACTAGATATTACCAAATATCTTATTTATCATCCCAGGAAAATATGATGCACTTTTCCTCAATATTAATACTTGATAAATCTCCACTAAATTTCTGGAGTCATTTTTAAAGTTCAAAAGATCTTTAATTGCTTGGGTTTATGTTCTCCTTATGATTTAGTGAGAATAAGCATCTGTACTGGCTATTTGAAGGAGTGCCTGTAAATTCTATAGAAAAACATGGTCTTTCCCTTACCTAAGAAATCCAAGACTTTTAAATACGAACATTTCCTAAATACCCAAAACACTTACGTGTAAAAAGGAAATGGCTTTTATATGTGAGGCCAGATGATTTAAGTTGTTAAATTCTTGGCAAGTGTTATTTTCAACTTTCTCTTCCCTCTCCAAATACGATCAGTTATAATTTATTAACTTAATAAGCATTTGAAGTCTTAAATGTGTTTCCTAGAAATGAATGATTTCTGTTTTAAATAAAACATTTTTATTCCTGGACAGAATGGAACCATCAGATTTCACATTTGCTGGTGTTCACTTCAAAGCAGACTATGAATTCTGATAAAGATCCTAGAAATACATTAATTTGAGGATGTAACATAAACCTTGCATTCAAACTTCTGACTTAACACCGGTGGGTTTTATTTCTTCTGGATGGGGAACTCTTTTGCTCTCAAATATATCCCAAGTGCATCCTTTGACAGTGCAAAGATAAGAAGCTTCATGGATTTTAGTACCTGGGCTCAGGTTTCAAAACTGGGCTAGGAAAATAGAGTAAGAGTGACCTTTAGTGGCCACTCTGAGTAATCACAAAGGGATGTGATCTGTCTCAGGGGGATAGATGGTTAAGTGTATGTGTGCTAGACTACTTATAGCAGAGACACAAGTTAGAACTGCTAACTATGACACTTTATATCATTCTACCCTAGCAGAATATAAAAACCCTGTAAGTTCAGACAGCTGAAAAGCTGTGATTTTAATTGGTAAATGGAAATCTACTCACACCTATTAATGAGTCAGGAACTTCAATACCCAAATCCCCCACACAAAAGGACTGGAAGATGACAGTTTAATTGAAGCAAAAATTATTTGCTTTCCACAGATTGGTAAAAGCTACCTGGTAATCTTTTGAACTTCAGAACTAAGCTCCAATGAGAAGAGTCAGTGGCTCAGTAAAGAATCTGCCTGCAATGCCGGACACCTGGGTTTGATCTCTGGGTCGGGAGAAAGATCCCATTGAGGAAGGAATGGCAACCCACTCCAGTATTCTTGCCTGGAGAATCCCAAGGACAGAGGAGCCTGGTGGGCTACAGTCCACGGGGTCACAAAGAGTCAGACATAACTGAGCGACTAAGCACAGCACAGCAGCACCACTCCTGATCTTGGAAGAGTCGTCTTCCACTTAAAGTCACTTATTAATGACAATTTAATGCTCAAAATGTACTCCACTCCCCTTTTTTGTTGAGAGACATCAGTATCTACTTCTACAATATCACCTTAAAATAGGGAGAATATCTCCATAATGAAGTCTATATTGAGGTTCTGCTTTTGAAATAACTTAATCTTCAATGGAAGTACTTTCCAGTCAAAGATATGTCAAAATTAGACAAAAGCTTGCAATATTCTTATTAAAATTATATTGTAGCCTTTTTTTCAAATAAAGACTTTCAGTGTTATATATACTCTGTATATTCATATAAATGCTTTCAGAAAACCACTGTGCTTTGTTTTAATAAATTGTACCCATTTCTGCTTTCCCTTTGTTATAAAAATCTATCAAACACAACAATGAATTCTGTCAAAAGAAGATTTTAAGTTATTTTTTCATGTTATTAAAATTACTTTAAAAATTTTACCTGAAAAAATTCATTGTTGTGTTTGATGACAGATTTTTATAAGAAGGAAAAACCAGAAATTGGGTAGCACTTTAAGACAGAGTCAAGTTTTCTAAATCAGTATCATGTAGACTGACCCATTCTAAAAATGAATGATATTTGTAAAACACAAAAAGTGAATAAAAGCAATGTGGCTTGCTGCAATGGCCATTATATTGAGAAAACATTTTTTTTTTTTTTTTTTGCTCTTATTTGGCATATCAGCTTGCTTCCAGGTATTTAACAAATGGCTTCCTGGTGGCTCAGATGGTAAAGAATCTGCCTGCTTTGCAGGAGATCTGTGTTTGATTTCTGGTTTGGGAAGATCCCCCTGGAGAAGGAAATGGCAACCCACTCTAGTATTCTAATCTGGAGAATTCCATGGACAGAGGAGCCTGGCAGGCTACAGTCCATCAGGTCACAAAGTTGGACACAACTGAGTGACAATCATTCACTCACTCATTTGATAAATGAGAATACTGAGTTAAATGACAGTATGATTATTGGAAAATAATAATGCATGTGAATATTATAAATTTGAGTAATTATAACAAAAAATTGATAATTGAATAGATAATTGAAATCTATTTTTGTTACTTCCTTCAAGATACACACATTTAAATATGTTACATATGTATGTATATATACACATACACAGAAGTATATGTATATATGTAAATAAAATTCTGACTTAACAACTATTCCATTACCTACTACTATGAGACAAATCTCTCCCTAACTGAGTAACATAAAACAACTCTTAGGAGGTTCACCATTTTGTGGGTGAAGAATTTAGGCAGAGAATAGCAGTGATGACTGATTTCTTCTTTAGGATGTCTGAAGACTCAAATTAGATAGTTCTAACTGCTGTATGAGAAATATCAATAACCTCAGATATGCAGATGACACCACCCTTATGGCAGAAAGTGAAGAGGAACTAAAAAGCCTCTTGATGAAAGTGAAAGAGGAGAGTGAAACAGTTGGCTTCAAGCTCAACATTCAGAAAACGAAGATCATGGCAACTTGTCCCATCACTTCATGGGAAATCCATGGGGAAACAGTGTCAGACTTTATTTTGGGGGGCTCCAAAATCACTGCAGATGGTGACTGCAGCCATGAAATTAAAAGACGCTTACTCCCTGGAAGGAAAGTTATGACCAACCTAGATAGTATATTCAAAAGCAGAGACATTTCTTTGCCAACAAAGGTCCGTCTAGTCAAGGCTATGATTTTTCCACTGGTCATGTATGGATATGAGAGTTGGACTGTGAAGAAGGCTGAGCGCCAAAGAATTGATGCTTTTGAACTGTGGTGTTGGAGAAGACTCTTGAGAGTCCCTTGGACTGCAAGGAGATTCAACCAGTCCATTCTGAAGGAGATCAGCCCTGGGATTTCTTTGGAGGGAATGATGCTGAAGCTGAAACTCCAGTACTTTGGCCACCTCATGTGAAGAGTTGACTCATTGGAAAAGACTGTTGCTGGGAGGGATTGGGGGCAGGAGGAAAAGGGGAAGACAGAGGATGAGATGGCTGGATTGCATCACTGACTCGATGGACGTGAATCTGAGTGAACTCCTGAACTCTGGGAGATGGTGATGGACAGGGAGGTGTGGCGTGCTGTGATTCATGGGGTTGCAAAGAGTCGGACACGACTGAGCGACTGACTGAACTGAACTGAACTGAACGGCTGGGTGTATATGACTGAAATGGCTTTAACCCAGGTGGCGCTAGTGGTAAAGAACCAGCCTGCCAGTGCACGAGACACAAGAGATTTGGGTTCGATCCCTGGGTGGGGAAGATCCCCTGGAGGAGGAAATGGCACCCCACTGCAGTATTCTTGCCTGGGAAATCCCCTGGACAGAGGAGCCTGGCGGGCCACAGCCCCTGGGGTTGCAGAGTCGGACACGACTGAGCACACATGCACACAGGCACACTCCATATTGATTTTGCCTGCCAACTGTTTCCTCAATACTTCTCCATATGGCCTCTCCACATGCCTAGCCTGGGATACCTTATGCCACAGGAGTGTCAGACTGCTTATGCAGTGGTTCAGTATTCCAAGAAGGAATGTTCCAGGAGACACATCTGTCATCAAAGCATACTAAATTTACAGCGAGGGACTTTGACCATCTTTAATCTACCACAAACTTGAAAAATTAATGTCTTTGATAAATTTTAGCTATGCCACATAGCTGGAGGAATTCTGGGGCTCTATTTCTACACTTACACAAGAATTCATACACTGGAAAATAAACCAATTGTGTATTTACATTATTAGCAGAGACATTAAGGCAATGTGATGATAGAATGCAATATGATAAATTTATAGACAAATCTTAAAACTGGTCTTAAAGAATCTTAATGTTTTCAAATTTCCATTTTCTCATACTTTTCCTCAGATTCCAGATATTCTAGGACCGAACATCATTATATAATTTCTTGCCTTTTAGAAGCTTCAGAAACCAAAAGCCAAATACTAGTTACGCACTTTTACTGACATTTTTGTCACTATTATTAAATATTTGCATCTGGTTAACTGAGCAACAGCACTGGGAATATAGTAATCAGATATATGTTTATTTTCATAATAGGAATATTTGGGATTTGAGGAGCCAAATTAATAATACTCTTTTTTTTCTCACCAAGTTTGAAATGACTTATAACATAAACGTGAGAGTTAGACTGATGAGATTAAAATGTCAGCTTAAGTACCAGTAAATCTAATTTTAAAAAGTGACTAACTTAAGTAATCAGATCAGCTTGCTCACCTGTCTCCTCCTGAGTTGAACTAGTCCCTGGAACTTCAGATTTTCTAGGCAAGCCTGGAGCAAGCCAGAAGCAGCTGCTGCATGGGCAAAGGGACAGATCCCAAAAATAGAGAGGGGGGTTAAGTCACCTGTGCCCATTCTTTCCTCCCGTATCCAAGTGGGAAATTTTGAGGAGTAGGGTTTCCTTCTATGTTGTTATTGGCAACTGAAATCTAAAACAACAAATAAAACTTCCAAGTATCCATTTTCAAAGTTCTGTCTTCATAGCACACATTTGTTTTAAAAAGCAATTATTATTTTATTCAGTGAAATGGAAAAGCCTTCACAGCAGAGGTCAGAAAATTTGTATCACAGGTGTTCTTTTTAAAGGGAAGTGTGTAATTAGTCTTCAGGTACTAATATCTCACAAGACAGAATTCAAGACAGAAACGATCAAAAGAGGCAAAGATGATCTTTACATACTGGTAAAGGAACAATAAAGGGGGAAGATATAATTGTTCAGTTCATTATGATGTCATGTTCTATAATATGGCCTCAAATTATACAAAGTTACAACTAACAGAAATGAAAAAATTGATATATTAACCATTATGGTTGGAGATTTTTAATATAAACTATCAAAAACTAAGACAATCAAGCAGAACCAAAAAAGAAAAAAGACAAATGTAGCAGGTATAAATAATGTAAACTATTAGATATTTATAAACCTCTAAACTTAGTAAAGAAAAAATACACTTTTTATCATATATGGACAATTTACAAAAATTGATCTGTACTATATTTCAGTGCAGTATTGAATAAAT
>SJYQ01002130.1:475601-525754 GCA_006410935.1 Redunca redunca
ACTTAATAGTATACATGTTTCAATGCCATTCTCCCATCCCATCCCACCCTCTTCCTCTCTCCCTCCCCCAAAAGGAACACTTCTACACTGTTGGTGGGAATGTAAATTGGTGGCCACTAAGGAGAACGTGGTGTTGGAGAAGACTCTTGAGAGTCCCTTGGACTGCAAGGAGATCCAACCAGTCCATTCTGAAGGAGATCAGCCCTGGAATTTCTTTGGAGGGAATGATGCTAAAGCTGAAACACCAGTACTTGGCCACCTCATGCGAAGAGCTGACTCATTGGAAAAGACTCTGATGCTGGGAGGGATTGGGGGCAGGAGGAAAAGGGGACGACAGAGGATGAGATGGCTGGATGGCATCACCGACTTGATGGACGTGAGTTTGAGTGAACTCCGGGTGATGGTGATGGACAGGGAGGCCTGGCGTGCTCCGATTCATGGGGATGCAAAGAGTCGGACATGACTGAGCGATTGAACTGAACTGAAGGAGAACAGTATGGAGGTTCCTTAAAACACTAAAAATAGTGTTATTATGATTCAACAATCTCATTCCTAGACATATATCTGGAAAAGACTAAACTCTAATTCAAAAAGATGCATGCACCCTGATGTACATACTAGCACTATTTACAATAGCCAACATGTGGAAGCAACAGATGACTGAACAAAGAAGTTGTGCATTCGCTGGTTTCTGAATCAGAACGAATGCATTTGTCTGCTGGCAAAACCCTTCTACTGGTCACTTGACCTATACAGTAAGAGCTCTTGTAACAAGAGAGGCCAAGCGAAGCCCCAGAAGCAATTTCTCTTCCCTTACCAAGATAATAAATCAAAACTGAAGTTCATTCCAGGAGAGGATGCCAGAGACTGGTCTATCATCTTAAAAACTTAAAGGACTCAAAAGTCTCATGATTTAAAGTGTCTTGATTAGGGTGACCATTACTCAAGTGTAATACATTTGTCAAATCTCACTGACTTAAAAAGTGTGCATTTTATTGCATGTCAATGTTATGTTAATAAAGTTGATACTAAACAAAACAAAAACTAGTTACATCAAATTTGATCAGCCTGTGTGAAGTAGAACTTCTTTTCCAACACATCATATCAAACTGTTCTCTTCTGTTACAATATGTGTCTGTTCAACAAAAACCGCTAGACTTGGCAGAGTTAACTGGGGAAGCTGGCAGTATAGATAGAGAAGTTGGGGAGACACTCCCTAGGCTTAAAAATATCAAATGATATAGAAATTTACTTCTTGGATTAGATTTTCAGTATTAGTAATACTGGTCTCAACGAATGCCTACCAGTATCCTCATTTATAAGGAAGAAGTACAAACTCAGGGTTTAAGAATGCAAGAATCAATTCAGGATTTTGATTCTGGTTGCAAATTTCTGTGGAAATGTATCTGTGCTAGTTTTCTTACTGAGATTGTTGCTGTTGTCTAATGATTGCGCTACAAATTTAGAAATATTTAAGTGGTTTGCTTCTAATTTTATTACACACATAAACTCTAGAAATTTTAGTACAATGTACATTTAGTACATTGTATATATGTACACCGAAAATTTTTTTAGGGATGTATATAGGGTATGTAGCAGACAGATCTGTTCAAAGATCTTCCAACCTTTTTTTTCTTTAAGCACCTATAGGTGATTTTTCACTAGTGCTTTATTACTTTTATATTAAGATATCAATAACTTACTTATAAAATCACAGACATAGTTTTACATGCTCTAATAAATATTTCAGTTGCATAAATCAGTTGATAAAATATGTCTCTATCAGGATCNATCTGGATATCAAATGCCCTTCAATAGAGGTGTCAAACAAAAATACCCTGAACTGATCACATGAGATTTAGATTCCTTTATTTAAAATAAAGCCACTTTATAATTCACTGAAATTACCTGTAGGTATTTCTGCATTTTGTCTTTTATTAGGACACCACTTTCACCGTAATAGCATGGTTTTAGAACCTGACATTTTTAAAGTACAGAATGCTATAAAGACCTTTTAATATAATGAGTAAATAACATGGTATATTTACACCCTCATCTTAATAATGGTGCCTTTCAAGCAAATAAGAATGGACTTAAAGAGCCACAGTTATGTTTTATCTAAAGTGTTTCAATTATAAATTATTTTATTTATTACATAGACATATAGTTCCTAGTTATAGATTGCACCATTCATTTGCAAATTATGGGTAATTTTCTGTTAGTAACTTTTCTTCCTCACACCCTTTACTCTGATGCACTGACACTGAACAGCAGCAGAGCCAGGTGCTTGCCCTGTGGTTTCTTTCCCACAGGGTAACATGCTTCAGTGCAGGTTACAGTTTGGACCTGCCGTGCTTCACAGTATTTCTTGCTGATGATGTTCTCCATCAATAAAATGGCTGTTCTTCCTTATTTTAAATTAACTCTTTTCCTCATGAACTTTTGAACTTTCGACTGAAGAGGTGGGGCATGTAAATTATCCCTAACACCCTGGTAGCATCAGGTCGAAAAAGAAGAGTATTAATGAAATCCAGCCTCCATGTCAAAACTCAACACTGATCCAAGACCTTCTCATGGACACACCCGCATTTACCACTTCTTATCTGATATTTGAATGAGTCGTCTGTGACACATTTTTGATGAAATATCCATTTGATTATTTGAGAAAAGTAGAGACAATATCACTCTGGTAGTTCCATCATGCCTGTCATTATTGTTGCTCATTAGAATGAATATCCATTTTGAGCTAAACAAATGCTAGTTTTATACAGTTTTTTAATGAAGAGAACAAGCTTAAACTTTACTTCCTCCTTTAATGGCAACCAGAGGTTATGCTTGTTTAGAAAGTGAACATCTATCCAGATTATACACTCTCACCAGTGCCAGGCCAAAAAACACAGGCCCCAAACCACTCATTCCATAACTCTCTCATTTTCTGACCTATGGCTGTTATTGTAGAAACTGGATCTAATAAGAAATTGCCTCTGGTGCAGTCAGGGAATATCATGGCACCTTGTGCAATAATTTGCAAACAGTGGCTTGAGAAAAATCGTATGCAAAGAAATACATCCCAGACTCTGACCTTTCTACATTGTCACAGTGAATGTTTAGATGGGCTTGCTTCCAAAAAAATATAAGAAGTGTATCTGAGAGCTAGGTGAAGTTGGGAAAACATACCTAACAGCTAATGTTGGCATCACGAGAGAGAGCGAGGAGTTTGACCTTTGGTCTTAAGCATCAGGAAACCTGAAGTCAAATCCCACCTCATCTATTTAACAGGAGACCTTGTGCAAAATATTGTAGTCTTTAAAACTCAGTGTCTCTATCCACAAAATAAGGAAAACATTAGAAACTGCTTCATTAGGTTGTGCTGCCCCAGGGAAGATCCTCAATACATATTTGTCAAAGAAGTTTTTAATAATTAAAATGTTTATTTAACCATATAATGCACATAGATGAATTAGTAAAATACCTAAGACTTGTTTAATATCCTTTTATTGTTGTTGTCATCAGTTTTATTTCTGCTGTTTTTCATGGAGCTTTACTTGGTCTCAGGAAAAAATGACCAATATGAAACATGGATCTTATTTCAGGGTCAGTTAATGCTCAGAAGTAGAAGTGGCTACTGCTTTAATGCAGGGAATCAAGGTGCAAGAAAATATACTCTTAGCTCATTCATAGGATGCCCCTCAAAGTCCACAGTGGTTAGGCTTTGTTCCTCCTCCTTGGATAGTCAAATGGGAGGATGATGACTGGTATACATGAGTTTATTTTAACCTAAGGTCATCTAAGTGACATTTCAGAGAGTGGAAAGTAAACTTTCATACAGTATCTACTTTTGGTTTCTTAGAGAAGAGTTTAGCATGAGTAAACATGTGGATGGTAGCTTTCTGCTTGTTCCATGGTAGATATGTGGTAATGTATAGCTGTTAAACAAAATATTTAACATATTCAACCATTTTAACTATATTCAATATTTTTCAACAATTTATTTTCAAAAAGGGCATCCACAAAAAAGTGAAAAATTTTGGAATTCTGAGTCAATGTCAAAAATAGTTTAACTTGGCAAATGCCAAAGACATGGTCCTTTGAAATTATAGGAAATATACTCTGAGTTCAGAGACTTTAAATAACAAAATAACACTGTGACAAAGTCAAAATAATAATGAAAAAAATAATAATATAATGGATTGAATTTTATAATAAAGCATCTGATCAACCAAAGATTCAAAAAGTCAAATTCTTCTCTAAAATTTTTAATAATAAGCTGTGCAAAATAAAGCATTTTTACTATAAATATCCTAATGAAATACAGATGATAAGTTTTTAACCTCTTTGGTGAAATGTGTTTCTGTTACAGTTGAGAGATATATTTATGTAAAGATTTTTTTTTCCTGACTTAGTCCTATAGACTTCATTGACATTATTTGCTCAGGGTGGAATAGGCAAAAGCTGAAGCAGTGCCACTTGCTAAATTCAGCTTCAAGTTCATTGACAAGTCAGATGGAAATTCAGCCTGAGGACTCTGACTCCTATTCTTCTGTATAACCACTAGATCATTCTTTTCTTTTAAAAATGTTTTTAGAATACATACTCCAACCTCATTTACCTCATATATACGCAAACCCCAATTACCTTAATATTGTTTTACTACTTCATTTCTCTTCCCACTCTCTTCTCTCATCTTAATGATCATTCATGATATTTGGGAAATGACTCAAAGAGAACACTTCAAAGTATTGTTTTATGGCTCACCAAAACAGTGCCTCCTTGTCTTCTCTTCTTTGTTTATTTTTTAACAAAGTGCCCGACAGAGTAAATATTCACATATACATGCTTAACTTTATTTTACATTGTGAAACCTTCACACATTCTTTTTTTTTCATGAAAACATTTAAACTTACCTAAACATTACACAGAAGAACATATTTTTTTTCTATCTTTAGGTTTCATCTTTATCAAAAAGAACACCAAAGGTCTGAAATAATATGATGATAAAAGAAAGACAAAATTTATTTTCCTAATAGCTTGACTTCGGCCAAGTTTTTAAGACAGAGGAGTGCATCAGCATTACTAATTATGAGATAACTTGAACGTAATAAACTCAGCCACCCACAGACACACATATACACTATATGCATACGTGGATACTTTTCGGGCTTCTATGTTTCAACTATACTTTGTATGAAACAAACTTGGAAGTTGCCAAATGAAAGCTAAATATATGACCTATCAATAGGTTATTACAACAGCACAGGAAGGAAGGAAGAATGCTAGAATCATTTGAGAGTGCTATGGGATTTGAGTAGTCAGAATGGATTTATGGAGGTCAAAAGTTTGTCAGGGTGGAAGGTAAAACATCTTTGTCTTGGTAAAACTTTCATTTAATGACAACATACATAAACTGGATATGGGAGGTAAGGATACTAAGAATGATACAAAGGCTTACTAATTCCAAGAGAAGAGCAACAGTTACTAGATCCTTTATATCAGAAATAACCTAGACTTTTTGGGTGGGGGGGGTGGCACTTTTCAAAAAAGTTCTGCTCTTATGCTTACACCAAACTCATGGGGATAAACTCAAAACACAGGATCCTGAAATGATCTTTGACTTTGGTCCCATTCCTTATAAAAATCTGCAGTCTCCATATGATCCATATACCATTATTTTCCCCTCTGTATGGACATTCTGAGGGAGAAGATTCTACTTATGAACTATATCCTCATCATTTGATGATCCTTTTCTGTAATGCTTCAGAAGGCTTCAAACTAATGAACATATTAAATCATGAAAAAAATAAGAGAAACAACTGCAATGGGAATATGGATTATAGAATGTATCTTAGGAGATCAAAACAGTCATGGTTTCTTTCTATACTTAATGTATGTAATTTGGGAAAGTAAAGGGTCTACAAGTACAAAAGTATAATTTCTTACATATTTTATTTATATATGGTATGCATGTGTGTGAAGCTGCTTCAGTCACGTTGCACTCTTTATGACCCTATGGACTGTAGCCTGCCAGGCTTCTCTGTCTATGGGATTCTTCAGGCAAGAATACTGGAGTGGGTTGCCATGCCTTCCTCCAAGGTATCTTCCCAACCCAGGGATCGAACCCATGTCTCTTATGTTTTTAACACTAGCACCACCTGGAAAGCCCATATGTGGCACAGAGTCAACCAAACTGGAATTGGAGAAATGGTTTTATTTGAGAAGTTTACCTCACCTATTCACCCATTCATTTCCTCAACAAACATTTTTTGAATCTCTCCTATGCTTTTGGTAACAGTCTAGATCCTTGGAGTGAAAGAGAAATTGATTCTCTCTTAGAAATCAGAGTCTAGTGGAAGAAACAGGTAATATGCAAACACATAATATCAAGTAATGACCAGTGCTATTAGGAACAGCAAAGCAGACTCAGAGATGGAGAGTACTGCTGGAAGAGGGGCTTTTTTTTAGATGAGAGGCTCATGCAGGGCCTCTCTGAGGAAGGACTATTTCAGTAGAGGCATGCATGAAGTAAACAAGGGAGCAATGGTAACATTTAATAGAAGAGCGAATAACTGCAGGAAAGAGAATTTCATAAGCACTAACTTGGGGAAAAGTTGAAACACAGGAAGATTAAAGTGGTTGATGGTGAATGAGAAAAGGAATAGGAGACAAGACTGGAGGAACAGCCCTGACAAAAGATTGAGTAAGACCTTATAAGCCATGGGAAGTTAACTTTTTTATGAGTGAGAGAAGTCCCAAAATATTTTGAGAAAAGTGAGTAAGAAAATCTAACATGAATTTCAAATGACTTTACTATCTACTATATGGAAAATTTACTGAAGGATGGAGAGTAAGATAAAGGAGACCTGTGAAGGGGTTCTTTTAGTAACTCAGTAAGAAATAATGGATGGTTTTGATTAGAGCATACATTTATGAAGCTATATCACTGATAACTCTTATAGTTCATTTGGTGTTGGACACTAAGACAGGTAGTCTAAGGACAGGAGCTTGTCTGATGGGAGATTCAAGATTTTGAATTAAAACAGGTTTTGTACCAGTATTTTAACTAAATCAAATTTTGTCCCATTATATGTATTACAGAGAACATAGAGATAAGAAATAGACCAGGATGCATGGAATTTTCATCCATTATAAAGGACTCATTTAAAGTATTAGGGAAAAGATGCATTACTTAAATGATTTCAGAACACAGCAACTAAATTAAAGTGATAACTCTAACACATTTATTATGACAAAATAAATCACAGATCAAAGACAAACAGGCAAAACCCTAAAATTACATGAGAAAACAGGCAGTTTTTAAAAATTCATAGCAGATTGCTTGGAAAGGTAGCTGCTAATGATTTGCCTCATGCCTATATTTTTTGCACACCTCTTCTGCTACCCACATTGGGAGTCTTCCCTCACTTAGAATCTGGCATGGCCAGGTGATTTTCTTTGGTTAATAGAAGGATGCTATGCCAGTTATGGATCTAGCCTTTTAAGAGTCCAACAGCTTGGTTTTTCTACCTTAGTATTGTGAGCATCATGTAAGGATTTCAATCACCCTGCAGGATAGAATGGTTTTGCCAGCCTTCAGATATTCTAGTCACCCCAGCTGAGGCAGAAGACATATGAATGAGACCATCTTGTACGTTCCAGTCCCGGCTGAGCTTCTATGGAATATAATCAAACAGCTCCATGGAGGCAATGTGGAGGGGGTCAGTATTAAGCTGCACATATACTGGGTTTGCATTAGTCTATGAATCCCAGCTTAGAGGACACAAATATTTTACAATTAGCTGCAAGAAAATCTGCCCTTTCTATGAAGGGAGGTGCTGTCTTTGTTTTCCCGGGCAGTAAATGAAACTTCCTTCTGCTTGGGAGAGTTTCAAATCTCTATTTTCTAAAATGTTTACTATACAAACATTCTTGAAAGCAGTCTGTGACAGAAGCAATGTGTAGCAACATAGGAGATCCATGAAGAATTGCCTCCTAGCAAACTCAGGATCTGGAACTAAACTATCCCATCTAGACTACCTCTAATACTTTCTATCTCTCTCATCATTCATGAATTAATGAATCTCTCTGTCCTTCATTTTCCTTACATGTAAAATGAATAAAATACCAGTAATATTAATAATTGAACTGGGCAAAGCATTAGAACAGTGCCAGGATCAAATTGTTCAAAAATATTAGCTGTGATTCTGATCATTCAACCAACTGAATCCTATACATCCATAGAAATCAATTAAGTATTACTATGGAATAATATCTAAGGTGTCCTTTAAGTGAAAAAAAAAAAAGCAAAGTGCAAGTCACTATAGAACATGCTATCATTCGTAAAAAATGAAAATAATAAATACAGAACGGACTTTTGGACTCTGTGGGAGAGGGAGAGGGCGGGAGGATTTGGGAGAATGGCATTGAAACATGTATAATATCATATAAGAAACGAATCGCCAGTCTGGGTTTGATGCAGGATACAGGATGCTTGGGGTTGGTGCACTGGGATAACCCAGAGGGATGGTATGGGGNACACACCCACAGACCCACATACATAGATGCTTGGTGTATATTCCCAGACTGTCTCCAGAATGACACTCAACTACTGGGAACTAGGTTGTCTCCAATGAGAAGAGATCATGGCTAGGGAAGAGGTAGAAGGAAAACACACTTTTTTCTCTATGCTGTGCTGTGCACAGTGATGTCCAAATCTTTGTTATCCCCATGGACTGATGCCTGCCGGGCTTCTCTGTACATACTTATCCCAGCAAAAACCCTGGAGTGGGTTGCCATTTCCTCCTCCAGGGGATATTCCCGACCCAAGGATCAAATCCAAGACTCCTGCGTTGGCAGGCGGGTTCTTTACTGCTAGCACCACCTGGGAACCCCACTTTAGTAACTTTTGACTATCATATGACTGAATTAACTATTTCAAAAAATTAATAAGCTATATTTGAAGTAAAAAATTTGCTTATGAGGAAAACAATTATTTCTAAGTTGATATTTATGTTATTAAACATTTATAGTATTAAAAACTATTCTAATAATGCAGAGTTTAGAATTAGTTATACAAAGCTTTGAATAAAAAAGATCTTACATGTCAGGGAAATACAAATCAAAATCACAATGAGATACCACCTCACACGTGTTAGAAAAGCTATTTTCAAAAAGATAAGACATGGCAAGTGTTGACAAGAATTTGGGAAAAGGGAACCATTGTGCATAGTTGTTGGGAATGTAAATTGGTACAGCCACTATGGAAAACAGTATGGAAAATCCTCAAGAAATTACAAATAGAACTACTATGTGATCTAGAAATGTAACTTCTGGATATATATCTGAAGGAAATGAAATCATTACCTTAAAGAAATGTCTAAAATGCAATATTACTCAGGCATAAATAGGAAATCCTGTCACATGGATGAAACAGAGGGCGTTATGCTATGAGAAATAGGTCAGACAGAGAAAGACAAATACTATACAATATTACTTGTATGTATAATCTAAAAAAGCTAAACTCACAGAAACAGAGAGTGGAATGGTGATGTCTAGGGACTGGGATATCTGGGAAATGAGATGTTGGTCAAAGGGTAGAAACCCTCAGTTATGAGAGGAATAAGTTCTGAAGATCTAATATGTTATGGGGAGTATGGGGACTAAAGATACCAATACTGTATTGTATACTTGAAAGTTGCTAAGAGTAGATATTAAATGTTCTCATAACAACAGCAGCAGCAAAAAGGTAATTATGTGAAGTGATGGATATATTAACTAACATTATAGTAATCAGTTTACAACATATATATGCATCAAGTCATCATGCTGTACATCTTAAATTTACACAATGTTATATGTCTGTTATAGCTCAATAAAGCTAGAAAAAGTTGATCTTCAATATCAGTACAGGTAGTAAAACCACGATTAGGACTGTGTGTTGGATAGTTTCAAGTTGGATAAACTTAGTTGAATTGATTCAGTGATTTTGGATTCTTGTGGATTTAACTCATCCACTGAAATTTCAGGTTTGTTCTGTTTCAGACTGAAAAGTCCATATGCCACAGAAAACCAGAACCATTTTTTAAGGCTCTATTGAATTCTGTGCACTTGTGAAGGGCTGTGGTTTTTATTATCAAACCACAAAAAAAGCAGAATTGAGACATGTGGGCCTTACAGTGATGGTGAAAACTTCACATTAACTATGGATGAAAGGCTCAGCAGAGCTGAGCTATTTCAGATTAAGTTTGCAAATTTATTGTTATTTTCCAGAAAACTAGCCAAGTGTTACAAGGGGGAATACCCATCCTCTCCTCCTCCACCACCACATGTTTCCCTTTGCACCAATTGTGACATTAAGATTCTGGCAACTTTGCTCTGGATTTATGGGAATTTGAAAAAGGCTAATAGGGAGCAAACTCTTGGGCTCTCTTCTTTGATATCCATTCCCAATGAAGTTCACATTCTGAAATATGCTATTGCTGATATCTCTTGAATGAAATCTCACCCTTAAAATGTCCCAAATCTTTTTGTGACATGGCTAGCTCTTGGAAAAATACTATTGTTGCCAGATTGCTGAGAACCCTTCCTGCTTATGTAATACTTCCCAAATGTCATTCTGTGTTTTAAAATATTGCAAATATATATTTTGCTATATGTAAATTTTCAATAGAACTAGTATCCACAGGTCAGTCTCCATATACCACCCCAGATGGTGACATCTTTGGATAATGACATTTGAAAACTTGAGTTTTATTTTATCCCCCTTTCTTTCTGTGTAAGCTTAGAAAATGACTTTATCTGTATAAGCATCCCTTTCTCTAGAAAAAAGAGAACTTATACTGTCATATCAGTCAGATACCTACCTGGAAGGAAAAAGATGTCTCATTCAACAGGGTTCATGAAAGACAGTTTAATGAAGGGACTTGTGGATGGGGTTAAAGGAAAACCATCAAGGTAGTGAAAAAGTCCAGGTACTCACCCACAAGAATTCATGACTATACCTATACTTCAGGTGTGAGAAAGGGAGTGGTTACCTGAAGCCTCAAGAACCACACATGTAGATATAAAGGCTGCCCAGTAGGAGCTTAATAAAGACATACTAAATGCAGTGTTTAGGAAAAAACTAGTATAGCACATCTAATATTTACCTTAAAAATAAATAACTAAACTACTCACAGATGGAAAAAATGTATTTTATAAAGATGTCAACAGTTGGAAACTGGTTGTTAATACTGCAATTTTTGCTTAGAAAGATGATATAACAAAAGGGACGTTCCCTGGGATTTCTTTTTTTACTTTATTATGTATTTTTTTAATTTTTATTTTTTACTTTATTTGGTTTTACAATACTATATTGGTTTTGCCATACATTGACATGAATCAGCCACGGATGTACATGAATTCCCCATCCTGAACCCTCCTCCCACCCCATATCATCTCTCTGTATCATCCCTGTGCGCCAGCCCCAAGCATCCTGTATCCTGTATCAAACATAGACTGGTGATTTGTTTCTTACATGATAGTATACGTGTTTCAATGCCATTCTCCCAAATCATCCCACCCTCTCCCTCTCCCACAGAGTCCAAAAGTCTGTTCTAAACATCTGTGTCTCTTTTGCTGTCTCACATACAGGGTTATGATTACCATCTTTCTAAATTCCATATATATGTGTTAGTATACTGTATTGGTGTTTTTCTTTCTGGCTTGCTTCACTCTATAATAGGCTCCAGTTTCATCCACCTCATTAGAACTGATTCAAATACATTCTTTTTAATGGCTGAGTAATACTCCATTGTGTATATGTACCACAGCTTTCTTATCCATTCATCTGCTAATGGACATCTAGGTTGTTTCCATGTCTGGGCCATTATAAACAGTGCTGTGATGAACATTGGGGTACACGTGTCTCTTTCAATTCTGGTTTCTTCGGTGTGTATGCCCAGCAGTGGGATTGCTGGGTCATAAGGCAGTTCTATTTGCAATTTTTAAAGGAATCTCCACACTGTTCTCCATAGTGGCTGTACTAGTTTGCTTTCCCACCAACAGTGTAAGAGGGTTCCCTTTTCTCCACACCCTCTCCAGCATTTATTGCTTGTAGACTTTTGGATCACTGCCATTCTGACTGGTGTGAAATGGTACCTCATTGTAGTTTTTATTTGCATTTCCCTGATAATGAGTGATCTTGAGCATCTTTTCATGTGTTTGTTAGCCATCCATATGTCTTCTTTGGAGAAATGTCTATTTAGTTCTTTGGCCCATTTTTTGATTGGGTCGTTTATTTTTCTAGACTTGAGCTGCATAAGTTGCTTGTATATTTTTGAGATTAGTTGTTTGTCAGTTTCTTCATTTGCTATTATTTTCTCCCATTCAGAAGGCTGTCTTTTCACCTTGTTTATAGTTTCCTTTGTTGTGCAGAAGCTTTTAATTTTAATTAGATCCCATTTGTTTACTTTTGCTTTTATTTCCAATATTCTGGGAGGTGGGTCATAGAGGATCCTGCTGTGATTTATGTCGGAGAGTGTTTTGCCTATGTTCTCTTCTAAGAGTTTTATGGTTTCTGGTCTTACGTTTAGATCTTTATCCATTTTGAGTTTATTTTTGTGTATGGTGTTAGAAAGTGATCTAGTTTCATTCTTCTACAAGTGGTTGACCAGTTTTCCTAGCACCACTTGTTAAAGAGATTGTCTTTAATCCATTGTATATTCTTGCCTCCTTTGTTGAAGATAAGGTGTCCATAGGTGTGTGGATTTATCTCTGGGCTTTCTACTTTGTTCCATTGATCTATATTTCTGTCTTTGTGCCAGTACCATACTGTCCTGATGACTGTGTCTTTGTAGTAGAGCCTGAAGTCAGGCAGGTTGATTCCTCCAGTTCCATTCTTCTTTCTCAAGATTGCTTTGGCTATTCGAGGTTTTTTGTATTTCCATACAAGTTGTGAAATTATTTGTTCTAGCTCTGTGAAAAATACCGCTGGTAGCTTGATAGGGATTGCATTGAATCTGTAGATTGCTTTGGGTAGTATACTCATTTTCACTATATTGATTCTTCCGATCCATGAACATGATATAATTCTCCATCTATTAGTGTCCTATTTGATTTCTTTCATCAGTGTTTTATAATTTTCTATATATAGGTTTTAGTTTCTTTATGTAGATATATTCCTAAGTATTTTATTCTTTTCGTTGCAATGGTGAATGGAATTGTTTCCTTAATTTCTTTTTCTACTTTCTCATTATTAGTGTATAGGAATGCAAGGGATTTCTGTGTGTTGATTTTATATCCTGCAACTTGACTATATTCATTGATTAGCTCTAGTAATTTTCTGGTGGAGTATTTAGGGTTTCCTATGTAGAGGATCATGTCATCTGCAAACAGTGAGAGTTTTACTTCTTCTTTTCCAATGTGGATTCCTTTTATTTCTTTTTCTGCTCTGATTGCTGTGGCCAAAACTTCCAGAACTATGTTGAATAGTAGCAGTGAAAGTGGGCACCCTTGTCTTGTTCCTGACTTTAGGTGAAACGCTTTCAATTTTTCACCATTGAGGATAATGTTTGCTGTGGGTTTGTCATATATAGCTTTTATTATGTTGAAGTGTGTTCCTTCTATTCCTGCTTTCTGGAGAGTTTTTATCATAAATGGATGTTGAATTTTGTCAAAGGCCTTCTCTGCATCTATTGAGATAATCATATGGCTTTTATTTTTCAATTTGTTAATGTGGTGAATTACATTGATTGATTTGTGGGTATTGAAGAATCCTTGCATCCCTGGGATAAAGCCCACTTCATCATGGTGTATGATCTTTTGAATGTGTTGTTAGATTCTGACTGCTAGGATTTTGTTAAGAATTTTTGCATCTATGTTCATCAGTGATATTGGCCTGTAGTTTTCTTTTTTTGTGGCATCTTTGTCAGGTTTTGGTATTAGGGTGATGGTGGCCACATAGAGTAAGTTTGGAAGTTTACCTTCCTCTGCAATTTTCTGGAAGAGTTTGAGTAGGATAAGTGTTAGCTCTTCTCTAAATTTTTGGTAGAATTCAGCTGTGAATCCGTCTGGACCTGGGCTTTTGTTTGCTGGAAGATTTCTGATTACAGTTTCAATTTCCGTGCTTGTGATGGGTCTGTTAAGATTTTCTATTTCTTCCTGGTTCAGTTTTGGAAAGTTGTACTTTTTTAAGAATTTTTCCATTTCTTCCACATTGTCCATTTTATGGGCATATAATTGCTGATAGTAGTTTCTTATGATCCTTTGTATTTCTGTGTTTTCTGTTGTGATCTCTCCATTTTCATTTCTAATTTTATTGATTTGATTTTTCTCTCTTTTTTTCTTGATGAGTATGGCTAATGGTTTGTCAATTTTATTTATCCTTTCAAAGAACCAGCTTTTGGCTTTGTTGATTTTTGCTATGGTCTCTCTCTCTCTCTCTCTCTCTCTTTTTTTTTTGCATTTATTTCTGCCCTAACTCTTAAGATTTCTTTCCTTCTACTAACCCTGGGGTTCTCCATTTCTTCCTTTTCTAGTTGCTTTAGGTGTAGAGTTAGGTTATTCATTTGACTTTTTTCTTGTTTCTTGAGATATGCCTGTATTGCTATGAACTTTCCTCTTAGCACTGCTTTTACAGTGTCCCACAGGTTTTGGGTTGCTGTATTTTCATTTTCATTCGTTTCTATGCATATTTTGATTTCTTTTTTGATTTCTTCTGTGATTTGTTGGTTATTCAGAAGCGTGTTGTTCAGCCTCCATATGTTGGCATTTTTAATAGTTTTTCCCCTGTAGTTGAGGTCTAATCTTAATGCATTATGGTCAGAAAAGATGCTTGGAATGATTTCGATTTTTTTGAATTTATCAAGGTTGGATTTATGGCCCAGGATGTGATCTATCCTGGAGAAGGTTCTGTGAGCACTTGAGAAAAAGGTGAAATTCATTGTTTTGTGGTGAAATGTCCTATAGATATCAATTAGGTCTAAATGGTCTATTGTATCATTTAAAGTTTGCGTTTCTTTGTTAATTTTCTGTTTAGTTGATCTGTCCATAGATGTGAGTGGGGTATTAAAGTCTCCCGCTATTATTGTGTTATTGTTCATTTCCCCTTTCATACTTGTTAGCATTTGTCTTACATATTGTGGTGACCCTATGTTGGGTGCATATATATTTATAATTGTTATATCTTCTTCTTGGATTGATCCTTTAATCATTATGTAGTGGCCTTCTTTGTCTCTTTTCACAGCCTTTGTTTTAAAGTCTATTTTATCGGATATGAGTATTGCTTCTCCTGCTTTCCTTTGGTCTCTATTTGTGTGGAATATCTTTTTCCAGCCCTTCACTTTCAGTCTGTATGTGTCCCTTGTTTTGAGGTGGGTCTCTTGTAGGCAGCATATATAGGGGTCTTGCTTTTGTATCCATTCAGCCAGTCTTTGCCTTTTGGTTGGGGCATTCAACCCATTTACGTTTAAAGTAATTATTGATAAGTATGATCCCACTGCCATGTACCTTATTTTTTTGGGTTTGGGTTTATATGCTCTTTTTGTGTTTCCTGTCTAGAGAATATCCTTTATCATTTGTTGGAGAGCTGGTTTGGTGGTGCTGAATTCTCTCAGCTTTTGCTTGTCTGGAAAGCTTTTGATTTCTCCTTCATATTTGAATGAGATCCTTGCTGGGTACAGTAATCTGGGCTGTAGGTTATTTTCTTTCATCACTTTAAGTATGTCTTGCCATTCCCTCCTGACCTGAAGCATTTCTATTGAAAGATCTGCAGTTATCCTTATGGGAATCCCCTTGTGTGTTAATTGTTGTTTTTCCCTTGCTGCTTTTAATATTTTCTCTTTGTGTTTGATCTTTGTTAATTTGATTAATATGTGTCTTGGGGTGTTTCACCTTGGGTTTGTTCTGTTTGGAACTCTCTGGGTTTCTTGGACTTGGATGATTATTTCCTTCCCCATTTTAGGGAAGTTTTCAACTATTATCTCCTAAACTATTTTCTCATGGTCTTTCTTTTTGTCTTCTTTTTCTGGGACTCCTATAATTCGAATGTTGGAGCGTTTCATATTGTCCTGGAGGTCTCTGAGATTGTCCTCATTTCTTTTAATTCATTTTTCTTTTTTCTCTCTGATTCATTTATTTCTACCATTCTATCTTCTATTTTACTAATCCTATCTTCTGCCTCCAATATTCTACTATTTGTTGCCTCCAGAGTGTTTCTGATCTCACTTATTGCATTATTCATTATATATTGGCTCTTTTTTATTTCTTCTAGGTCCTTGTTAAACCTTTCTTGCATCTTCTCAATCCTTGTCTCCAGGCTATTTATCTGGGATTCCATTTTGATTTTGATATTTTGGATCATTTTCACTATCATTATTCGGAATTCTCTCTCAGGTAGATTCCCTATCTCTTCCTCTTTTGTTTGGTTTGGTGGGCATTTCTCCTGTTCCTTTACCTGCTGGGTATTTCTCTGTCTCTTCATCTTGGTTATATTGCTGCATTTGGGGTGGCCTTTCTGTATTCTGGGAATTTGTGGAGTTCTCTTTATTATGAAGTTTCCTAACTGTGGGTGGAGTTGTATCAGTGGCTTGTCAAGGTTTCTTGGTTAGGGAAGCTTGTGTTGGAGCTCTGGTGGGTAGAGCTGGATTTCTTCTCTCTGGAGTGCAATGATGTGTCCAGTAATGAGTTATGAGACATCTATGGTTTTGGAGTAACTTGAGCTGCCTGTATATTGAAGCTCAGGGGTGTGTTCCTGTGTTGCTGGAGATTTTGTGTGGTATGTCTTGCCCTGGAACTTGTTGTCCCTTGGGTGGTGCTTGGTTTCAGTGTAGGTATGGAGGTGTTTGATGAGCTCCTATCGATTAATGTTCCCCAGATTCAGGAGTTCTCTGATGTTCTCAGGATTTGGACTTAAGCCTCCTGCTTCTGGTTTTCAGTTTTATTTTTACAGTAGCCTCAAGACTTCTCCATCTATACAGCACTGATGATAAAACATCTAGGTTAAAGATGAAAAGATTCTCCACATTGAGAGACACCCAGAGAAGTTCACTGAGTTACATGGAGAAGAGAAGAGGGAGGGGGTAGTTAGAGGTGAGTGGAATGAGATGAGGTGGGATCAAAAGAGGAGAGAGCAAGCTATCTAGTAATCTCTTCCTTATGTGCGCTCCTCAGTCTGGACTGCTCAGAGATGTTCACGGAGTTATACAGGGAAGAGGAGAGGGAGGAAGTAGACAGGGGTAGCCAGGAGGATAAAAGAGGGAAATGAAAAGGAGAGAGACAGATCCAGCCAGTAACCAGTTCCCTAAGTGTTCTCCATCGTCTGGAACATACAGAGATTCACAGAGTTGGGTAGAGAAGAGAAGGTGGAGGGAGGAGACAGAGACAACTGGTGGAGAAAAAGGAGAGTCCAAAGGAGGAGAGAGTGGTCAAGCCAGTAATCTTTCTCTCAGGTAAAACTGGGTACTGAAGATTGGGTTTTTAAATGTACAACATTGACAACAAATACCAAAAAGCAAAGATTAAAAATCTAGGGTAGAGGTTGGATTTTCAAAAATACAATATTAAAGAGAAGAAGAAGAAGAAAACAAAAACAAAAACAAAAACAAAGTCAGGAGAATTATTAAAAAACAACAACAGTAACCACAAAAAGTATATATATACGGCATTTGCTTTAAAAATAGGGTCTTTTTTTTGAAAAGTAATAGTAGGCTATAACATTAAAATTAAAGGAGAAATAGAGGACTTAAAAATTTTAAAAATTAAAAAAAAAGAAAAAGAAAAGAAAAAACAATCAAACAACATCAACGAAAAAAAAAAGGAAGAGAATGGTCATAAAAATAGTAAAGATATTTCTGTGACTTTCTCTGGTGTCGTGGGCAGTGTGGGGTCACTTCCAAGTTGGTTCCCTCTGTTTAGCTTCTTCTGTTTGCTGGTTTCTTCAGTGTCTGACTTCCACCCTGATACAAGGAGGGCGGTGGTGGACAATTTTTTTTTTAGGCTCACTTGTTCAGCCGTGCTGTGGGGAGGGACAGATGTTGCAAACAAATAACATTGGTGTGTGCACTCAGTTTCTCAGCCATGCTGGGCATGCCCCTGCACATAGTGCACACAGCT
This sequence comes from Redunca redunca, assembly GCA_006410935.1. Taxonomy (NCBI): domain Eukaryota; kingdom Metazoa; phylum Chordata; class Mammalia; order Artiodactyla; family Bovidae; genus Redunca; species Redunca redunca. The sequence continues at coordinate 493,686 of SJYQ01002130.1, forward strand.
CAGGCTTTATGTTGCTCCGCCAGGAACCATCTGAGGCTGACCCTAGGCTGCCTGCACCTCCCCAGTCTAAGCCGCTCAGGCTCGGCTCTCAGGTAGCCCTCAGAGGTGCAGATTCAGTTGGCCTGCGTTTTGTGCCCTTCCCAGGACTGAGTAGCTCAGGAGTTTGGCGAGTGCAGTTGCTGCGACTTATCGCCTTTCCCTGCTGTTCAGTTTTCTGGGTGTACTGCTGGTGCCCCTTGTCAGGCAGATGGTGACTGTCCAGGACCCCAAGAAGTCTTAGCAAAGAAGCCTGCTTGCAGTTTGGTAGGTAAAGTCTCTCTGGGGCTGCGATTGCCCCCTTCCAGGTCTTATGGCTCTTGCTGCCTGTCACCAGAGGGGGACGGTCTGTAGCTGGCTATTTCTGTTCCATCCTTTGTTCTGTGCACAGTCCTGGTGGTGTCTTATGTTAGAGCTTTTTGCGTGGTAGCTATCCCACAATCTGGTAGGCTAGCCCAAGTTAGTTCGCTCTGGTTACACTCGCGGCATTCCAGCCTGATTCTTAAAAAGCACTGCAGCCCGCGCCTCCCTGCCCAGCTCCCACTTAGTGGCGGATGCAGGCATCTGAGCTGCTTCTCTGCTGGGGGAGTTACCATTGGGCTTGTAAGCTGTTGGTTTTAATTATTTATTTATTTTTCTTCCCTGTTATGTTGCCTTCTGTGTTTCCAAGGCTCACCACAGACTCGGCAGCGAGAGTGTTTCCTGGTGTTTGGAAACTTCTCTCTTTTTAAGACTCCCTTCCCGGGATGGAGCTCCTTCCCTACCTTCTTTGTCTCTTTTTTCATCTTTTATATTTTTCCTACCTGTTTTTGAAGACAATGATCTGCTTTTCTGGGTGCCCGATGTCCTCTGCCAGCATTCAGAAGTTGTTTTGTAGAATTTACTCAGCGTTGTAATGTTCTTTTGATGAATTTGTGGGGGAGAAAGTGGTCTCCCCATCCTATTCCTCCGCCATCTTAAGACTGCCCCCCCTAGGATTTCTTAAAGTATAAATAGTTAAGTATAGTAAAGTATAAATAGTTTTATAAATATTTTACTTAAAATATAAAATAAAAATTTACAAAAGTATGATAGGCAAACCAATGGGAACATGTGGATAATTCTGAAAAAAAGCTAAATGCAATATGGTAAAAACTACCGGGGTGGGGAAGATAGATTACTCAATAAATTTTGATTAGAAAACTTGTCAACAGTTTGTAGGGGGAAATTGGATGCTTATCCCATAATATACACTAGAACAAATAAACATCAAAAGAAATGCTATACAGGGTGGGAACTAACTCTGTTAAACTAAAGAATATGTATACACTGTAGTGTGGATCTGATCTATATTTGCTGTTTTCATTATTCAAAATTTCTAAGTATTTTCTATTAATAGTTCCCATTATAATCTAAATCATATACTTTGAGCTATTTAAAAATTTCTCCTTTCCTTATTATTTTAATATCATTTTTTAAAATAGTCCATTTTGTTTCTACCTTACCTATGATGGAGGTAGAGAATATGTTTGTATATTAGGGATTTTAATAAACTAAATGAAACTTGGTAAAATCAACTTGAATTGAGTCATAATTAATTTCCATAAATGCTGCCTGTGTGCTTGAAAGACTATGTTATCCATTTGAAAGACAAATGTTCATTCTGTATATTGTTCCTGCAGTCTTTAAACTGGGATGAAAAAGTTTTCAAAAGATAGTTAGGCAAAAATTAATTTTTGGAATCTTCATTTATTTAAGCCTATGTTTCAGAGGTCTCTTTTACTTCAGTTGAGTTCAGTCACTCAGTCATGTCCGACTTTGTGACCCCATGGACTGCAGCATGCCAAGCCTCCCTGCCCATCACCAACTTCTGGAGTTTAACCAAACTCATGTCCATTGAGTCGGTGATGACATCCAACCATCTCATCCTCTGTCATCCCCTTCTCCCATGTTCAATCTTTTCCAGCATCAGGGTCTTTTCAAATGAGTCACTTCACATCAGGTGACCAAAGTATTGGAGTTTCAGCTTCAACATCAGTCCTTCCAATGAACACGCAGGACTGATCTCCTTTAGGATGGACTGGTTGGATCTTCTTCCAGTCCAAGTGGACTTGCAAGAGTCTTCTCCAGCACCACATTTCAAAAACATCAATTCTTTAGTGCTCAGCTTTCTTCAAAATCCAACTCTCACATCCAACATGACCACTGGAAAAACCATAGCCTTGACTAGACAGACCTTTGTTGGCAAAGTAATGTCTTTGCTTTGGAATATGCTGTCTAGGTTGGTCATAACTTTCCTCACAAGGAGTAAGCGTCTTTTAATTTCATGGCTGCAATCACCACCTACAGTGATTCTGGAGCTCCCAAAAATAAAGCCTGCCAGTTTCCCTATCTATTTCCCATGAAGTGATGGGACCAGATGCCATGATCTTCATTTTCTGAATGTTGAGCTTTAAGCCAACTTTTTCACTCTCCTCTTTCACTTTCATCAAGAGGCTCTTTAGTTCCTCTTCACTTTCTGCCATAAGGGTGGTGTCATCTGCATATCTGAGGTTATTGATATTTCTCCCGGATATCTTGATTCCAGCTTGTTCTTGCTCCAGCCCAGCATTTCTCATGATGTACTCTGCATAGAAGTTAAATAAGCAGGGTGACAATATACAGCCTTGATGTACTCCTTTTCCTATTTGAAACCAGTCTGTTGTTCCATGTCCAGTTCTAACTGTTGCTTCCTGACCTGCATACAGGTTTCTCAAGAGGCAGGTCACGTGGTCTGGTATTCCCATCTCTTTCAGAATTTTCCACAGTTTATTGTGATCCACACAGTCCAAGGCTTTGGCATAGTCAATAAAGCAGAAATAGATGTTTTTCGGAACTCTCTTGCTTTTTCCATGATCCAACAGATGTTGGCAATTTGATCTCTGGTTCCTCTGCCTTTTCTAAAACCAGCTTGAACATCTGGAAGTTCACTGTTTACATATTGCTGAAGCCAGGCTTGGAGAATTTTGAGCACTACTTTACTAGCATGTGAGATGAGTGCAATTGTGCAGTAGTTTGAGCATTCTTTGGCATTGCCTTTCTTTGGGATTGGAATGAAAACTGACCTTTTCCAGTCCTGTGGACTAAGTCCAGTCTTCTTTTACTTAGTCCAAATTAATTTCCTAATTGAAACATTATCTTCACTTATTTTTAGGAGTTTCTGTTTTAGCGGGGAGGTTCCTTATAAATACCGAAGACTTGCGTTAAAATTTCTCTGTAAAGTAGGAGATGAATCAGTTTCTTCTCAAAAATCTGTGTAAATAATTTTTAGAATAGTTACACCTTCCTGATGAATTGAATCTTTTTTCATTGTGTAATGAACTTCATTGCTCATAATAGTTTTATGGTTTCTGTCTTAAATTTTGTTTAATTAAAATAACTAGATAGACTATTTGCTGTTGTTAATATTTGCCTATGTTTTTTTCTTCATTTTTTACATTTAGGTACAAAAATTGTTCTTTCAAACTTTTCAGTTTGATTAAAAAGAATTTATATCTGAATATTTTTAAAAGGCATTATTCTGAGAAAAATGCTTTATTAAAAAAAATTACTTTATTTGAAGTGAAGTCGCTCAGTCGTGTCTGACTCTTTGTGACCTCATGGACTGTAGCCTATCAGGCTCCTCCGTCTATGGGATTTTCCAGGCAAGAGTGCTGGAGAGGATTGCCATTTCCTTCTCCAGGGGATCTTCCCGACCCAGGAATCAAACCCGGGTCTCCTGCATTGCAGGCAGACCCTTTACCATCTGAGGCACCAGGGAAGCACTTTTTAAAATAATTTATATATTTGAATGATTACCTCATTTTATAGTTTTCATATATTTCACTGTCCATAACTTTTTCCCCCTTGCAGCCTCTTAAGTAGATTGTATGCAGTTTTTATCATTTTAATTTTCCTTTCTCATAGGTTTAGAAGTTATCCACTTTCTGTTTTTATTCCTGCCCTTGTGGCATACTGTATTGTTTTTAAAGGACTCATATCTGTCTTTACCTGTTCTACAGACTCATGTCTTTGGTGGATTATATTTCTTCCTTTGACATCAGGTTTCAGTATATGACTTGCTAATCAGCACCTTTAATTGTCAAAGCATGTATCTGGCGATTCTTTTCTCCCCCGGTCATCTCCTAAGTAAGGGGCTGTTCCTTCAGCTTTGATTTGAAAAGAAGAGGATGTGGAATAGAGCCTTACTAAACCTGTGAAATATATAAATTAAGCACAGAACTAATCCTTGGCTGTTGTAATTTATTATTGTTGTTTCTTTGTAACCTGTGTGATCCAGCTTATATATTTTGACAAATATCCTAAGCAAAGTCTAAAACTGATCAATATCTTTACCATCCTCCCAAATAACACAGATGATTAAAATGGTTTATATGCTACCTTTGACTTTTACGTTAGTTCTAGCTTTTTAAAAAAAATCCTCAAATGAGAAATGATTATTTTTACATCATCACTATTTGTTTAGATTTACCCATGTACTATATTTAACATTTTATCTTCTATTTCTTNGATATTTCTCCCGGCAATCTTGATTGCAGCTTGTGTTTCTTCCAGTCCAGCGTTTCTCATGATGTACTCTGCATAGAAGTTAAATAAGCAGGGTGACAATATACAGCCTTGATGTACTTCTTTTGCAAATATAACCACTAACACTGTATTGCATATTTCAATATTGCTAAGAGAGTAAATCTTAAAATTTTTTATCACAAGAAAAATCAACCTGTAACTGGTGATGGAATGATAACTAGACTTATTGTGGAGATCATTTTCAATATATATAAATATTGAACATTATGTTGTACACACAACTAATATAATGTTGTCAGTTATACCTCAATTTTAAGAAAATCTCACAGGAATTATACTGGCCTTTAAACATTTTGATAAACCTAAATATTTAACACAATTTATTTACTATCTGTGAACCATGTCTTTTATAATTACTGTTCTGTATTTTGACCCTTGTACTTACTATTTTTTTGATGCAAGATAATTTATTAGAAAGAAGTTAGTGATTAAAAACCCTTAGTGTAAATATATTTGAAGTTTTGTTTTCTTTATTTTAGTATTATCAATTTTCAATTAGAAAACACACAAACACAAGACACAGATGGGGAAAGTACTGAGAATGGCATGTAGTTCTTTCCAAAGATTAAAAAAAAAAAACAAAAAACAAAAAAAAACCCCACACACTTGGCTTTTAAAAGACATGTAATAATATTTTTAAAGTATCAATTTCTTTTAACGGAATAAATGTAATTTCTAGATCATTTTTTTTTCTAACATAAGCAAAGTATGGAAACAGACTAAAATTCAAATCTCAGAAGATAATTATAGGATAAATACTGGAGTCCTTCCTGGCCATAATTTCAATAATAGACAATAATTTCAGGGCAGAACATTATTTCAGTGATGGAGATTTACTTAGGAAAGTAGTGATACAGAGATTTAAATAATTTAAATAAAGTTGATATTTAAGTGTGTTAGTTCACAAGAGAATGAAATGATAATTTTGAAAAAAGTCACAGTAATACAAAAGATTCAAAAGACTAACATACTTCTTTCAAAATAATATTTTCAGAAGTTGAGAGGAAAAATTTTCAAATGTATGAATTAATTCCTCTTTGAAGTTAAGGGCTTGACAAAGCTTATTTGGGATTTGACTTCTCAAATGTAATGTAAAACTGTATGTGAGATGAGAGACCTGCTTTATTCAAAGTACACTGTAGAGTCAAAGGTAATTTGCAAATGCTTATAGAATAATTTAAGAAATGGGAAATAGTAAAGGAATTATGTAAACTAAAATAACATAGTATTTAAGAGTCTAATCTATAAAATAAGATTTCCTGGATTTAAATCTCTGGTTTCACCACAGCTAATGCTGTTTGACTTAGGACAATTTATTCTCTCTTTGCTCCAATTTCCTATGAATTGGGGATAATGGAACCTGCCTTATAAGATTTTTTTGAATAAATTGATTCATTATTCTAAAATCCTTAGTACAGTGACTGGCATATAGTAAGTGCTCAACACATGTGAAATATTGCCATTTATTACTGCCAGTGCAGGAGTGGCCAAGAGGAGCTACTCCACATCCAAGGTCAGGAGCAGCGGCTGTGCTTTGCTGGAGCAGCTATGAAGAGATACCCTATGTCTAAGGTAAGAGACACCCAAGTAAGATGGTAGGTGCTAAGAAAGGGAATCAGAGGGCAGACTGAAGCCACAATCATAGACAACTAGCCAATCTGATCACACGGACTACAGCCTTGTCTAACTTGATGAAACTAAACCATGCTGTGTGGGGCCACCCAAGATGGACGGGTCATGGTGGAGAGGTCTGACAGAATGTGGTCCACTGGAAAAGACAATTGCAAACCACTTCAGTATTCTTGCTTTGAGAACACCATGAACAGTATGAAAAGGCAAAAAGATATGTTGGTAGGTGCCCAATATGCTACTGGAGATCAGTGGAGAAATAACTTGAGAAAGAATGAAGGGATGGAGCCAAAGCAAAAACAATATCCAGTTGTGGATGTGACTGGTGATAGAAGCAGGGTCTGATGCTGTAAAGAGCAATATTGCATAGGAGCCTGGAATGGTAGGTGAATCAAAGTATGAATCAAGGCAAATTGGAAGTGGTCAAACAGGAGATGACAAGAGTGAAGGTCAACATTCTAGGAACCAGCAAACTAAGATGGACTGCTCAGATGACCATTATATCTACTACTGTGAATATATCTACTACTACCTTAGAAGAAATGGAGTAGCCACCATAGTCAACAAAAGAGTCCGAAATGCAGTAATTGGATGCAATCTCAAAAACGACATAATGATCTCTATTCATTTCCAAGGCAAACCATTTAATATCACAGTAATCCAAGTCTATGCCCAGACCAGTAGTGTTGATGAAGCTGAAGTTGAATGGTTCTCTGAAGACCTACAAGACCTTTTAGAACTAACACGCCAAAAAGATGTCCTTTTCATTATAGGGGACTGGAATGCAAAAGTAGGAAGTCAAGAAACACCTTGGTTAACAGGCAAATTTGGCCTTGGAGTACAGAATGAAGTAGGGCAAAGGCTAATAGAGTTTTGCCAATAGAACGTAATGGTCATAGCAAACACCCTCATCCAACAACACAAGAGAAGACTCTACACATGGACATCACATATGGTCAACACCGAAATCAGATTGATTATATTCTTTGCAGCTAAAGATGGAGAAACTCTATACACTCAGCAAAAACAAGACTGGGAGCTGACTGTGGCTCATATCATGAGCTCTTTATTGCCAAATTCAGACTTAAATTGAAGAAAGTGGGGAAAACCAATAGACCATTCAGGTATGACCTCAGTCAAATCCCTTATGATTATACAGGGTATGTGACAAATAGATTTAAGGGACTAGATCTGATAGACAGAGTGCCTGAAGAACTATGGATACAAGCTCATGACATTGTACAGGAGACAGGGATCAAGACCATAGCAAAGAAAAAGAAATGCAAAAAGGCAAAATGGCTGTCTGAGGAGGTCTTACAAATAGCTGTGAAAAGAAGAGAAGCAGAAAACAAAGGAGAAAAGGAAAGATATAACCATTGAACACAGAGTTCTAAAGGACAGCAAGGAGAGATAAGAAAGCTTTCCTCAGCGATCAGTGCAAGATATAGAGGAAAACAATAGAATGGGAAAGACTAGAGATCTCTTTAAGAAAATTAGAGATACGAAGGGAACATTTCATGCAAAGATGGGCTCAATAAAGGACAGAAATGGTATGGACCTAACAGAAGCAGAAGATACTAAGAAGAGGTGGCAAGAATACATAAAAGAATTGTACAAAAAAGATCTTCACGAGCCAGATAATCACAATGGTGTGATCACTCACCTAGAGTCAGACATCCTGGAAAGTGAAGTCAAGTGGGCCTTAAGAAGCATCACTATGAACAAAGCTAGTCGAGATACATGGAATTCCAGTTGAGCTATCTCAAATCCTAAAATATGATGCTGTGAAAGTGCTACACTCAATATACCTGCAAATTTGGAAAATGCAGCAGTGGCCACAGGACTGGAAAAGGTCAGTTTTCATTCCAATCCCAAACAAAGTCAATGCCAAACAATGCTCAAACTACCCCACAATTGCACTTATCTCACATGCTAGTAAAGTAATGCTCAAAATTCTCCAAGCCAGGCTTCAGCAATACGTCAACTGTGAAATTCCAGATGTTCAAGCTGGTTTTAGAAATGGCAGAGGAACCAGAGATCAAATTGCCAACATCTGCTGGATCATGGAAAAAACAAGAGAGTTCCAGAAAAACATCTATTTCTGCTTTATTGACTATGCCAAGGCCTTTGACTGTGTGGATCACAAGAAACTGTGGAGAATTCTGAAAGAGATGGGAATACCAGACCACCTGCCCTGCCTCTTGAGAAACCTGTATGCAGGTCAGGAAGCAACAGTTAGAACTGGACATGGAACAACAGACTGGTTTCAAATAGGAAAAGGAGTACATCAAGGCTATATATTGTCACCCTGGTTATTTAACTTATATGCAGAGCTGGGCTGAAAGAAGTACAAGCTAGAATCAAGATTGCCAGGAGAAATATCAATAACCTCAGATATGCAGGTGACACCACCCTTAGGGCAGAGAGTGAAGAAGAACTAAAGAGCCTCTTGATGAAAGTGAAAGAGGAGAGTGAAAAAGTTGGTGTAAACCTCAGCATTCAGATAACTTAAGATCATGGCTTCTGATCATCACTTCATGGGAAATAGATGGGGAAACAGTGGAAACAGTGTCAGACTTTATTTTGGGGGGCACCAAAATCACCGCAGATGGTGATTGCAGCCATGAAATTAAAAGACGCTTACTCCTTGGAAGGAAAGTTATGACCAACCTAGACAGCATATTCAAAAGCAGAGAAATTACTTTGTCAGAAAAGATCTGTCTAGTCAAGTCTATGGTTTTTCCAATAATCATGTAAGGATGTGAAAGTTGGACTATAAAGAAAGATGATCATTGAAGAATTGATGCTTTTGAACTGTGGTGTTGTAGAAGACTCTTGTGAGTCCTTGGACTGCAAAGAGATCCAACCAGTCCATCTTGAGGGACATCAGTTTTGGGTGTTCATTGAAAGGACTGCTGTTGAAGCTGAAACTCCAATACTTTGGCCACCTGATGCAAAGAACTGACTCACTGGAAAAGACCCTGATGCTGGGAAAGATTAAGGAGGAGATGCAGGAGGAGAAGGGGACGACAGAGGATGAGATGGGTGGATGACATCATCGATTCAATGGACATGAGTTTGGGTAAACTCTGGGAGTTGGTGATGGACAGGGAGGCCTGGTGTGCTCTGGTTCATGGGGTTGCAAAGAGTAGGACATGACTGAGTGACTGAACTGAACTGAAGTGTTATGATTATAATGGTTAAAAAACATTTTCAGTACATTACCTTATTATCTTGCCTTCCTGAGGTTCATTACATATAAGTGTGTGTGTGTGTGTGTGTGTGTCTGTGTGTATGTGTGTTGTTTTTTCCTAAATTGCGCTTCAGAAAAGCCAATAAGCAGATTTATACTTTGAAGCCTAACTATAAACCAATATTAATAAGTCAGGGTCTCCTAGTGGTTTAGAAGACAGATAACTGAGAAACCTGTATGCAGATCAAGAAGCAACAGAACTGGACTTGGAACAACGTACTGGGTCCAAATTGGGAGAAAAGTATGTAAAGGCTGTATTTTGTTACTCTGCTTATTTAATTTATAAGCAGGCAGAGTACAACATGCAAAATGCTGGTGTGGATGTATCACAAGCTGGAATCAAGATTGCTAAGGAAAATATCAATAATCTCAAGTATGCAGGTTGACAACACTTTAATGGCAAAAAGTGAAGAGCTAAAGAACCTCTTGATGAAGGTGAAAGAAGAGAGTGAAAAAGCTGGCTTAAAACTCAACATTCAAAAAACGAAGATCACGGCATCCAGTACTATCACTTCATGGCAAATAGATGGGGAAAAAATGGAAACAGTGGCATATTTTATTTTCCTGAGCTCCAAAATCACTGTGGATGGTGACTACATCCATGAAATTAAAGACACCTGTTCCTTGGAAGGAATTTGATTACAAAACTAGACAATATATTAAAAAGTAAAGACATCACTTTGCCCGCAAAGGAACATACACAGTCAAAGCTATGATTTTTCCAGTAATCCTGTACCGACGTGAAAATTGGACTATAAAGAAGGCTGAGTGCCAAAGAATTGATTCTTTTGAATTGTGGTGCTGGAGAAGACTTTTGAGAGTCTCTTGGACAGCATGGCGATCAAACGAGTCAATCCTAAAGTAAATCAACCCTGGATAGTCACTGGAAGGACTCTGAGGCTGAAGCTCCACTACTTTGGTCAACTGATGCAAGACTCTGTTGGTGGGATAGATTGAAGGCAAAAGGAGAAGGGCACAGCAGAGGATGAGATAGTGAGATGGCATCACTGACTCAATGGACATGAGTTTGAGCAAACTAGGGAAATAGTGAAGGACATGGAAGCCTGGCATGCTGTAGTTCATGGGGTTGCAAAAAGTCAAACATGACTTAGTGACTGAAGAACAACAAAATATTACAGTGTGTATATATATGTATACATACATACAATATCTTCTTTATCCATTACCCCATTAATGGATATTTAGATTGCTTCCATGTCCTGGCTGTTGTAAATAGTGGTGAAATAAACAGTGGGGTGCATGTATCTTTTACAATTATGGTTTTTGCTGGGTATATGCTGAGTATTGCTGGGTCATATGGATTTCTAATTTAGATTTTTAAGGAACCTCCATACTCTTCTCCTTAGCGGCTATGCCAATTTACATTCCCAACAGCAGTGTAGGAGGGTTTCTTTTTCTCCACACTCTCTCAAGCATTTATTGTTTGTAGATTTTTTGACAATGCTATTCTTACCATTGTGAAGTGATGCCTCATTGTAGTTTTGATTAGCATTTCTCTAATAATTAATGATGAGCATCTTCAAGTGTTTTTCAACCAGCTGTTAGGGCTTCCCAGGTGGTTCAGTGGGAAAAGAATTCACCTGAAATGCAGGCAATGCAGGCAGATGCGAGTTCAATTCCCAGGTCAGGAAGATCCTCTGGAGAGGGCATGGCAATCCACTCTTGTATTCTTGCATGGAGAATCCCATGATAGAATCTGGCGGGCTACAATCCACAAGGTCACACAGAGTCAGGCATGAATGAAGTGACATAGCATGCATGCACGCATGACTACTGTGAGTGTGGAAGTGGTAGTGTTAGTTGCTCTTTCATGTCCAACTCTTTTCAACCTCATGGACTGTAGCCAGCCAGATTCCTCTGTCCATGGAATTCTCCAGGCAGTAATCTGGAATGGGTTGCCATTCCCTTCTCCAGTGAATCTACTTTTGCTTCATTGACTACACTAAAACCTTTGACTGTGTAGATCACAACAAATTGTGGAAAATTCTTAAAGAGGTGGGAATTGCAGACCACCTTACCTGCCTCCTGAGAAACCTGTATGCAGGTCAACAATCAACAGTTAGAAATGGACATGGAACAACAAACTTATTTGCATCAAGGCTGTATATTGTCACCTTGCTTATTTAACTTATATGCAGAGTGCATCATGTGAAATACTGGGTTGGAAGAAGCTCAAGCTGGAAACAAGACTGCTGGGAGAAATATCAACAACCTCAAATATGCTGATGATGTCACCCTAATGGCAGAAAACAAAGTGAAAATCACTCAGTCGTGTCTGACTCTTTGAGACCCCATGGAGTATACAGTCCATGGAATTCTTCAGGCCAGAATACTGGAGTGTGTAGCCTATCCCTTCTCCAGTGGATCTTTCCAACCCAGGAATCGAACTGGGGTTGCAGGTGAATTCTTTACCAGCTGAGCTAAGAGGGAAGCCCAATGCCAGAAAGCAAAGAGGAACTAAAGAGCTTCTTGATGAAGGTGAAAGAGAAGAGTGAAAACGCTGGCTTAAAACTCGACATTCAAAAAACGAAGATCATGGCATCTGGTCCCATCACTTCATGGCAAATAGACGGGGAAAAAATGGAAATGGTGGCAGATTTTCTTTTCTTGGGCTCCAAAATCACTGTGGATGATGATTACAGCCATGAAATTAAAAGACCCTAGCTCCCTGGAAGAAAAGCTATGACAAACCCTAGTCGAGTATTAAAAAGCAGAGGCATCAGTTTGCCAACAAAGTTCTGTAGTTAAAGCTATGGTTTTTCCCGTATGGATGTGATAGTTGAACCATAAAATTGGCTGAGCGCCAAAAAATTGATGCTTCTGAACTGTGGCACTGGAGAAGACTCCTTGAGAGTCCTTTGGACAGCAAGGAGATCAAACCATTCAATCCTAAAGAATATCAACCCTGAATACTCATTTTGAAGGACTGATGCTGAAGCTGAAGCTCCAGAACTTTGGCCACCTGATGCAGTGGAAAAGAAAGACCCTGTTAGTGGGAAAGATTGAAGGCAAAAGGAGAAGGGGGAGACAGAGAGTGAGATAGCTGGATGGCATTACCGACTCAGTAGACATGAGTTTGAGCAAACTTGGGAGAGAGTGAAGGACAGGGAAGCCTGGTGTGCTGCAGTCCATGGGGTTGGAAAGAGTCAGACACGACAGAACAACTGAACGAACAACAACGTGATTACTGTAAATCATATTTTAAAAATCAACTAAATACACTCCTTTTTGCTTGTAATATATGAATAAACTTTTAGATCTTTTATATTCTGCAGTGTATAGCTATTGCAAACTTCTTATGGGTGCTTTAAGAGATGATAACTGAAAACCAACTACATTTCTTCCTAAAGTATTTATAGTCAGTTTTTGCCATGTTGAAAAAGGAAGGAGGGGAGATTGACTTTTGTTTTGAAAATAATATAAACAATGGTTAGCTGCCTATTTTACATGTAATATATAATGATGAAAGAAAAATAGAGTTTTAAGTTGTGATGAATTACTCAGAGATGATCAGTGTAAAACATTGGGGATTTACTTTGACAGAGGCATGTTTTAAACAGCAGCCCCTGTGAAGACTCCAACTAAAGGCAATAGGGAGGCTTGAAAGGCAAATAACACCAAGTTTCACAAGAAAAAGTGATTAATCATTTAAGCAAGTCCTGGCCTTGGTTCAGAAGTGGTTGGTTACAAGAGAGTTTGGTTTGGCCCATGGCTGAGCCCTGAGTTGATTGTTGCATTGAGAAGATGGAGTCTCAGATTTGCCATCAAGATGTTTTTTGTCGATTCTTATTAGTTTTCCAGGAAGCAGTAGCTCTGGCTCTTTCTCAGAGGACCTTGACTGCTTGACCTCTACACCCTCTGGGCTAAAAGCCATTTTAAGAGGCAAGTTTAAATATACATGCTCAAGGCTCAGTGGGAAAGTTCTTTATCAATGAGAGAAAATTCCCTGATTCTGCTTTATCCATTCTCTACCCCCCCCCGCCCCGAATGATACTGGAGTACATGTCTTAATAATTCATAAGGTGAATCACAAATATATAGACAAAGGGACTTTGCCATTTATTTTCAATACTGTGAGAACTGGTAATTCAGGACAGAAACAAGTCAAGCAAACTATGTAGAACTTTAGAGTATTTATGTTTGTTTGAGGAAAGAAGATGGGGAGATGCCAAGTCCATATTAATATACTATTGAGAAAAATGCAAATGAAGATTGGATAACAATAAAATCACCTGTTTTCTTGTTCTTTAAGACCATGTTGCCACCAGAAGGTTGTTTTCATATTAAAAACAACTAGCTAAACTATGGAGAGTTAGAGATCCTGCTCTTTTGGCAGAAGTGCAATAGTGAACCTCTAGATTTTCTTATACAGGCGAATACTCAGTAGGGTAAAATTGAAATGATACTGTTCATGGGGTTCTTAAGGCAAGAACACAGAAGTGGTTTTCCATTCCCTTCTCCAGTGGGCAAATACCTGAAAAGTATTAACAAAATACTGCAATTCTGAGACTACTGGGGAGATGTGGAATTGTGTAGGTATCTGTCACTGCAAGTACTTGCTATGGTTCAGTGAATCAAAGTTATGTAAATAAATTTCACTCATTGATAGCTTTGGCTAAAGAAAACAAAAAAACAAATTTAAAAACATATAGTTTATAGGGTGTTCTCCTCCATGAGCCATCCTGCTGAAGGATAGAAATAATAACATTTAAGGAAACAGTCTAGGCTTTCGCCTTGGGAAAGGTCAGAGGTACAGAAATTTTTCTAAGAACGGAGAAGGTCTATTTGCCTCTGGCCATTGAAGTACCTAGGACTGGAGGGAAAGCAAAACCAAGAACAAACTCAGCCTCCAGATAGCTTTCTGGGGTGCTGATCTCCCCGTGCTGATTGTCAATGCCTCATTGCACACCAAGGCCTGGAGAGCAGAAAGCACCCCTCTCTTTCATTTTCATCCTTCAAAAGGCCAGACATGCTGACTTTGGATAGATTTCAATCCTACTTTAATTCATTAAAAACTGAAACAAAATCACCATTTACATCTTGACAGCTGGTAGATTTTATGTGTTCTTACTACTCCTGCCAACTAGCAAAAGGTTTCATTCAACTCAGTCACGGATCCTTGGAGAGTTTCAAGAGTGGAGCCCAACAAAACAGAGAGTGGTAACAATGGCACAGGAGCTGCAGGCATGGGGGTATTATGCCAAGGCATCGGTGTGTAGGAAGTCATCACTTTTTATTTTTTTTTTTATAATTTTTATTTTTACTTTAGTTTACTTTACATTACTGTATTGGTTTTGCCAGTTTAAAACTTCAGAGAACTACGACAAAAGAGCTGATGGCTTAGATCACAGGGAGTTTCTGTGCTACTTGGGATAGAAACCTATCCAAATGTTGTTAATTATCTTTACATTCTAGATATTTAAAGTAAGAAATGTATTTTAGGAGAACACATATAGCAAAAGGAATCTGAGAATTTAATTATCTCCATTAAAAAAATAGAGAACAGGATAAGTTGTAATGGGTGGCTGAAAAAAAAAAAAACAGAATTGGAAACACAGCAGAACTCTTGGGATTTAAAAAACATTTTTATTTGATTTAAAAAGAAAAGCTCTAATTTTCTATGAGGATGGGGGTATGTTATGGGTACGGTGGGTATAAAATCATGAGTTACGAGCTTCTTTATGTTATTGGCTTGAAAAAATAACTGAATTAAAATATATGCCCATAAGTGATAACCGATTATAAATTAACTAATTATGGTAAAATTTAGACTCCTCTTTCTTACTGTGATTTTCTGTTGGCTTGAACAGGATCTTGGTTGATTGTAATCAACACTAGCCTTGCAGTGAGAGATAATATGGGAATAAGGTAACTAAGTGTTAATTATATTTCTTAGCCAAGATTAGTTTACACAGATACCAAATAACATCATGTTGGAGGCCATGTAGCCTGGAATTACAGATCTACTCTAGAAGTCTCATTTCCTAAATTCTTATCATTTTTGTTTGAGAAGACTGACTTCAAGCAAATTACTTAATCCCTCTACACTTCAGTATCTTTATTTACAAACTAAAATAAAAAATAACAGTACCTACTTCATTGTTAATGTGAAGATCAAATAAGATAACAATGTAAAGTTTTACATTATAAGCATTCAAAAATGTTAATTATAATTATTACTGGGCCATATGGTAGTTTTATTCCTAGTTTTTTAAGGAATTTCCATACTGTTCTCCATAGTGGCTGTATCAATTTGCATTCTCACCAAGAATGCAAGAGTGATCCCTTTTCTCCTCACCCTCTCCAGCATTTACTGTTTGTAGATTTTTTGATAATGGCCATTCTGTCCTGTGTGAGGTGATACCTCATTGTAGTTTTTATTTGCATTTCTCTAATGTGTGATGTTGAGCATCTTTTTATGTGTTTATTAGCCATTTGTATGTCTTCCTTGGAGAAATGTCTGTTTAGGTCTTCTGACTACTATTTGATTGATTGAGCTATTTGTTTTTTTGATATCGAGCTGCATGCGTTGTTTGTATATTTTAGAGACTGATTCTTTGTCAGTTGTTTCATTTGCTATTATTTTCTCCCATTTGGAGGGTTATCTTTTCACCTGTTTATAGTTTCCTTTGCTGTGCAAAAGAAATGAGACCTTTTAGTTATTTATTTTTGTGTATGGTGTTAGAAAGTGTTCTAATTTCATTCTTTTACATGTAGCTGTACAATTATTACTATAACCTATGCTATATTTTTAATTTAATTTACCAGTTTCCAGAAGCACCACCTTAAATAATATATTCAAGTGCCATACTTACGAATTAGAACTTTGTCACCACCCTTTGCCATGAAGGTCACACAGATGCCACTGCTCAGCTCTTTTCTTAGTGCTTTAAAGTAGAATCAGGATTTTAATTTAGATCCCTATTTTTAGTTTATAGTTAAAACATTTTTACTAAATGAAGTGGTGTAAAAATAATCCTAGAATCAATTAGAAAGCATATGTTTTGCTTATCTTTTGATTTTTGCATCTATATTTTAACACCTAAAATGAATGTTTTACTTAATCTACTGGTACAGATGTACATGTGTGTATATGTACATTCTCAGTTTTTGAGGAAAACATCACCACTGTTACCAAGGGCATCTGGAAGGGTCTGAAGCCACTTTGATAACTGAGTCTCAATCCAGCCCAGGAGTACTGCCAAATTAACATGGCTGGCTTCATTAAATTAAACTATGGCTAGGCATAAGAAACTACTAACCTTCACTATATTATAACTGTTTTGTTATAGACTGGTTCTGTTACTTGACTGGGTCATTTTCACATGGTTTCAGTTAGTTATTTTTATACACCTGCTAGTTTTTGATCTCTACTCCTTATCTCCATTAGGAGGAATGGCTCAGATTTGCAATTACAGTCAGAAAGAGGACTGCTTTTGGCTGTAAAGCAAAAAAGCCAGGGGCACTGACTTTTCCGGCAAAATGTAATCATGATGGCATGTGTTCAGTCATAGGTTATTTAATTTATTAAGCCAGCAAATTCTTAAAACAACTTGCTTTTAGAAAATCATCTTACTGCTTTTTGTCTGTGCCTGTTTGTTGCAGATATATTTGTTTAATGTAATCTCTGGGAGATGGTGAAGGACAGGGAAGCCTGGAGTGCTACAGCTCATGGGGTCATAAAGAGTTGGACATAACACAGCGACTGAACAGCAACAACAACAGGGCTAATGTCT
Source organism: Redunca redunca (assembly GCA_006410935.1). Lineage (NCBI taxonomy): Eukaryota > Metazoa > Chordata > Mammalia > Artiodactyla > Bovidae > Redunca > Redunca redunca. The sequence continues at coordinate 510,966 of SJYQ01002130.1, forward strand.
ACCAATTAAATTAATTTGCAGAAAAACAATGAAGTGACTTCTGGTCATTATTATTTTTGTGTTCTTATTTATTTCAGTGTAGAAAGATGACATTTTTTTCCCCTTTATTTTTCTACTCTAGCATGGAGTACTGAATCCTGTTGATACTTCTTTCATTGAATCTCCAACAAAATATTCTAAAGCACATTCCGTAAGACAAGTGGGATCTATGGGGAAACACAGAAACGTCGACATATTCTTTCTTCCATTATCAATTAAATTTGAATCCTGGATACAAATAGAATTAGTAATTGAAAGAGAAGTCACAAAAGAAACTAATCCTGCTGACATCTTAAAACTTATCTCTTCCATGTGCAGTCTTAGAAGGAGCTATGATATAGATCAAGGGCAGAAAAAAATAAGCCACCGTGTTATTAATAGAACTTTAGTTACAGACAGCTAAGGGGTTAAAGTTTTTTAAAAGATACTCCATTTATTTATTTATTTATTTTTAATGTCTTTCTTTTTTGATATTAGAGTGATAAAATGGATAGACTTTATTCACAATTGGAAATAAGAGACGCTCTCCAACTCTAACTGCTTTATAAGGTAGAGCTGAAATCAGGAGAAAGTCTGAGAAGAAAGAGATGTGTAAAAACATCTTTACTATTAATTCATGGATCAAAATATGAATCTACAGCCTCTAAATCTACTCCAAAGGGATTTTCATGTAATATTAAGAAAAGGAATTCTGGAGACAAAACCCAAACTACTAGAATAAGTTCAGCATTTCCTTCAACATGTGGGCATAATTATTTACTGTATCTTAGGTTGAAATAAGTTAATAATTAATTTCAGTGTTATTAAATTAAAATAATAATATTAATAGTGAGCACCTGGTATGCCCGAGGATTTCTACCTATTCAGTAGTTTAAACTATTTTCTTTTTTATTCCCTAAAATTAGGCTTCAACTGAGAGCTATTCTCACTCTACTTTAAACTATATTTTCCTCTCAAGCCCAGCTCAAACTGTTCCTTTGCTAATTATTCTTTCTCTTTTGACTCTCATACCCTCATCCTGCCCTCACCCTCCACTCCATCCATTCATGCATAAACACTCAATGTTGTCAGTTCACTTGTATACTAAAATGCTTCCCTTATTTAGTAACATTGACTGAACTTCTTTTGAGATATATTCTGCATAAATTAAAAATGATATATTTGGGTCAAAATTATGCATTCATCATTCAAGGACACACAGGTCTTTCAGTTCTCCACCTTCTTCAGCATCATCCATTCTCTTTCCTATTATATTTTATTTTTTTTCAATTTTTAACTTTACTTTACAGTACTGTATTGGTTTTGCCATACATTGACATGAATTCACCATGAGTGTACATGCATTCCCAAACATGAATCCTCTCCCACCTCCCACCCTAGAAAAGTTACTGCTATAACCTATCTGTGTTAAAAAGTTCAGAGTATTAAGACCGTTAAGAACATTTTAGAAGCTGTCAAACTATGTCAGGAGAATTTGTGAAGAAACTAGGGAATGCCCTTATGAGTAGTCAGGGATCAGGCAGATGGATTCAGACCAACATTTTTGGAATTAGGTTGACTATAAATAGAAAAGAGTTGTACAAATGATAGGACTTCAGTGTATCAAAAACACTGGTATCTTAACGTTAGGTGTTAAGATCAAAATCATGTAAAAATAACTACAACTTAAGCAATAAAAACTTTGTAAATTAATGTTTTATTAGAAGTATAATTTATACATAAATAGATTGATTCACAAAGTAGTTTTATTAGTGTTTAAGTTGTTCAGTCACAAACAGCAAATGATTAGAACTTAATAGTAAAATATGGAAAATGAAGAAAATTCTTACTCAGGATATGACTTAGCTAAGAATTACCTTAAATTTTAAGAATTACTCGGAGTCATTTCTGTGAATTGGTGCATAAATTGGAATATAAATTAGTACAATGTTCCTTAAAACATTTTGGTGTTAAGTATCAAGATTCTAAAGTGTTTGTATATTTAATTCTACTCATAATAATAAATATAATAAAATTTTATGCCCCCCCCAAAAAAAAACTATTTTCTTGTATCTCAGCTTGGATTCATAAATCTTCATATGTAACTATCTGATTCTTTTTAAAGAAAGAAGTTTTAGATAACACTGCTATATGATATACAAGAAAGTTGTTAAGAGAGTAAATCTTAAGAGTTTTCATTACAAAGGAAAAGAAATGTTTGCTTCTCTCTCTTTTTTTTTTCTTTTCTGTTTTCTCATTTTTTTCTTTTTATTCTATCTATATGAGAAGATACACATTAGCTGAAACTATTGTGGTAATTGTTTCATAATATATGTAAATCAAACCATGCCTTAAACTTACACAGTGATGTATGTCAATTCTCAATAAAACTGGAAAAATGGATTTATTTTCCCACAGATTGCATGTAAGGGTTGATTTTGCAATTGTTTGAGTTGGCTATTAATAATGCTTTTGGAAATCAGTTTTAAGAGTTCTATCCATGGGAAAATAAACCAATAAAAGCTGAAAGTACATGAAGAAAGCATAACACAAACACTAAGAGGATTTATTTCTAAATTTTGAAATGCACTTTAAGCAGAAGTGGTAACAAACTCATTTCTATTAACACTTTGTGTGATACATGTTTAATCCTAAAGATAACATGCTCCTGTACTATTGGATGACCTGGTTTTGCTGAAATTGCAAATTCACTGTGTCTTCAGAATCTTGTGATATATACCTTATACTGCTTTGCCAGGACTGTTACAGTGAATGAGTGAGCACTCAGTCGTGTCCAATTCTTTGTGACTCCATGGAATGCAGCCCACCAGGCTCCTCTGTCCATGGGGTTTTCCCAACAAGAATACTGGAGTGGGTTGCCATTTCCTCCTCCATGGGATATTCCTGACCCAGGGATCAAACTTGCACTGCCTGCATCTCTACATTGCCGGCAGATCCTTTACCACTGAACCACTGGGGAAGTTGGGGCTATTATAACAATGTACCATTAACTGGGAGAATTAAACAACAATGATTTCTTTCCTCACAATTCTAGAAGCTAGGAGTCTGAGATCAAGAAGGCAGCAAGATTAGTTTCTTTTGTGTCTTCTTTCCTTGCCTTGTTGAAGGTTGTCTTTTCCTTGAGAGGGGAGAAGGGTTGGAAATGGAATTAACGATCAATTGTGCCTATATGGGGGCTTCCCCAGTGGCTCAGCAGTAAAGAATCCATCTGTAAAGAAGGAGCCCCAGAGGATGTGGGTTGGGAAGAACCTCTGGAAGAGGTATGGCAACCCACTCCAGTATTCTTGTCTGAAGAATCCCATGGTCAGGCGGGCACAAAGAGTCGGACCTGACTGAAGTGACTGAGCATGCACAGCACACCTATATACTCTCACACTACTACCAAGCTCCAGCACTTCAGACACCAGATGTGTGGGGTGGTTATCATTCATCAAAAAATCTCTAATAGCAGATGGGTGTCTTACAGTTTAATTCAACTCGGACACTATCTACTTGGAGATAATGTCAGATACCACAGGTTAAGGGCTAAATTTAATGAGATTCCTCCCCATTCCCCCACTTCATATGCCAACTGCAAGTAGTAGGTTTCCAAGTTAACCACAACTTCTATAAATGAGGCTCCTATGACCCTTTATTTGGGTTTGATTAATTTGCTAAAGTAGCTCACAAAAATCAGTGGAAGAGTTACTTACATTTGCAGTTTATTAAAGGTTATGATAAAGGATATGGATGAACAACTAGATAAACAGATATGTAGTGTGAGGTCTCGGAAGATCCTGAGCCCAGGAGCTTCTGTCTCTAGGAATTTGGGGTGTGTCACCTTCCCATTATGTTCACTCACCTGGTATCCCTGTGAACCCCATATTTTGGGGACTTTTAATACTCACCATACCAAGAAAAGAAAACAGGTGATATGTAATACATATGCAATACATACTTAAACATTTAGATGACTGGAAAACATAAATCGATTTTTTTTTTTTTTTGGCCAAATCCAGCTCAATGACAACTAAAGTATGACATTTGTTACTAGGCGCATTTGAGGTGTGAGAGTAAAGGAGAAACACAGGAAGAAGGATTGAGTTTTTTCCTACTCGGAAAGAAAAAGACATTTTTTTTTTCCTACTTAAGATGTTATCTCAATATACCAGTCATACTCTGTTCAGCTCAATTACTCAGTTGTGTCCGACTCCCTGCAATCCCATGGACTGCAGCACGCCAGGCTTCCCTGTCCATCACCAACTCCCGGAAACTACTCAAACTCATGTCCACTGAGGCAGTGATGCCATCCAACCATCTCATCCTGTCTCCCCCTTCTCCTCCTACTTTCAATCTTTCCCAGCATCAGGGTCTTTTCCAATGAGTCAGTTCTGCACATCATGTGGCCAAAGTGTTGGAGTTTTAGCTTCAGCATCAGTCCTTCCAATGAATATTCAGGACTGATTTCCTTTAGGATTGATTGGTTGTATCTCCTTGGCAGTCCAAGGGACTCTCAGGAGTGTTTTCCAACACCACACTTCAAAAGCATCAATTCTTAGGCACTCAGCTTTCTTTATAGTCCAAATCTCACATCCATACATGACCACTGGAAAAACCATAGAGCTTTGACTAGACAGACTTTTTGATACAAATATATACTGAAACACTTCACCAATTTTAAAAATCAAAAGAGTAACAACTAATACTCACCATACCAAGAAAAGAAAACAGGTGATATGTAATACATACGCAATACATACTTAAACATTTAGATGACTGGAAAACATAAATCGATTTTTTTTTTTTTTTGCCAAATCCAGCTCAAGGACAACTAAAGTATGACATTTGTTACTAGGCGCATTTGAGGTCTGAGTTGAACTATGTACCCTCCCAAATTCATATGTTGAAATCCTAATTTCCAGTACCTATTCTGAGTATTAGTTGTCACTCCTTTGAAGATGTTCAAAATTGCTCTGCCCAGCTCCACCTTTAGCTCTAAGGAAGAAATTAAAAATTGCTCATTAATGAATCTGTTTCAAATTTAATCACTGAACTTGTACCAAGATTATTTTGAATATTTTTGATACAAATATACTGAAACACTTAGAAGCCAGTGAGTGAGTTTGAAAAAAAAAATGTGAATCTTACATTTATTTTCTGATCTTCATAGTGAGAAAAACAGAGGATAATGGATTTCCAGGAGAAAAATCGAGTTCTTACTCTGATAAATAGAGGGTAGGGAATTTGACCCTTTAGGAAGGTGTATGAAACCTGTGTGCTGATGAGACTTAACTTGGTGAAGTACAAGAAACATGTGATTATTTTATGTTTTAACCATTATCACCGTCAACGTTGTAGAATGAAATCTCTCTTTCCTACTGGATAACATTTTGGGCAGCTTTGATAACTTTCTGTTGTTCAGTTGCTAAGCCATGTCTGACTCTGAGACCCCATGGACTGCAGCATGACAGGCTCCCCTGTCCTTCACGATCACCTGGAGTTTGCTCAATTCATGTCCACTGAGTTGGTGATGTTATCTAACCATCTCTTCCTCTGATGCCTCTTCTCCTTTTGCCTTCAATCTTTCCCAACATGAGGGTCTTTTCCAATTGATTGGCTCTTCGTATCATATTGGATATGAAGTATGCTGGATCCATACTAGATAACATTTTTTGAAGATCTGATAACTTGCTAAACAATTTCAATAATACAAAAATTTTTGCCTACTCCAGTGTATAGATTCAGTATTGTATTTGATAAAATGATTTTATCTCTCCCATTGCCAGAAACAAAAGTTCTAAGTACCCCACAATCTGAATATTTATAATGAGAAGAATTATGGCCTATCTATAGTACAGTATTTTTAGGATCAAAAATGATGAAATGGGTATATATTTACTTTATAAACTGCAATGCTAAGAAATATCAAATAGTATTGTTGATTTTTTAAATTTTTGTTTTTTGGCTTTACTTATTTCAAAATTCATTTATGCATAAAATTGACTCCTCAAAGGAGAAGATAGGTTATAGAACGAAAAAAAAAAAATAACCTAAACCCAGTTTTTTTTTTTTCTCTCTTAGAAGAACGAGAAGCAGGAACATGATGACCACTTAGAACCTGATTAGGAGGGAAACTGATTCCTCTGTTGCGCCCTCAAGCCCCCTGATATAAATAGGGGGACGAGCCACTGGATTCCAAGCTGGAACTGAAACTTAATCAGCAGGCTCTCTGCAGGAGGTAATGGTTGAGAGTAAGAAATTTGTATTTGGACAGTACTGCAATTCATGGGGTCGCAAAGAGTCGGACATGACTGAGTGACTGAACGGAACTGAACTGGTTCCTTTTTCACCAACACCTAGTGTGATCCTGGTCAAGGTTCTTACATGTAAATGAGCATAATGATATTACTGAATCAGGTGTATGAAAACTTGTAACATGTAGGTGAACAGTACTTCCCACATTAGTACTCAATATTAGCTCTTGTTATGTATTAGCATTATTTGCAGTGCTCTGCATGCATGATGTTATTTACATAGCTCTAAATGCCTCAAATATATAATGTATATGGCGTGCTTGCATGTACTATATACTTTTTTACCTAAACAGCAGTTAGTTGTCAGAAAGGCTAGAAAAGGCAAAATTTGTCTAGTTCTACATAAAACTTTCAACCAGGCACCGGAAAGCGTGGCAGCAACAGGGCAGTAAGCAGAGAGCCAGAAGAGCTGTGGACCACAGATTCAGAGCTCTCCCTCTGGCCATGTAATTACTGGCGTCAGCAGGCTCAGTCCTTTATGTGGGTTTCCTTGACACATGCTGCCTTACTATTTAACTGATCTACTTTCAATATTACTCTACTGGACATGAGTCTGCTCATTTCATTCTCAGGATCTAGTTTCAAGATTGAAGAACCTCTCATTCTTATGGCCAGAATGGAAGATATATTAGCTATCTCTGAACAGATTACATAAGAACACCTTTTGATAAACATCTGTTAAATTTTATATTTATTAAGAGCTCTGCAGGACTAAAATAGACATTGAGGGGAAAAAAGGTTCTGTGGTCAAAATAATTTGCAACATATTGGTATATAGAAATTAAACCGTTTTCTTAACTATAAAGCCCTTAGAAATCAGTTCTACCCTAATGTGTTTTCTAAATCTGCAAAAAGGGAACAGTACTGGGTTTCCTTCTCACTCATGTGTATAGTGTGATCTTGGTCAAGTTGCTTACAAGTAAATTAACATAGTGATACTATACTGCATGAATGAAAAATACTTGTATTCAGTTGGTACACAATATTATCCATGTTATAGAAATTATAGTATGTCTATTTGTTCAAGAACACTTTTTCATGGAGATTTTCCTGGGGATAATATTCTAAGGAACTACTCTGGGAAATGAATTATCTAAGTGTTGCATCCTTATTTTTCAGATGAGGAAACTGTGGTCCAGAAAGATGGTCCTGAAAGCAACTGGAATCCTAATTTCAGTCTGCATGAAAATTGCTCCCTATTATTTCCCCCTCCCTCACCACATCAAAGTAAGCCTTGGAGTATCGTATTTGAAACTGAAATGGCAGTTCCAATTTGAGTAGGTGGGCCAGTTCATATGATGTTCTTTTAGAGTAAACCACAGTCTCTCATGCCTTCAATTTTTCCTTATCTTCTCACAGTGGTGAGAAAATCAGATTTCAATGTTTTTGGCTGATGTTTTATTTCTAAACTTAATATAGATTATTGACTCTGTAGATAGAGACCTTTAACTTATTCCTAAATTCATCCATCTGGCACCCAGCCGCAAACTCATTTGTAAAAGCCTTCTATGAATCTAAGAAATAGAATATCTTTTGAATGTCATTTGGTTTAGTTTAACCAAATCAAAGATTAATGGCTGGGGGTGGGAGAAGGGTAAAGTATTTCTAATAATTAGATCTCAACGAAGGGGTGCAGTTCTGCTGAAAGGGAGTATTTGGTCTGAATTAAGAGTGTCTGTTACGAACAGCTTACCACAACCTGTCATTTTTGAATTTTGATAGCTCAGTCTGCTTCTATCTCAGGGTATAACTCCTCTTGGGTACCATCTCCCTTTCTGGGTGTTTGTCACATTTTTTACTTTGAGGGATTAAGACTAACAGACCAGGAAACAAATCTTACACACAACTTATTTATCTCACCTCTAACATTCTTTCTCAAAATACCATCATTCTGATACTGAAACGATATCAAAGATTATTCATATGTCATTTCTTGAAATGACAAAGATTCTGAAACTTCAGAGACTCCCTGGAAGTTTGCATCTTAAGTCATGTGAATGAGCACCATATTCTGCTGCAGGAATTCTTTTTGATTACTTTTTTTGGATTATTTCACTCACAGCAATACCTTGAGAGAAACATGTATCTACAATTTGGAAAATATTTCTAAGTTGTATTATATTTGCTCTTTTCACCTTTCTAGTCTAGGAAGAAGTCTGCCCTCTGATTACCATCATATCTGTTGATTTAATAGTTTTATCATTCTTTCTTCACTCAGTTTTTCATTGTATTTTATTTCCAACTGTTGTCTTTATTTCCTCCTTTTTTTCTAATTATCTTCAGACCTTAAATCCCCCTTCTGTGAATTTCTTTCCCACATCTCTAGACTTGAGAGTCATTTGGAGACTTTGTGAGCCCACACAATCTGAGACTGAGGACTAGGGACTACCTGAACAGTTCTACTTGTTCAGAACATAAGCGCATGATCCACATGAGACATTTTACTCATGATGCTAAATTGTTCTTAGTGTAATATAACTTGATTTTATTAAGTTATAAAGTCTCACAAAATTTGCAGTTTGTCCATGTAAACTGGACAGGTGTACACACTGTATATAGATGCTTGACAAAATTTTTATTACATAACTTTTTTATTTAGATCAGTGGTTCCCAACTGGGGTGAACTTACCCCAAGAGGATACTTGACAATTTCCGAAGATATTTTGGATTGTACAAGAGAGAGATGCTATTGGCATCTAGTAGAGAGGTCAGGGATGTTGGCAAATATTCTACAGTGAACAGAAACAGTGCCCTACAACAATAAACCCTCCATCCCAACATGTCAATAGTGCTTCTGTTGAGAAATTCTGATTTAGATAATGAAATCATAAGTTCTCTAGCTATAGTTGAGCATTTGTTGACATATTACCTCTTTAAAATAAATATATCCAAAGGATACATGGAAAGTCATGGAAGAGTAGCTTGGACTGCAAAACACTTGACTCGTCCTATCAAGGAAAGTATAACTGAAGTGTTCAAGATTATATTACAGAATAGCAAAGGTTATTAGGAAGAAAGTAATATTTCCTTTATTTCACTTTTTATTCACCTTTCTAATGCAACCTTTGCTCCTTGATATAGCCTACTTTCTTCAGAATGACTCGGTTTAGACTTTTGCCTATGAGTCACTTGTTCTTAGATACATTTTTTATTTAAATGTAGTTTCAAACCTAATCTCAAACCAATTGTATTGGCAGGTCTTTCCAATGCTTTTAGATAATCCATGGTACAGACAGCATATTTTCTTTTAAACCCTCAAATCCCGGGTTGTAAAGTCCCTATAAATGAATGTTTTCCTTGTGGTGGGAAAATGTCTTATTTAAAAATTGTTTAATAGCCTGCCACTGTCAAAGGATAACGTTTAGACACTCAGCCAAGATATTGGTGTTGATGCTAATTCCCTTCTGCTTTTTATAGCTCATGCATGACTCTTACACACTCAATATTTTAGTTGTGTGCTACAGACCTTCAAGTGAAACAGTTCTTGGAAACAACATGATATCATGAGTCTGTTACAGCTATTAATTCATGGCAGCTTGAGTGGAAATGAATACAACAAAAACAGTTTATATAGGAATATGTTTCTCAGTGGATCAGTTTCAATATTGCTCCCTGTGGTTGAATCAAGTTTATCCTAAAGGCCAATGTTTCAGCCATCATCCACATGGACATAAATAATGTGGTGATGACAGAAATTTTATTTGCCTTCAGTTTTAGGTTTGATATAAGTGCGTATCTGAAACTTACTTGACAGTAAATAGTGCTATAAGAGAAGTTGGGAAGGCAAATATTATGTGCCATTATCTCTCAGGAGGTTATTCTGGTTCTTTTCTTCTGGTGATTTCTATGCTTAAGGAACCTCTTGTCATTTTAGAATACAAGTTTTAACATAAAATGAATGTACAAAATAGAAAAACACACAGACCTAGAGAACGAACTTATGGTTGCTGGGGGGAAGGATGGGGGGAAGGGATAGTTAGGGAGTTGGGGGGCGTCATGTATACATTGCTATATTTAAAACAGATGGCCAACATGGACCTACTGTATAGCACAAGGAACTCTGCTCAACGTTATGTGGCAGCCTGGATGGGAGGGGAATTTGGAGGAGAATGGAAACACGCATATCCATGGCTAAATCCCTTCAGCTGTTCATCTGAAATTATCACACCATTGTTAATCCACTATCCCTCAGTGCAAAATAAAAAGTTTTTTTTTTTTTTTTTTAAAGAAACAAAGTCTAAAGCTTGATTCTGTGGTGACTGATGTAGTCATGCTGTTCTGTTCTCCAGGTGACTCTGCAGGGCCCTCACATCCTGTCATGCTGTCTAAGTCTTCAGGAATTTGCAGAGAACTATTGAAGCTGTTGGTGTCTCTTGCAGACAGCTGCCCACTCTACTCCCTGTCCAAACAGTTGCCCAGTTATATATTAAATCCTCACCTTTCTTTCTTCTGAGCACTGAAGATTTTTTTTTAATCTGGGTGGAATTCAACTTACTCTGTTATAGAAATATAATTTTACAACATATATCTGCATTGATTATAGTGTAGTTTGAAGTGCCCGCAGGGTAAAAAGGGTTTGGGGAGTGATGATAGCAAAGAGCTTCTAACGTTTCAACAAGAGCTGACTCAGGCAGCATTCAGGGATGGAGAGGTAGAGTGTGTTTCTATTGTGATTCCTTTTTTACATGAAGGAAAGACATGACAAAAAGGATGAGTAGAAAAGCATTAACCTTTTACTAAAAAAAAGCATATTCTGAAGTCATATAATGTCTGCCCAACAAAGTATCATTCTAACAATGTGCCCCTTGAACACTGTTTTTATTAGCAGTAATATATCATAGAGACTGTTTTATCTGATGGGATTTGGTTTGGTAATCAGATGATTCATAGAAAAATTCAGTCAATTACAGTCATCCTTAAACAAAAAATCCATCTTAAAATTTTAATTTTCACTGTAAACCTAAAATATGGCATCATTTATCAATCTTTTGATGTAGAAGATTTTTCTCTTTTCCTAAGTAGGGACCTCTTCTGTGTCATTCTTCTTGAATCTTCCTCCTTCTCTTACTCCAAACTATATACTAGTTGCCAGAGGTCCTAAAACTTGGGAATAATTGTTAAATCCTGTCCCTCAACAAAACTCCAAAATATATAATAATTCAACTGTTTCTCAACACTTCATCTCTATTGCTTTACTGTAAAAAGGATGAGCCTACTAACTAACTGGATCCTTGGCTTTCAACTTTGCCCCTTTTTCTCTACTCAGTAGCCAACATGATTCTTTAAAAGGAGGTTAGATTTGTCCACTCTGCTCAAATGTTCCAATGGTCTTCACCTCATGCAGAAAAAAACCAAACTTAATTCCTTACCATGTTGTGCCAAATTGCATATGATCAGGACCTCCAGTTCTCTGACTGCCCTTGCTCCTCCTCTTACATCTCCTGCTTCCTACTCACATGGCCTCTCCTGGGTTCCTAAACTGGCCCAACAAGCCCTCAGCTCAGGCCCTTAACACTTGAAGGAAGCTCTGCCCTTGCAGAGACACATAGCAATGCGATGTTCCCTTCATCCTTTGGGTGTTTGCTCACATACCATTTTAGCAGGTCTTCATGGGACACTAAAGCAGTACTCTCTTATCTCCACGCCCTGATTCACACATCATCTCCAGATATAAACTGAGGGATTCATTGTCTGTCTTCCCCAATTAACCATTATGAGGGCAAGAATTTCAACTCCAATCAAAATGTTTGTTTTTTAAATAAACAAAATTCTGAATGAATGAACAAACTCATGATTGTACATTTCTAATGTTAGTTTTCTGAAAGTAAGAACTTGAAAGCACACATGACAGATTCACGTTGATGTATGACAAAACCAATACAATATTGGAAAGTAAAAAAAGGCAAAAGAACTTGAAAGCAGTAGTAAAGTGATCAGACAGGTAGTTGTTCTGTAGATTTTTGCCACCCTTCCCCAAATTTTTTGACTTCTTAAGTTAACAATGCAAATAGAGGAAAACAATATAATGGGAAAGACTAGAGATTTCTTCAAGAAAATGGGAGATACCAAGGGAATATTTCATGCTGCGATAGGCACAATAAAGGACAGAAATGGTAAGGACCTAACAGAAGCACAAGGGATTAAGAAGAGGTGGTAGGAACAAACAGAACTATTAAAAAAAAAAACAAAGGTCTGAATGAACCAGATAATCACGATAGTGCGGTCACTTACCTAGAGCCAGACATGTTGGAGTGTGAAGTCAAGTGGGCCTTAGGAAGCATTGCTACAAACAAAGCTAGTGAAGGTAATGGAATTCCAGCTGAACTATTTAAAAGCCTAAAATATGATGCTGTTAAAGTGCTGCACTCAACGTGCCAGCAAATTTGGAAAATGCAACAGTGAACACAGGACTGGAAAATTTTTCATTCCATTCCCAAAGAAGGGCAAAACCAAAGAATGTTCAAAGTAATGCATAATTGTGCTCATTTCACAGGCTAGCAATGTTATGCTCAAAATCCTTCAAGTTAAGCTTCAACAGAGAACTTCCAGATGTAAAGTTGCATTTAGAAAAGGCAGAGGGACCAGAGATTAAGTTGCCAACATCCACTGGATCATAGTTAAAGCAAGGGAATTCCAGAAAAACATCTACTTCCACTTCATTGACTATGCTAAAGCCTTTGAATGTGTGGGTCACAAGTTGTGGAAAATTCTTAAAGAGGTGGGAATACCAGACCACCTGACCTGGCTCCTGAGAGATCTGTACACAGGTCAAGAAGCAACAGTTAGAACCAGACATGGAACGATGGACTGGTTCCAAATTGAGAAAGGAGTATGTCAAGGCTGTATATTGTCATCCTGCTTATTTAACTGCGATGCAGAGTACATCATGCAAAATGCTAGGCTGAATGAATCACAAGATGGAATCAAGATTGCTGGGGAAAATATCAACAACCTCAGATATGCAGATGATACCACCTTAGTGGCAGAAAGTTAAGAAGAACTAAACAGTCTCTTCATGAAGATGAAAGAAGAGAGTGAAAAAGCTGGCTTAAAACTCAACATTCAAAAAATTAAGATCATGGCATCTGGTCCCATCACTTCATGGCAAATAGATGGGGGAAAAGTGGAAACAGTGACAGATTTTATTTTCTTGGCTCCAAAATCACTGCAGATGATGACTGCAGCCATGAAATTAAAAGACCTTGCTCCTTCAAAGAAAGGCTATAAAACCCAGACGGTGTATTAAAAAGCAGAGACATCACTTTGCTGACAAAAGGTCCATATAGTCAAGGCTATAGTTTTTCCAGTGGTCATGTATGGATGTGAGAGTTGGACCATAAATAAGTCTGAGCACCAAAGAATTGATGCTTTTAAATTGTGGTGCTACAGAAAACTCTTGAGAGTCCCTTGGACAGCAAGAAGATCCAACTAGTCAACCCTAAAGGAAATCAACCCTGAGTATTCATTGGAAGGACTGATGCTGAAGTTGCAAGTTCTAACACTTCGGCTACATGATGTGAAGAGCTGACTCAATGGAAAAGACTAATGCTGGGAAAGACTGAGGTCAAAAGAAGGGAGTGACAGAGGATGAAATGGTTGGATGGCATCACTGACTGAATGGACACGCTGCTGCTGCTGCTGCAAAGTCACTTCAGTCGTGTCCGACTCTATGCGACCCCATAGACGGCAGCCCACCAGGCTCCCCCGTCTCTGGGATTCTCCAGGCAAGAACACTGGAGTGGGTTGCTATTTCCTTCTCCAATGCATGAAAGTAAAAAGTGAAAGTGAAGTCGTTCAGTCGTTTCCCACTCTTTGCAACCCCATGGACTGCAGCCTACCAGGCTCCTCCGTCCATGGGATTTTCTAGGCTAGAGTACTGGAGTGGGTTGCCATTGCCTTCTCCACAATGGACATGAGTTTAAGCTAACTCTGGGAGATGGTTAAGGAGAGGGAAGCCTGACATGCTGTAGTGCATGGGGTTGCAAAGAGTCGCACATAACTTAGCAATTGAACAACCACCTTATTTAGCTATAGAATTACTCAGAAGCTTCTGAGTAATGTATTAGTTTCACACTTTTATATATCCTTTTAATTATTTTTTTCTAATAGCTCTTTTCTATAATTTTGGTTATAAGATTGCAAATATGCTTAGTAAGCTAATAAAACAACTAACAATCATACTAAATCATTTCTTTTTTAAAACTTTTTCTCATTTTCACTTTTGGACTGTTGTTTCATACTGAAGATTTAAATTTTCCTCTAATGTACTCAGTTAAAAGGTAATAAATTTTATCTTTTCCCCATACATTTATTTTTAAAGGCAAGAAATCAAAACACATTTAGAAGTGTAAATGTCAAGCTTAAAATTAAATATTCATTTGAAAAATGTATATTTTATTGTATAGGATTAATTTGAGTCCCCTTCAATATAGAAAAAAAACAAAAAACAAAATAAAA